>CM074725.1:108855414-109383294 GCA_037306005.1 Rhinophrynus dorsalis | reverse complement strand
CACACACATATATATATATATATATATATATACACACACACACACACACACACACATATATATATATATATATATATATATATACACACACACACACATATATATATATATATATATATATATATATATATATATATATATACACACACACACACACACACACATATATATATATATATATATACACACACACACACACACACACACACACACACACACACACACACATATTATATATATATATATATATATATATATATATTTATACACACACACATACATATACACACACACACGCATATATATATATATATATATACACACATATATATATATACACACATACATATACACACACACACGCATATATATATATATATACACACACATATATATATATATATATATATATATATATATATATATATATATACACACACACATATATATATATATATATACATATATACACACACATATTATATATATATATATATATATATATATATATATATATACACACATACATATACACACACGCATATATATATATATATATATATATATATATATATATATATATATATATATATATATATATATATATATATATATATACCCATAGTTCACAGTTCGCAATAAACTGATATAAAGAGCACTCAAGAGGTCTTGTAAAAAATAAATAATTTATTGATTCATGTTTCCAAAATATCGACGTTTCGGCCCTCACCGGGGCCTTCCTCAGGACAACACATGTATGAGAAAAGTGACCGTATTTACAGTGTATGTGAGCCCAGTTTGGCGCCAACGGCGCTAGCAGCGCAAACGGAGGTCGTCGCAACGTCACCTTTGCCCTCTGACCTCTAGGCAACGTTATCACTGTTTAACCCCTCTAGTGCCCTAACACACATATATATATATATATATATACACACACATACATATACACACACACACACACATATATATATATATATATATACACACACACATACATACACATATATATATATATATATATATATATATACACACACATACATACACATTATATATACATATATATCTGAGAGAGAACGAGTTGAATCTTTTGTCACCTTTCCTAGAATATTAACTTCTAGCTGCTGTCTCTCCAGGGCTCTACGGGCATAGAACCCCCGACAAACAGGGGGCGTTGTTACTTTAAACGTGGACCTACACATAGGACTTGACAGTATGTCCATAGAATCTACATACATAGGCACTAAGGTCTCCACAAGTCTGACACCCTTCCTGGCCTAGGATATTATGTTGTCCTCTGTACTTAATTTTGAACCCCATTTAAGTGGACTTCTACTGAAAGTGTGTATCATAACAGCGGGGTCTTTCCTTAGACATTACAGATAAATGCCTTTGAAAGTCTGTTATACATTTTTCAGATTGGCTGGTCTGATACAGTTATCTATCAGATGAGATACTTATGACCATTTTAAGTCTGATGTTCTCACTTGAAATACGACTTCTGAATTTGTACCCTTTCATCATCAGTGACGGGGGGGTGCACTAAACACTCTACATATTCTGCAAAAGTTATTATTATACTGCCATTCCAACTTTGTAGCTTTCTTATTCCTTTGTGACCAATGGGAGACGTCCACTCGAAACACCAGCCTATGGGATGATTCTGAGTGATGACGTCACCATCTTCATGAGCAACGCCAGGGTGTACCAGAGCATAAAGAAGGAGGTAAGTCTCCACATTGGTTGTCTTGAGAAAAGTCTGTGACCGAAATGTTGACCTGACCTGTTTTTTGTTGCATATTTCAAATAAATAAGCTATTAAGAAGTCCCACGGGTGCTGCCCCATTGATTGATTGATTTACATTACATTAGAGATTGTGACCTGGGCCAGTTAAATATTGAAGAGTGAGTGCTTTCCACCATTTTATTTCTTGGTCTATATCCTATAGGAAGAGCACCCTCATTCTTGAACTATCAAACTGTTTTTTCATCATAGAAATTGGTGCTTCTGGATACTGGATGGCGACACAACGCTCCGCACAGATTAGGGAAGACCCCCCCATCAGTCATAATATTGGAACAACCAACAGAATCTCTGGCTTTCTCGACAACTGAAGCAGACAATATCCTCTTCTCTGAGACAGCTGTTGAATATCTTCAAGGTAAGGCACCCCTCGATCTCTTTAACACTTTGAATAAATTAAAACAATGTGAGACAGATTTACACCTACATGGGATATATCTGTCTGACTATTATAGAGCTAAACACAGTCCATGGGGTTTTCGTACTACAAATATACAGACTATAGGATGCACCAATCCAGAGTTCTGTAAGAGATGGTGTTGCATACTGAACAAGTGTTCATATGATCTAATTTTATTAGTAACAGAAGTCTCTAGAGAATTGAAATTAGTTCAAGCAGAGATCACAAGCTTTGAATCAACACATTTGCTTACTTTGACCGCTGACATAGAGAACAATTTGTCGGATAAATTAACAGAGGCTATTGACTCCTATAAAAGTGAACTACACCGTTTTAAGGTGTCTAAGGTGGTCTCTACATTCCATCTCAGTCAGGAGATCATCCTCCCTTCCTTTTGTGCAAATCCTGCCAACAAGAAGGAACAGGAGTTGCATAAACTGGATCTTGTCAGATGCTTACAGATTTATCTCCAGAGAACGAAATCTTTTCGGAAGACAAAGGCTCTATTTGTTCACTTCGCTGGGAAATATAAGGGCACAGCAGCTTCAAAGGCCTCTATAGCCAGGTGGATCAAGGACTGCATCAGACTAGCCTACGATTCAGCTAAACTAGTTCCTCCAACTGGAATTAAAACTCACTCCACTAGAGCTATCTCCACATCCTGGGCGCAAAAGGCGGTAGCTACTCCAGATGAAATATGCAGGGCAGCCATCTGGTCATCCGTGACCACCTTTGTCAAGCACTATAAACTTGATGTTCAGGCATCGGCAGATGCAAAATTCGGCAGGAAGGTGATGGAAGAAGCCATTCCTGTTTCCAACTAAGTTTCCCACCCAGGACATTGGGGTGCTGCTTCGGTAAGTCCCACAGTCCACTGCCATTAGACTGGACACAGAAGAAAAGGTGAAATTTACTCACCGATATTTTGTTTTCCTCTGTGTCCTTCCACGGCAACCCTCCCCTGTATGGTGTCTGGTCATTAGTATCGTTCCAAGAGTTATATGACTTCATGTTTATGATGCTCCATTGGTAACCTGATTATATCTAACAATATCTTTTTATATTTTACAGCTTGGTTAACAGCAAATAATTTAGCAAAGAACCAGGAAATGACGCTTTTATATTTTTTAATTGGTCCTACCAGTTGGAGGGCGGATTCAATACCCACAGTCCATTGCCGTGGAAGGACAGAGAGGAAAATAAAATATCTGAGTAAATTTCACAGTAAGGGCAGTAAAGCTATGGAATTATTTGCCTTGGGATGCTGTGTTTTCAGATACTGTAACCACTTTCAAAAAGGTAAAAGGACACCCATGTTACACAGATCAACTCTGAGAACTCTGACAGATGGCTTCAGAGCATATTAGGATGTTGATTCAGGGAAAGATTTGAGCCAGGAACTAATTTATTTATCGACTTAATTGAAAATGACTTAAATGGGGTTTTTTTTCCTTCCTTCCTCTGGATCAACAGGAATGATTTGGCATGAGCTGAACTTGATAGATGCATGTCTTTTTTCAACCTCAACTATGTTACATCTTTCTGGAAGAAAAAGCATCTGGCTCTGTATGCATGTGCATTTCCTTACACAGCTATCACGGTGCCCGTGATTCCTGAGTGACATTGTTACTTCCAGGGTTACACTGGCTGCATTCTTATTGGCTCTGTGTTATTACTCCTCCCAGGGCTTGCATTTAAATACACCCTCCTGTCACTATACCGGTGCCCTTTCGTGGTGTACCCGTATCTAGCGACTAGTAGTTCTTGTTTCCTGTTACCGTGTATGACCCAGCTCGCCTGACTACGCTTTGTGTCTGACGCCCTTGTGATCCAATTCCGTTGCTGACCTTGGACTGGCTGACTAACTCCTTGTGTACCGAACTGGCTTGGCTGAGTATCTGATTCCGTTACCAACTAGGGACTGGCTGACTATCCGTTTGCACCGATCTGGCTGGGCTAGTGTTTGGTGTTCCTCCTGACTGGCTGAGTAGTCCGTATGTGCCAACCTGGTTGTGCCGATAGTTCCGTCTCTTACAGAACTAGCCTATTACCTCCGTATACCGAACAGAGAGACACCGGTCCAGGACCGGTTATGTTACATACCTATCTCCTGCTCGCTTGCCGCTCCTATTGTCTCCTGGAGCCTGTGGGAGTCCCTGCACTCACCAGTGTCTGTGTTGCCTCCAGTAACCCTATATTACCTGGGTCAAGCCAGTACCACACTGTTGCCCGTGTTGCCTCAGTTTACCCCAGTGACCTAGGGTCGTTATATCACCAGCATCTGGTGTCTGTTGCCTCAGTTAACCCTAGCGTTCTAAGGACCCGTCGCTGCCCGAGTCCGGTCCGTTTTGCCTCCGTTTACCCTAGCATGCCAGGGCCTAGCCGCTGCCAGAGTCCATTCTGTCTTGCCTCCGTTAACCCTAGTGTTCTAGGGTTCAGCCGTTGCCAGAGTACTGCCTGTGTTGCCTCGATTAACCCTAGCGTTCTAGGGTTCAGTTACTGTCAGAGTCCTGCCCATGTTGCCTCTGTTTACCCTACTCTCCTAGGGTCAGTACTCTGCCAGTGTTTTGCCAGTGTTGCCTCCGTTAACCCTAGAAGTCTAGGGCCTAGTGTCCACCTGTACACTATCTGTGCCGCCTTCGTTAACCCAAGTTCACTAGGGATTGCCCTTCAGTCACCCATCGCCTGTGTCACCTATTGCGGTGTGGGGCTGTCAAGGATATTATTGTTCCTGAACCTTGCAGAGAATCTGACTACAAGTCCAAGATCATTATTCTTGTTTGCCAACTACTACTGTGTATGTAGTTTCGCCCTGACCTGCGTCAGATCTGGAAAGTACTCGGTACGGACCTTATCTGGACCTGAGTGTGGCTATTGTACATTATTTTCAATAACCTTACCTAACTGTCTGAGTGTTCTTATACAAACAGTAACTAACCATGACAACAGCTTAGTGTCATCAGCAAAGACTGAGGCATTACTTTCAATACTCACTTCTGGATCATTTATAAACTAGTTAAAAAAGGCATTGGGCCTAGGACTCAGCCCTGTGGCGCCCCGCTTATAACTTTTTCAAGTTATTATTATTATTCTTTATTTATATAGCGCCAACTAATTCCACAGCGCTGTACAATTGGGAATAGACATACAGAGGTATTAAATAGTACAATCAGATGTGGAGAACAGGAGGATCAGAGGGCCCTGCTCGTGAGAGCTTACAGTCTAGAGGAAGGTAGGTTTGATACAGAAGGAGTAAGTGCTATTGCGTTTAAGTGCCTCCTGCCACATGAACTGCCAGTCAGTGGGTGGGTGTGAGAAGTGCTGTTGAGTGCAAGGGGTGAATCTTGGTGATGATGTTTATGAGGCAGTTGATAGGCCTCCCTGACGAGGTGAGTCTTCAGGGAGCGTCTGAAGATTTGAAGGCTGGGGGAGAGTCTGATGGGGCGGGGGAGGGAATTCCACAGCTCAGGTGCAGCACGGGAGAAGTCCTGTTGATCTAAAGATGTAACAAAAACAAGTCTCTGCCATCTATCATTTATCCAGTTCACTATTCATGTACAGATATCACTTCCCAAACCGATCTCTTAAATTTACGCAGTAACCGGTTGTGAGACACAGTACTGAAGGCGTCTGCAAAATCCAAGTATACTACATCAACACACTCATTGAAGTTACTGCTTAACATTTTATAAAATGCAAGTAAATTAGTATGACAATCTATTTTTCATTAAACAATGCTGGTTCCTACCCATGTTGTTGGATCTCACATAGTGCTGAATACTACCATTCAGTGATGCTTCAAATATCTTGTTGGCTACTGAATTCAATACTTAGTGATTCATCATTACTGAACTAAGTTCCTTAAAGGGATAGTAATACTTCGTTTTAACTTTATTTTATTTTGTAGGCATTAAAAAAACATGAAGAATGATATAAGTCTTATCTCTCAAACCTTTATGGTTTATGAGATATTCACAAGCAAAGTTTCCCCGCCCCCGTTCAACCAGATCAGAAGGGAGGTGCCCAGGTAGACTGTAGAGAGGGACAACCATAGTAACATAGTAGATAAGGCTGAAAAAAGACATGCGTCCATCAAGTCCAGCCCATGCCAATAACACCCCTGTTGATCCAGAGGAAGGCAACAAAAAAGCCCTCTGGAGCAATTTCCAGTGTGTGTGTGTGTGTGTGGGTGTGTGTGTGTGTGTGGGTGTGTGTGTGTGTGTGGGTGTGTGTGTGTGAAATAGTTCCCCTGCTCAATATCCTATTTGCTTTGAAGCCATCTGTCATAACTGTCAATACTGTTCTGTGCTAGATAGGCATCCATTGCTTTTTTGAATGCAGTTACATTATCTGCAAGCACAACATCCCGAGGCAAAGAATTCCATAGCCTTACCGCCCTTACTGTAAAGAATCCATGCCTGTGTTTTAGTCGAAAGCGCCTTTCCTCAAGTCTTAATGGATGACCTCTTGTTCTTAGCTCAGCTCTTTGCATAAATAATTCATTGGATAGTTCTTTGTATTGACCTTGAATGTATTTGTAAATGGTAATCATATCACCCCTTAGACGTGTCTTTTCTAATGTAAACAAACCCAGTTTGACTAGTCTCTCTTTGTAACTCAGATCCTCCAATCCCTTTATCAGTTTTGTTGCACGTCTCTGCACCTTTTCCAGTTCAGGAATGTCTTTTTTTAGAACAGGCGCCCAAAATTGTACTCCATATTCCAGATGAGGCCTAACCAAGGATTTATACAGAGGTAGGATAATATTAGCATCCCTTGCTTCTACACCTCTTTTTATGCAGGCTAGTACTCTATTTGCTCTTGCAGCAGCTGAGTGACTCTGCACACTGCTGTGAAGACTATTGTCTATCAGTACACCTAAATCTTTCTCTAATGAGGATTTCCCAAGTTGTTTCCCATTTAGAGTATATGTAGCAAGTTTGTTTCTACAACCCAAATGCATAACCTTACATTTATCTACATTAAATGACATCTGCCACTTTTCTGCCCATTCACTTAGTTTATCTAAATCCTTCTGTAGGGAAAAAACATCGAGCTCTGTATGCATTTCCTTACATAGCTTAGTGTCATCAGCAAAGATTGAGATGCTACTTTCAATTCCCACTTCTAGAACCCTGCGGCACCCCACTTATAACCCTAGACCAATTTGAAAAAGTTCCATTTACAACAACTCTCTGCCATCTATCATTTAACCAGTTCTCAATCCATGTACAGATAACACCACCCAAACCGAAGCCTTTTAATTTATGCAGTAACCTGTTGTGAGGCACTGTGTCAAAGGCTTTTGCAAAATCCAAGTATACTACATCAACAGCAATTCCCCTGTCCAAATTACTACTCACTCTTTCATAAAATGCAAGTAAATTAGCCTGACATGATCTGTTCTTCATGAAACCATGCTGATTCCTACTAATGATATTGTTTGTCTTCACATAGTTCTGAATACTGTCAGTTAATAACCCTTCTAGTATCTTACCCACTATGGAAGTCAAGCTCACAGGTCTATAATTTCCTGGTTTGAATCTTGCTCCCTTTTTAAACAATGGAACTACATCGGCTTTCCTCCAATCACAGGGCACTATGCCTGATGAAAGCGAATCAATAAATATTAAGTATAATGGTTTTGCTATTACTGAACTAAGTTCCTTAAGTACCCTTGGGTGTATACCGTCCGGTCCAGGCGCTTTATTCACTATAACCCTTTCCAGTCTCTTTTGGACCTTGTCCTCAGTAAGCCATGTAGATGTTGGAGGAAATTCCATGGTTTTGTCTGTTTGCCCACAGCTTGTCATTTCTGCTTCCTTTGTATATACTGAAGCAAAGAATGTATTTAGGGTGTCAGCCATAGCTTTATCCTCACTAATCAATTCACCTGTTTCAGTCCTAAGAGGACCAATATCAACCTTAACTTTTTTGTTGTTAATATACTTGTAGAATTGTTTAGGGTTTTTCTTGCTCTCATTTGCAATGTTTCGCTCATTTTCTATTTTAGCTAGCTTAATTGCTTGTTTGCAGATTTTATTACATTCTTTATATTTTTTTAAATGATGCATCTGACCTATTTGACTTAAACACCTTAAAAGCCTGCTTTTTATTTCTCATTTCCCTGCTAACCACATTATTAATCCACATTGGTTTTGCTTTACTTCTCTTGTGCTTATTCCCCAATGGTATATATTGACGTGTATATTTGCCCAAGAGCATTTTAAATACATTCCATAACTCTTGTGCATTTTTATCTTTGAAAATTACATCCCACTGGAAATCCTTTAAAGCTTCTTTTAACTTTGTAAAATTAGCCTTTTTGAAATTGAATGTTTTGGTTAAACTCTTACTATTGGGTTTCTCATAACAAACTTCAAAGGATACAATATTGTGGTCACTGCTGCCCAAATGTTCCCTTACCTGCACATTGTTTACAATGTCAGAATCGTTTGAGAGCACTAGGTCAAGCAAGGCCTCTTTTCTAGTTGGCTCCTCTACTAGTTGGGACATAAAATTATCATTTATCATACTTAGAAAAATATTTCCCTTTGTTGTGCCTGAAGTCATATTGCTCCAGTCAATTTCAGGGTAGTTGAAATCTCCCATTATAATTACCTTTGCTGACCTAGCAGCCTTTTCCATTTGCAGTAAAAGTTGGGCTTCCTCCAACTCCCCAACATTAGGTGGCTTGTAGCAAACCCCCACCAATATCTTTTTATTATGTGTGCCCCCAGTGTGGATTTCAACCCACAAGGCCTCTACCTTTTCATTGGACCCTTCATTTATATCTTCCCTTAAACTAGGTTTTAAGGCCTGCTTTACATATAGGCATACCCCTCCTCCCCTTTTATTAACCCTGTCCCTCCTAAAAAGTGAGTAACCCTCTAGATTGACTGCCAAGTCATACGTATCATCTAACCAGGTTTCAGACACTCCAATCAGATCATACTGCTCATGTACTGCAATCATTTCTAGTTCCCCCATCTTACCAGCCAGACTGCGAGCATTTGCATGCATACATTTTATCTTTTGCCATTCTTTAAGATTTCGTTCTTTTTCAGATGTATTTGTCTTTTATCAGGCTGTAACAATGGCAACTCCGTATTAGATGAACTAGCCCATTCCCCTCTCCACCCCCATGACCCTTCTCTAATCCCATTCCCTCAATTATACTATCTTCCCCAGCCTGTGTTGAAGCTCCCTCCCCCCCCCCCCTTTCTAGTTTAAAGTCTCCTCCAGCCTTCTAACCATCCTATCACCCAGCACCGTGGCCCCCCTTCCACTAAGGTGCAATCCATCACTACTATAAAGATTGCTCCCAAGGGAAAAGACTGACCAGTGCTCTAGGAACCCAAACCTCTCCTGCTTACACCAAGTCTTTATCCACGCATTTAACTCCCTAATCTCCCATTGCCTTTCTAATGTAGCACGTGGCACAGGTAGAATTTCAGAAAATACTACCTTAGAGGTCCTCTGCTTAAGCTTATATCCTAGGTCCCTGAAATCCTTCTTAACGGACCTCCATTTTCCACTGACTTTGTCATTAGTACCAACATGTACCATGACAGCCGGGTCATGCCCAGCCCCTCCCAACAATCTATCAACCTGATCAGCCACATGTCGAACCCGAGCTCCCGGGAGACAGCAAACTGTACGATTGTGGCGATCTTGGCGACAGATTACCCTGTCTTCCTAATAATAGAATCCCCTACCACCACCATCTGTCTAGGTCTGCCTGAGTCCTGGATCCCATCCGTGCTAGAGGGGCTGTTCACTCGGCTGTTAGAGAGAACAGTCCTCTCCAGCAAAGACATTCCTGTGTCAGCATCCCCAACATCATTACTTAATGTAGCAAATCTGTTAGGATTAGTAAACACAGGAGTGTCCTCCCTATTTCTCTGTCCACCCCCCTTGCTATGTCTAACTGTAACCCATCTGGCTACCTGCTCTTTCTTTGTGCAGTCTCCACCCCCAGAACTACCTACCACCGCTTCCTGCTGCTCAGTCAGCAGAACCCGCTCAAGATTGTCCGTCTTTCTCAATGTTGCAACCTGCCCCTCCAGATCTCTAATACAAGCTTCCAGAGAAACCACTTGCTCACATCTGCCACAGAGGTATGCACCCTGGAACGGTTGTTCCAGGTGTGCAAACATATGGCAGTTTGTGCACTGAGTTAAATGGACAATCATGCTACCACTCATATGTGCCAGTTACCACAAGATAAAAAGGCAGGCAGGCAAAAATAGCTGCACAATAAGTTTGATAAATGTGTTCCCCTGTGTAACCCCCTGTATTTGAATTCCCACACTTACCACACTTCTGCACTTACACACTGATGCAAGATTCACACGTTCAAGTATTCACTATGTATCTGCTATTTAAGCCAGGAATCCACCAATTACAAACACAGCAATTAGTCACTCCCACCACACCAGACTTCAATTATTTATCACAGCAAAGAGGGAAAACAAAACTCAGAGATTTGTTTTTAACCTCTCCCTTACCACACCACACAATATTCTTATGCTATTATTCCAGCAAGTATCCAATCTCAGTCTTACAGGGTACTGATGAACAATCAATTAAGATAAGGGAAAAAGCTGAAAAACTTGTCAAGGGGGAAGGGCTTTCATTGTTTTCATACAAAGAAAACTGTCCCCTTCTGTTAACTGTCTGGTCATACAACCAGACTCACATCTGAGAAGAGATGGCTTACACTAGGAAAAAGGGGCGGGGAGGGGAACTTTGCTTGTGAATACCTCATAAACCATAAAGGTTTGAGAGATAAGACTTATATCATTCTTCATGTTTTTTTAATGCCTACAAAATAAAATAAAGTTAAAATGAAGTATTACTATCCCTTTAATTATTGTTGTTACCGCTGCCTAGATGTTTGCATACTTATGTATTGTTTACCATTTCAGAACTGTCTTGAGACCACTAGGTCCGGAAAGGCATATTTTCTAGTTGTAATATATCATGAGTGCACTTCCCGACTGAGAAGCTTTTTCCATCTACAGTAACAGTTGGGCCTCTTCAAACTCCCCAATGTTAGGGGGCAAATTCCCATTAAAATCTTCTAAATTATGTATGGCCCAATAAAATTGAGAAATCAGCACTAGTAATATTTATCAATTATGGACATTAACACCAAAATAAGTGTAGGTGCTTAGTGGTTAATTCATACCAACAAAAAACAAGAAACAAAGAACCACTTCATAGGCACTCAAAATTATCCCAAATTATTTTTACTTCAACCTTTGTTAAGGGTAATATTCCTGAACTTCAAAAAATCAAAATACTTTACTGTTTTTAATATAGTCACCAATAAAGAGAGAAAAAAAAGAGAGGAAAATTAAAAACAAATTAATAGGAATTTATCTTTATTCTTACAACATATTGCTGTTTATTCAAAGCAGCAGATAATTGTCGTGGAGATGTTTCATGCTGAACACAGTACTTGAATTATATTAATGAGATTCCTTATTAAACACAAGTTCAAAGAGTGCTATCCTCCTAACTATATAAGTAGCAATGATCCAGGGAATAGATTAGTTTATTCATCAATATCGGCTATTTGGATCTCTGCACATTATGTTCCCCTACTCGTAAGACTGATATATTCTAATGGGCTACAGAAACTCCTTAATAGATATATTTAACCTGTTTGAAATTAGATACACTATTCTCCCGTGACCTAGCAACTTGCTGTCCTCCAACCTTTACGGTTTACTCTCTATGGGTACAATAAAGAGAAACAAAAGCTTCTGGGCAGCTAGGTAGTGACACATTCTTAGAGAATTAAAAGTGTACTACTACAGGAAGCTTAGTTCTATATGCTCAGTCAGAGGCACATACGAATCACAGCTCACTTCTGGGGTAGTATTTCACAATAAGACGGGCATATGATCCAGCCGTCATCGAAAAGAAAATTATCATTATATTAACTAGGAAATCTACCCCTTTATCAAATAGATTCTATCCTTCTGGAATTCTGATTTCATTAGTTATTGTGTAATTCTCAACTACAATTATTTATTAGATTAATTGCTGTGGAGAGAGATTATATGCTATCAGCAAGATTTCCCTATGTTCTATCGCCTAAAGCGTTTCTCCCGCATGACTGGGCTTCATCAGAGGTGTGCCAATGAGATTGCTCCAGTTTACAAACAGAAAGCATCCGTCATTGGAGGAAACTGCCTAGAGGGAGGGGAGCAGAAGAAGAGTGACAGACTGCAGTACAGAGCAGGTAACCGCAGTTTGTCCAGAAATGCACTTTAAACATCAATTTTTGACCAAATAAGGTTAAAAAAAAATAAAAAATTAATAAAGAAATCCACCTAGTCATTATATAACACACACTTGTATAGGGGTGATAGATCCCCTTTAAGGACCCAAGACAGTGCGATAAGGACCCATGACATGCCAGGACTTTCATGTATTCCAGGGCTCCCCACGCAGCTGCATGCCATTCGGAGAGCCCTGAATTAGTTGGGGTGCACCAAAATTTCTGTGTACGAAAAGTTTCGGCTAAAAATGATATTTTCGGAAAAAAAGCTGAAATTAAAAAAAATGGCCGAAACACCTCCTACCTGAGCTGTCAGATGTTCTCTAGGACATCCGGGCCGCAGTGACCCCGCCTTTTGGCCGCATTGCCAGGTTTTAGGATCCCGGAAGCAGATCTGTGCTTCTGTTGGTGTGGTGGCTGCTTTAGTCCATGGTGTGAGGGATCATGGTAGGGTTGGAGGAGCAGATCATCTGGGACTCAAGAGACTGGCGCAGTGGGACCATGGACCGGTATCCTTTTAAAAGGTGGAGCACCTCCATGTTGAACACTTTTCTGTTTAACCTTTTGAGTGCCAGAGGGGTATGCAACTCATTGTTTTGCAATGTGTTGCACACCCCTCTGGCACTCAAAGGATTAAACATCGTGCAGCTGGAGCACCTCAGTGTGCTGCATAGAGCACACTTTTCTCTTTAAACCTTGCGCAGATACCTTTTGTTATGCTTTGCATAACAAACATGTGACTTTTTATAGTGACCCGTTGTCACTGTTCGGCAAGAAAACTCAGGACAAGTACTAAAATGTAACAACAACTTTATTAGGCAGCAACAATGAAACAGAAATATCACAATAGACGGTAATAAAGAGAAGCGCACAACAGAGGAAGCGACAACTACCAGAAATAGAAGACTGCTTCCATGTGATTCTCTTGAGATAGGTCCCAGCGATGGACAAGGAGAAGTCTGCAATGCCACAGGTCCGCACCTGGGAGAAGCCAGACACAATAGGAAGGCAACTAGGAGTAAGTCTGCCAGAGCCAAAAGGCTGCACCAGATAGGATATCTAACTTCACGGAAGGCCCTAAAGAGGATAGTTAGATAGAGCCACAGGTCAGCGACAGAATGTGTGGCCAGATGAGCCAGGGGTCATGCACAGGAGGGGGTAGTCAGCCAGAGCCACAGGTTTGCACCAGATAGGATATCCACTGAAGCATTGGTATGCTGGATAAGCAGTGGACAGAGCCCCAGGTCAACAACAGAACGGTTAGTCAGACAAGCCAGGAATAATACAAGGAACGGGTAGTCAGCCAGAGCTGCAGGTCAGCACCAGATCGGATAGTCAGAGAAGCCAGATAATGCACAGAATGCCAAAATATAGAACTCCACTGGACACCAACGAAAGGGCGACTGAACCCTGTGTCCAGGCAGTCTAAATAGTATAGTCACAGGAAGAGGAGGAGTAGCCAACTGGCGGCTGTCCCTTTAAAAAGAGCAAATGTCCATGCTCTTGGATGTGCGCCCAATGATTACATCACCCACATGCCAAACTCCGACAGCAGAAGTGGCTGGAGCCGCGGCTGAGCTGCCAGGACACAGGAATCGGCCAAGCCACGACTGACAGCAAGTGGCAGAGTGCCAACGCGGGATGAGGCTGGAGCTGCTGGATAAGTAATGTGGTCGGCTCGGCAGCCGCCAAAAAGGTACTCTGACACCTGTTCATAGTAGATGGTTATTGTAAAAATAATGGAAAAGTTAGCCAAATTCAGTAGACTTTTGTTGTTTCTTGGAATGAGTGCAAAGGTAGCCCAGCTACAGAAATGACACTAGTTGAGCTTGCTTTTTTAAAAGCGATAATTATTGTTTGAAATATGTTTGATTTTAACGGGCCATGCTCGAGGGACTTAAAGCAGAACTTTCAGATAATAGCTAGTCGCCAAGCATTCATTAAAAGCATGGTGACTAGCTTGAAAAAAGATGTGTCTAAAGGAATCCGTCCCGTTTCGGGACTGACGGGCAGGTTAGTGCGGTCTGTGTGCCTGAGCCGTCAGTCCCTTCCTGTGACCATATGGTGCAAAGCAGTCTACTCAATGGAGACCGGGACTGATGGCGCAGGCGCACAGACAAGATGTCTGCGCTCTATCTTGGGTTCCGGTCTCCAAATGGGACGGATTCATTTACACACATAGATTTTTTTTACGGTAAGACATCCATTTTCAAGCTAGTCTCCATGCATTTAATGAATACATGGTGACTTGCTATTATTTGAACGTTCCCCTTTAAAGCAGACGCCAACCCCAAGACATTGGTTAGTCTATGAGCAAATGATGTTGGATATCTTTATAACACTGAATTTAATGACTACCGTAAGTATAGATTATGTATTTCTACTTAATTGAAGGGTGCCCTGTTAAATAATATGATTCACATTTAATATGGTAGAGGATCCAGTTCCTTTCAAGATCATTTTAGATTCTTCTCAATATTGTACTTTTATGCCAATTTGTGTGTGTGTGAGATTCATGATCAATATGTTTGGCACATCAGTAAAAATTAGACTTGCGGATAATGTAACCGCAATGGAAAGGTCACTTTTTTCCAGGCAAGTTGGTGACCTTCAGCTCATGGGACTTTCACTTTGACTGCGCCATGTGCACTTGCTCTACTATAGTTTTGGTTTCTTTTGTTAGGCATCGCCCTATAAATTAAAAAAATTAATTTTCGCTTTTCGACCAAAGGGATCCAGAAGTTTCGGTTTCAGTCCAGAATTTTCATTTCGGTGCACCCCTAGGAATTTGATAAGCCCAAACAATAAATAAAAATGCTCCGTGGCCACGTGGCCGGTCCTTAAGAGGTTAAAATTATTTCTTGGATTCCTTTATGAAATGGGTATACAATATGATGTTCATATCATGATAATTTTTACCGATTTTTTTATACACACACACACCAGGGCTCGACAGACACTGGGCACCAGACTATTGCATGTGACCTGGCACCAAGGTTCTAGTTCAAGAGAAATTGAATGATAAAGTATGCCCCTCCTGCCCCTTTTACTGATGTAACAATGCTTACCTCAGAGTAGCAAGACTGTCTGGATAGATAGCAAAGAGGGACAATCTTCAGTGAGCATAAGAAAAACCTGTCATGGGTGAAGAGTTTCCTTATGCTCACAGTAAAAAGATTGCCCCTTGCTGTGATCTGTCTGTTCAAGGAACCAGATTCCACATCTGAGGGAAGGTGGCTTACATTGTGCATAAGGGGCTGGAGGGGGATATTTTATCATTCAATTACTCTTGAACTACAACTCTGACAGTATTGAAATAACTCTCCATGGCCCAAATACTATAAAGATTAATTGGAGCTGCTTTTATTGTGAAACATTACTTTCCCTTTATATAGTAACTAATTGGAGAACATGATCTAAGCAGAGCTGGGGAATCAGCAGAGCTTTGTTCTCTGACTTTGTCAGATAAAACATACATAATTACATGTCCAGCAAATCACCTCCCCCCACATTCTCGGGCTTCTAAAACATCAGTTTCCACCAGAAAAGTGGAATAAATTGACAAGGCCAAATAATCATGAAAATCGTTTTCAACATATAAGCTTCCACTGAGAGCTAAAAAGGTGATACATATTTAAAAAATGTAAGCAAAACTATGAACCCTACAAAAAAAAATCAGTTTTAATTCATAGACTGTGAAGGGTCAGCTTTAAGGGGTTAAAGATTCCCTACTTGATATGTAGGATCTGTCATAGTACAGTTCATGCTAATGTGCTCAGGTAAACTCTCACAACCAGCATTAGGCGAACCCAAGCACTGTGTTTGAGAAATTCTGCTCTATTGCACACTAACTAAAGGAAACACGAGACTGTTCTTCCTTACAGCAGCCATCGAAAGGCGTTCTATGCCACAATATTAGATTTACTGGTATGAACAGCTTTCATCATGTTATCTTGTCACTAGGACATTACGTAGACTCCATAATTAAGAACCATAATGTTATTCTCGTTCATTCTTAACTCTAAAGCCAGAATACACCATCAGTAACTCCCCATGGTTCCACTCTCCTCAACCTGGTTACTTTTTTCTATGCCAAGTGATCCTATCTGCCTCCCTTAATGTTAAGCGTAACTGCTGGTTACCCGTTTTCAAGACATTTCATTTTTTTTTCATAACCCATCTGCTGCACGTCTCTCTCCCTTTCCCCCAATGTTTGGTCTCACTTACGTGTTGTCTTGGTTAAAATTCGCAAAGAGCAACTGCGAGGTACCAGCCTCCACGCTCTGACTAGCCAAGTTCATGACGACGAGCCACTCTCAACTGTACTCACAGTGCAAACAGTCTCTATCTATCTATATCTATATATATATGTATATATATATATTGTACTACCGCCTCATCGCGCCTTGTTTACTAGCTCGAATTATGCTTCCACTGCTGCGCATGCACCTATGTCTTACGAGCGCGCATGCGGCCTTTTTTTCCCTTCGTCTATGCGCATGTGCAACTTACTTATACCGGTAAAATGCTGTAGTTTGCGTTTTGAAAAGTTGTCGTTTCCCAGATATACATAGCCATTGTGTTGGTAGACCGTGTGCCATAAATGGCTTTGAGGCAGAACAATAATAAGTGGATCTGTGTATCATCCTTACACATGCCAAGTATCTTTCACTCTTCATGAGGAGGTACAGTCAGTCTTCGAGATCCAAATCCCACTTCCCCATCCTGGTGTTTCTCTTTTTTAGGAGAGCAGATTTCGTGGTGTGTATGTACGTGTATCACATTTCTCCACAACTAAACGTTTACAATGTTTTTATGTATAAATGTGTCTATAAATTAAATCTATGTAAATTAAATCAACTAGTTACTCAAAGAGGTGTCAATTAGTGATGAAACAACCTAAAACATCTTGGCAATGCCAGTCATACCTCCAGAAACAGCATTAAAAAAAGTCTCTCTCTGGCTATTTGAAATGTTGGAAAGAATGCTTTATTACTCACACCTGTCAGCCCTCTGCAGGGTTGGCACGGATCTCTGTTACCTTAGGGTTGCCAAGGGGGCGGTCCTCTGCTATTGTCGGGGGTTTAGGCATTTCTCTCCTCCCACCTGTTTCCTCATTGGCTGGCAAGTATTTTTAGAGCTAGCTAGTCGTCACTTCCGTGTCCGATTATTGAGCTTGCTCAGTTGTGTGGCTAGGTCTTCCTGTGTTGGTCTTGGTTGTTTTTCTTGCTTCTCCAGTCTCGTGATCTCTGGTTCCGTCTGACGCTGTTCCCTGATCTTCTTCGTGGTGCTCGTCGCTCCTGTCTGACCTCTTGGCTTGTTTTGACTCTGCCTTTGTCCAGTGATGCCTTATTTTCTTTCAGCCCTGTGTTCCGGCCACTGACGCTCTGGTGACTGATCCTCCGGTGGTAGTGTTCGCTAGCGCCGCCTTATCCTACGAGGAGTCTGGGCTGCTGGAGCTGCTTGGAGGCAAACATTCAGATGGGTGTTTCGGTGTCCCTTACTTCCCTCCCGGGTTACCGTCTGCCAGGGGAGTGGATAGTTGAGCTCCTCCTGTGTTGCTACTTTAGCAGTTCTTTGAGTCCCATCCAGTCTCAGCCCGTTCAGGTTGGCGGTTCGCCAGGCGGCCTGAATCTCCTTTGCTGCTGGTTCAGCGGCATTCCTTCCGTTCCCGGGCTTGCCTTGTTCCTGTGCACCCTTTTTGGAGATAAGGTCTGGTCAGCTGGGCTGTATTTAGGCCTTGTTCTCCAGACCCAGTCTTCTGGGTGGTGGTTAGGTCTCCTTGCCCTTCTTCCCTGTTGTGTTTTTTTTCCACTTGGGATCCAGGCTTTCTGGACACTGTGGCATCTTGCCAGTTATTCTCACGCTTCCTGGGTTCCTAGTAACCTTCTCCTAGGGGGGTTGAGAGTCTTTTAGGCCCTGATTGGACAGGAGTTTTACATAGTAATTTAGGTTGAAAAAAGACTTGCGTCCATCCAGTTCAACCCTTTTCCTATTCCTGTTTACCATCGCTGACCCAAAAGAAGGCATCTGACTCCAAATGGCAATCAGATTTCTCCCTGGATCAACAAGCCCTAACTAAATATTAATCCCAATACTAACGTGCATAGCCCTCTATATTATGCTCTTTTAAATAAGTATCCAGGCCCCTTTTAAAGGCATCTAATGTATTTGATAGCACCACCTCCTCCGGAAGTGCATTCCATACCTTTATTGTCCTTACTGTAAAGAAACCCTTCCGCTGTTGTAGACTAAATCTCCTTTCCTCAAGTCTAAGCGGGTGGCCCCTTGTCCTGTGTACTGTTCTGTTAATGAACAGGTCTTTTGAAAGCCCTTTATATGGGCCTTGAACATATTTATATAGTGTTATCATATCCCCTCTAAGACGCCGTTTCTCTAGTGTGTACAAGTTTAACTTTTCTAGCCTCTCTTCATAACTAAAACATTCCATTCCCCTTACTAGTTTTGTAGCCCTCCTCTGCACACTCTCTAGTTCCATAATGTCCTTCTTCAGAAAGGGCGCCCAGAATTGAACAGCATATTCTAGGTGGGGTCTTACCATGGACCTGTAAAGAGGCATAATTATATCTTCCTCCCTTGAGTCAATACCCCTTTTAATACATGCCAATATCTTATTGGCCTTTGCAGCTGCCAGCTGGCACTGCATGCTACTGCAAAGTCTATTGTCTACCATTACTCCTAAATCCTTTTCATTAGTAGATTTCCCCAGAGAAACACCATTTAAACTATATGTTGCATTTTTATTATACCCAAAATGCATAACTTTACATTTGTCTATATTGAATCTCATTTGCCTACCCAGTTACTCAATTTGTCCAAGTCCTCTTGTAATGAAGACACATCCAGTTCAGACTTTATTACCTTACTTAATTTTGTGTCATCGGCAAACACTGATACATGGCTTCCTATGCCCTCTGGGAGGTCATTAATAAACAAATTAAAAAGAAGAGGACCCAGGACAGATCCCTGAGGCACTCCACTTATCACGTTTATCCAACTGGAGAACTTGCCATTTACTACCACTCTTTGCATTCTATCTTTCAGCCAATTTCCAATCCACTCACAAACATTTTGCCCTAGTCCTGTTTCATTCAATTTGTACAGTAACCTCTTGTGTGGAACTGTATCAAATGCCTTGGCAAAGTCTAAATCGCGTCAACCGCCTCTCCCTCATCTATATTATTACTTACTTTTTCATAAAATGCGATCAAGTTAGTTTGACAAGACCTGTCTTTCACAAAGCCATGTTGGCTATTGCTAATGATATTCCTGTTCCAGCAGAATTCTTGAATATATTCCCTTAGCAACCTTTCAAACAGCTTCCCTACCACAGATGTCAAGCTTACAGGTCTGTAATTTCCTGGCTGGGACTTTGATCCCTTTTTAAATATGGGCACCACATCTGCTTTACGCCAATCCATGGGCACCATACCAGAAATAAAAGAATCCCTGAAAATCAGATATATCGGTCTGGCTTAGCTCTTTAAGTACCCGTGGGTGTATACCATCTGGCCCCGTAGCTTTGTCTACCTTGACACCATTCAATTGTTTTAACACTTTTTCTTGTGTTAGCCAGTCCCATGTTTGCTGTGACTGTTCTGTAAAAGTAGTTTGCAGATTCTTGTCCATTGGGTCTTCCTTGGTAAAAACAGAAGAAAAGAAATTATTTAACATATCTGCCTTCTCTCTGTCCCCCTTGACCATCTCACCCGTTTCAGCTAACAAGGACCCAACATTATCAGACTTTAATTTTTTACCATTAATGTATCTAAAGTATTTTGGGTTGCTTTTGCTCTCCTCAGCAATATTTTTTTCATTCTCCAGTCTAGCTAATTTAATAGCCTTTTTACAGGTTTTGTTGACATTTTTGTATTCTGCAAATGCCTCTGCTGATCCCTCAGCTTTGTAATGTTTAAATGCCGCTTTCTTGTTATTTATTTCATGAATTACTTTACTGGTTAGCCACATTGGTTTCAATTTGCTTCTTTTGTATTTGTTTCCAACAGGGATAAATTTATATGTGTATTTTTGCAATGTTATTTTGAAGGCATTCCACTTACCTTCTGTGTTTTTTCCTGAAAATATTTTATCCCAGTCAACGAGACCAAGGGATGAATTAAACCTGCTAAAGTTGGCCTTTTTAAAATTCAGTGTTTTGGTGGAACTCATATCAGCTTGTTTTTTTGAATTAATCTCAAACGATACCATGTTATGGTCACTATTCCCCAAGTGCTCCCTTACTTGGATGTTAGAGATAAGTTCTTCATGGTCAGTTATTACCAAATCCAGACATGCATTCCCTCTGGTTGAGGTCTGCACTAGTTGTGACAAAAAATTGTCATTCAACAAGTTCAGAAACTTGCTGCTTTTAGCAGAGTTAGCTGTTCCATTTTTCCAGTCTATTTCTGGATAATTAAAATCCCCCATAATTATAGTTCTCCCTATTTGGGAAGCCTTTTCTATTTGCATTAATAGCTGTGTTTCTTCAAGGTCACCAATGTTTGGTGGTTTATAACAAATACCCACTAATATTTTCTGGGCAGTTTTATCCCCAGTGACTATTTCAACCCACAGGGATTCCACATGTTCACTACTGTCATCACATATATCTTCCCGCAATTGAGGCAATAATGCTGGTTTGATATACAGACAGACCCCACCACCTCTTTTGTTTGACCTATCTTTTCTAAATAACATGTAGCCCTCTAAATTGATTGACCAATCATGTGTGTCATCCCACCATGTTTCTGTTATGCCTATCAAGTCATAGTTTTCAATTTCAGCTACCAGCTCCAGTTCCCCTATTTTACCAGTTAAACTTCTGGCATTTGCAAGCATACAATTTATGCCACTGCTGTGTTCCATTTGTGATTTAATTTTGTTGTGGTTCATAGTCTTCTCCCTATCATCTGTACTAACCCCGCCCCCAGATCCTCCCACCTGGTTATTAACTACCTCACCTTCCCTTTCTATACTATCTATCCCAGTATTTATTGGCCCCTCCCCCCCTTCCTAGTTTAAAATCTCCTCCAACCGTCTAGTAATCCTCTCCCCAAGCACTTGAGACCCTCTTGCATTCAGGTGCAATCCATCCCTGCTATAGAGATTGTACCCCAAAGCAAAATCAGCCCAGTGCTCTAAAAACCGAAAGCCCTCCTTCTTACACCAAGACTTCAGCCATGCATTGAGCTCCCTAATCTCCCGCTGTCTCTCTGGCGTAGCGCATGGCACAGGTAGTATCTCTGAGAATACTACCTTGGAGGTCCTGTTCCTAATCTTACTGCCTAAATCCCTAAAATTACCTTTTAGGACTCTCCACCTTCCTCTAACTTTGTCATTGGTACCAATATGCACCAAGACAGCTGGATCCTCTCCAGCCCCTCCCAATAATCTGTCCACCCTGTCTGCAACATGCCGAACCCGGGCACCCGGGAGACAGCAAACCATTCGGTTGCTGCGATCAGAGCCACAGATTACCCTATCTGTTCTCCTAATAATGGAGTCCCCTACCACCACAACCTGCCTAGGCTTCACTTTCCTCTGGATCCCCTCTGTGCTAGAGGAGCTGTTCTCCCGGCTGTTAGGGAGAACAGTCCTCTCCAGCAATTCCACTTCTGGGTTTGCCTCCCCAACATCTTCACTGAAATGAGCAAATTTGTTGGGATGAAAAAACTCAGGACTGGCTGCCCTCTTCCTCTTCCCTCCCCCACTGCAACCACTTCTAACTGTCACCCAGCTATGTGCCTGGTTCCCTTCTAGCTGATCTCCTCCCTCTTTGCTAGGTGACCCAGCTAGACTCTGCTCCGTTAGCAAGAGACTCCTCTCAAGGTTGTCAATGTCTCTCAATGTTGCAATATGACTCTCTAGAGCTCCAATCTGAGCTTCTAGAAGGGCCACTTGCTCACATTTGCTACAGCGGTATGGACCCTGGAACTGCTGTTCCAAGCATGCATACATATGGCATGATGTGCACTGAGTGAGATCTCCAAACTTGCTCATCTTGTATGGTGCAAATGTGAGTTCCTAAGATGTAAGCAATTAATTTACCTGTGTTGCACTAACTCCTCTGTTTCACCAACTGCTGTGTTTCACAAACTGTACACTTATTACAGAGCACTTAGGAAAGAGCACGCTCTATTTGTGAGCAGCTCTGTTTTGCTGCCTTCCTGGTTGTTGAGCAGGGCTCCGTCACTTAGGTTCCTGGGGTTCAGCGGTTTTTCTGGGGACCAGTCTCTCCAGCTACCCTGGCTCTGCCTGGGGTGGCAGGGGGCTAGTGTGGTGGTTGAGCCTCCCAAGCTTGGCGAGCTCCCTTGGTCTCTGTTACAGGTCTAGCCCTGTAGGTCATTTTCTCTCTTCCTGGGCCTGTTCTCTGTAGTCCACTTCAGCCTTAGCTTCTGTTCACTCTCCTCCATCTCCACCTTAGTGGCACCGTGATCCTGGTGGAGACTTTGGTTTCCGGTTCCAGCTTGGGGTCCCTGAGCCTTCCTCAGATCCCCCCTACTTCCATCCTGGTTGCACCCTGTCACACCCCAGTTGGGCCGATCTGGCTTCGCGGCCAGCACCTTTACTCCAGCCTAAACTGCAGCAAGGTAGTAGGTGAGGGGCTGACTTCGCTCTCTAGCTTCACTCCCTGGCTCCATTCGCGGGTACTACCGTGACAACACCATCCTTATATATAATAATTTGCTAAAAACGTGTGTAATGACAGTCATGCGCAGTAGAAAAGTGTCCCACTCTGTATCAGACCCGGCGCTTGCAGTCTCTACTGCTCATGACTGCCCCGCGACCAGCTGGCAGTGGCACTGTGGCCTGTGTAATGGGCTCTTCAACTAGTAGAATATAAAATGCTTCCTAATCCTTTAACACCCACATGCCGTGTTATGACCGTCACACGGTTTTTGCCATAAGGACTGGTGATGGTCATAGCATGTCACGTACATTTTACTTACAGCGCTCCTCCAGGAGAGCTGTAAGTAAAAACGTGGAGTGAAATTAACTACTCCGAGACTGGAGCAGTCTCTCACAGTCCCCAAAGCAGTGCGCTGGTACCTGTGCATCGGAAACACTAAAACGGTCCTTAAGGGAAGGTTACTTCTCAGGACCGTGGATGTTAAGGGGTTAAAAGCCAGCTGCAGCAGTGCTAGGCTGGCAGTTAAAGACCACAGGACTTTGTTTTTTTTTTTGTTTGTTTTTTTTTTGTTTGTTTTTTTGTGAATCTATTCCAGGGACCCCATTATTCCATGATGTGCAAGGACTGTCACTGGTCTGAAAGGTCATTAAGGGGTTAATCAATGTATATAGTATCAGGGTTCAAAACTAAACCCTAAAGCAAGGAAACAATTGTTGGACCTCCTGTTATTGTGGACTACAGTTCTCATTATCATACCTGGGAACTTTTGAAATGAGCTAATCTTGAGAGATTTGAAATTATTAACCATTTAACGCTTCCAAGAAAGTAGATTGTAGGTGCTTTGTCAATGTTTGCTCTAACCCAGAGACTATCCAATGAGTCCTCAAGGAACCTTTAACACGTTACTGTTATGGTTTTCAGACACTCGGACAGAGGGTATGATAAAACACAATTTTATTGACAGAAAATAATGAGCAAGATTGCCCTCTACAGGCACACAGTGGATAACAAGGGATAATTGTAAAGACCCTTACAGGCCAGTATATTGGATACAGACAAAGTAGAATATGTGTACAAACATATACAAAGGGCAGATACAATTGAGATGAGCACTCAGTAGTTAACACAGTCCTCGTCAGTCTCTGTAGTGGTGTTGACACTCCCAAGGTGTAGATAAGGCTTGTATAAGAGTGAGGAGTACAATACAGAGTCTGTAGGAGAGCAAGCGACTTGCTAACGGCGGAACTGACCCAGAACGCTAGAGCAATAACTGATAGCCCCCACGGGCGTAACAAATGCCACCAGTACTAGGGAAGTGTGAGTCGTCAGCCTTCATTGGCGTATACTGGAGACTGCAAGAGCGTGGATCGTTAGCCCCCACGGGCGTATAACGGAGACTGCAAGCTGTAAGTGGAAGAATCTGGCCCCCTCGGGCATAAGCGGAAGCCAATAGCTAGTGCCAAGTAGCCCCCACGGGCATATAACTACACCAGTGCAAGTGCGTGGGCCAGAAGACCACCGGTACGGTACCGGAACAACTACTCTGCACGGGTGAAAGTATGAGCTGCTGTCTCTCAGGCCCAAGCGGCTGGCTCAGCAGTAGTAGTGTAGCACTGCAAGGAGGAGAGGCACAGCAAGGAATCTGCTCTGCAATCGGTATCGCCCTGATGGTACAGCTCTGTAAGCTTAAGGAGACTCAGCTAGTAGTACAGCTCAGAAGCGTTAATCAGCGACCCAAGGGTTAAGGTCAGTCTAGCAGAAGCGCGACTACAGGAATCAGAATGTCGCCCAGTAGTACAGCAGCAGGAACGTAGTCAGACTGGAACCGGGAACTGTGGAGAATCGTAGACAAGCCGGATCAGCAACAAGCAGGAACGTCAGCCAGGCCAGGTCGGTAACAGAGCGGGTTCGTAGACAAGCTGGATCAGCAACAAGCAGGAACACAGGAGAGTCGTCAAACAGGCCAAATCGGTACACCGGAAATCAGGAACACATGAACAGCAGCAAAGCTCAGGAACACCACGAAAGGGCCCCTGCCAGGTGCCAGCGGCCAGAATAAGACAGGTAACCAGGGGCGGGCCAACACAGCTCAACCAATCAGGGAGCAGCACAGTAGAGAGTGGCACACAGGATCACGGAGACCGTGATAGCTACATTTCTGTAATCATCATACATAGTAACATAGTTGATGAGGCTGAAAAAAGACATGTCCATCAAGTTCAGTGCATGTCCCCTGCTGATCCAGAGGAAGGCAAAAAAATAAAAAAAAAAACACTGACTCTATTTCCAATTAAGCCCAACATGTGTAAAAATAAATAAAAAATAATAATAATTTGGGAGGTCAAACAGCAGTCATATTTCCCTGTATCAACATCCTATATGCTTTGAAGCCAACTGTCATAATTCTCAGTATTTTCCTATGCGAGATAGGTATCCATTGAAAACAGTTACTGTATTTGCAAGCACAGCACCTGAGGCAAAGCATTCCGTAACTTTACTGCCCTTACTGTAGAAGAAGAAAACCCTACCTTTGTTTTGGTCAAAGGCACTTTTCCTCTAGACCTAATGGATGGCCTCTTGTTCATCATCATCTGTCAATCCATTGTAGGATGAAGGCCTCCTCAGCAAGCCTCCAACAACTTTGAGCCTGTGCCTTTTGATACCACTGCGTACCAACAAATTTGATAATTTCATCTACCCATCTTGTCGTCTTGGGTGTTTCGTATCAAGTGGAATCCATTCCAAAATTTGTTTGGTCCATCCTATCATGGTGCCTGTGCTATGTGGGCGACATTCTGTCAGTCTTGTCCTCAGCTGGCTCCTATTGGTTGCAGTGGTATTGGCCCGCCCAGACAATTGCATGCACACATTATTCTGTTTCTTTGTTTGCCATATATGTGGACTGGGGCAACACATTGGTAAAAACATTTTCCTTGTGGTAAATTTACCAAAAAAATGTTGGTGCTATACAGAGTAAAAATAACAGCTGCAAATATCCTATAAAATAGGTTAAGTAGCTCCGACACATAACTGATATTGATATTTTTATTTCTTCAGAGAAACCCTCTTCTTATAAAGCATCTCATTTGTTTTATGTGATACACTATGATGCTTCCACCTTCTTGTTTTTTGGACATTTAATAAGAGAATGGGACCCAGTTCCCATAGAATGAATGAATGCTGGTGTTTTATGCAAGTTCCAAAAATACAGCTGGCAAGAGATTCAAACACTAGACGTCACTGAGACAGAATCAAGTATATCATGCTACAACTATGGTCAGATAAAAGGACATTGAAGGGGTCATGTGTTAGATATTCTGGCTGCATCTCCTTGTTGTATCCAATATTTATCTGTCTACATGTATCTTTGTTTATAATCTGTTGGAAGGACATCACATTCCTTCACAGTCCTGGTTTGTCACGTACTTTGTGTTTACAATGCCCCTGCGAGAGTGCTATAAGCATAAACTGGGTCCAGAGTTTTTTTCTCGGACTTCCATTTGATGCATCAGTACACATCACCGGTCACGTGTGCTGGCATGCTAACAACGACCAAAGCGGTCCTTAAGGAAAGGTGATTTCCCTGGACCGCTGTTTTTTTTTGTTTTTTTTACAATATGTGCAAGGGCAGGGGTAGTATCAATAACTATTTCATTTTGGGTTGAAATGTCTATGGCTGGAAGGTCTTGCAGCATACTGAAGTGATTAGACAGTGCCAAGTCAAAATTTGTATGGTTTTTAAATAGCTGACTGTCAGTCTTCACTTTTGTTGACTTGTCCATTTTCTTGCAGTCAATTTTGTATTTTTTGCCCTCACTAGTCGACGGTCACTTCCAACATTTGAATGACTTGAAGAATATAGCAACTGTTTAGTTTGATAGGACAGGAATTGATTCTTTCAGAAATACTTTCTACTTTTACGACTGTCAGTCTTTTGTTAATCAAGAATCCAATTCCGCCACATGCTACTGAGGTTTACCATTCTACTGAGGTCATAACTTCAGTAGCATGGTAAATTGAGCTTGCTGTAACATTAGCCCCCATAAATGCCATCACGAAGGGAAGTATGAACGCGCTCCCCACGGCAGCTGGGAGGGAGGGAGGAAGTCATGCGGCGTTGTTCTGCACAAAGCAGAAGTTCCCCATTATAAGGCTTAATATCTTCAATACCAGGTAAGATTGACTTTAAAAAAAAAACACTAACTTAGTTTTACTAAGTAAAACATATGGACACAAGTTTGTTGCATTTGAAATGGCCTTGAGTTTGGGGAACATTCAATCTTTCCAAACTCCAGGGAAACACAAAAGAGACATCAAAGGTTTAATAGGATGTTCTTCCTTAGCTGAGCATTTGAGAATTAAAAAAAAGGTCTTTCCTTGTTAAATATGAAATGAGTGAGGACTGACAAACAAAGGACAGATATCCAAACTAAACAAAGAGTTTAGCTGGGAAAACAAAAGCTTAATGTCTGTTAAAGCTCTTCCCCCATCACATTACTATCTTTTTGATACCACCAAGAAATTGCAAATGGGCGTGGTGAGAAAAGGCCAGGTGGGATGTTTGTTATGCCAGCTGATCAGTTTTCACCAGACTTGACTGATTGAAAAATGATATAAAACAGAGGTACTTTTGGGGACTGGCAACTGCAGTACACTGGTGGAACTGCAATACACTGGGAGACTGAAGTACAGCATGGGACAGAAGCACCATAACATGTGAGATGCGAGCAGTCCTAAGGGTGAGGAGATATCGCCATAATATTTAATGGTTCACATATCATTCCACTTTTTCCAATTCTGTAACTCCCAGATTTGTTTTATTCATGCACCTGCCATCTAAATTGTAACAGGATTTTGTACATAATATAACAATTTTTATTATGATCACTCCTCCCAGGGGGAATTAGTCTGAAAGGGTGCTTATTCTGGTCTGGGTTCCGGCTCAACCAGAATCAGACTCTTAGCTTCGCGGCCAGCAACTTTAAACTCAGCTTTGGTTACACCAATATCACTCTGGAGGGCATCACTGTTTACGAGCTACACTCCCTATCCTGCGCTCACCAGCTTCATTCTTGGGGGATATTGGTCTCCTGTAAATCTCTGCTGTCTGGCTTACACATAATCTGAAAATGTTTAGTTATTATATTAGTTCACCTAAGCGTGAAACCATACTCACAGATTGAATGTTAAGCATTCTAATGTCTAAAGACCAAAGGCAACCTGATAGAACCATTTCTGTAATATTCCTTCTTAAAAACTCACAAGCTCTGCAGGACTTCTGCTTTCACTAATTCTGACACTTAATAAACAGTTAATTGGTGCAGATCAGATAGTAGGAAACATTGCACTCTCTTTCACCCCAAGAATTTAGCCCTTCACTCTGTGATCCTGAGACCAGGGTCAAACCCTGAGAGTTCCCAAGGATGCGTATTATCCTCAGAAAGGCAGTGGAGAGGTAATAAGTAATGTGACAAGATTGTTGGTTTTTTTTTTTTTTTTTTTAGTGGACACTTATTTCATTTTCATTCTGTAGGTCTACACAAGAACCAGTGCAATTCGACAGTGTATTATTTTAATTGGAATGCCACATTAAAATGGCACTCTGGTGATATTATTGATCAGTCCTCTTCTCGGTTATTCATCAGACCCACACCCTCCTGCCATTCCCACTGTGTTTGGGAATATGTTTTGGTCTGCCTCTAGACTAAGTGGTAACAAACCCTGGTCCTCAGGAGCTACCAGCAGCGCACATTTTCAGGATAACTCTGAATAAGCACAGATGGACCATTTAAAGTGACTGAGCCACTGAATAATCCACCTCTGTTCCAGCTCAGATATCCTGAAAACATGCACTGTTAGTAACTCCTGAGAACCAAGGGTTGCTATACATAGTAACATAGTAATTTAGGTTGAAAAAAGAATTGCGTCCATCTAGTCCTATTCATGTTTACCATCGTTGATCCAAAAGAAGTAAAAAAAAAAAAAAAAAAAAACCCCAATACAGTTCCGGTTGAGCCAGAACCCGGACCAGGATAAGTACCCTTTCATACTAATTCCCCGTGGAAGAAGTGATCATGGAAAGCAGCTCGTGCAGAACCTAAATGTATAACCCCCAACATTTCAAATGTCTAAAGAGACACACTTTTTTTTAGGCAATGTTAATGGGGATGTGGTTGGTGTAACTGAATAAATGCTTTATAGGAAGACTGAAGTACTTTATTTATTTAAACTAATTTACAAATACATTTACTGACGTTTAAACAAATAATGTGAGTTATATTACTGTGGAGCAATGTGATACATATATAAACCACACAGTCTGATCTCCTAAAAAGAGGGACACCATGGTGGGAAAGGAGGTGATAAGGATTTGGGTCTCAAAGAGGGACGCTTGGGATGTATGTAACAGAAGGGGCCAGGGCACGGTATCTTTGCTTACTGATCAGGTATGTCATTGGTGAGCAGAGCTTTTGGTTCAGGGCAAAATGGAACAGGAAAATTCCTTTTCCTACAATCCCTCCCTGTCTGAGTTTGTTCAGAAACCACACCTGATGGATGAGGGAAGGGGAGCTGCACTGGTAATGCTGTAGTCAGGGCTGCAAGGCCCAGACCAGAGTGGCTGGTGGATGTGCTGCAGACTGGACCAGGGAGTATTACTGCAACAGCTGTGGGTCCTACCGGTCTGGGTGCTACTGGCACTCTGGATGAGTCCTTGTCACAGGAAAATAATACTGAGTTTGTAACAGGGCCATGAGTGACTAGATGCTATGTAGGTAAAGAAAAATGTAAGAGTAGGGCAGTTGCCAACAAGACTACAATTATATGGGGCAGGATGTGTGCAGGAGGCATTTGGCAGGGCAGTCTAGACTTCATAGTATATGGAGCCCTTTCATCAGTCAGGAGAACTGAATGCTAGGGATTAACTCTAAGAGGGGGCTAAAGAGTTAAACAGCCACTGCTGGGTCTTGGTGCAGCTAGGGCCAGGTTAAATTTGCCATTTGACAATAGCCACATCAATAGAAGTAAGTTGGTAAGAAGAAAATAAAATAACCCAGGACTAAGACACTAAAAAGACTCCTCTGCCAGGGAAAGCAATGCAAGAACGTTTTTTTGGATGACGTGTATTCTATAGGGACTAAAGGGAGAATGATTTAACAGGTAAGAACACCAAAATCCTATTTTCTTATGTCCAATATGTAACACAGGTACCATGGGGATATACCAAAGCACCCCAGATTGCGAGGAGGACAAGGATAAAAGACTGCCCACACATCCCCATGATACCAGAATTCCCTAGGACTATTCTGGACCTGAATCACAGTATGTGTTAATGAACACCAAACTAGCACAGCACACCAAATAAGAGATAACAGGACTCAAAAAATGAACAACAACTGCAAGTAGACAAAAAGAAGATGGAAAACCAGATAACGATAATGTTTCATTCAAATATCCATTAGGTAATAGGCATGAAGCAACGTGCAGAATGTGTGCATCTTTTGTATGTGCTAGGAATGCAGCCTACTGATTGTGAACCTAGTACCTATTATAGTCCTGTTAATTCCTAGTAGTAGTAATTTTATACGACTAGTGTTGACAGTCACACTTGTTATCATAATCCAGCTCCTAGGGTCACTATTTATCTTTAGCAATCTTGTACTGGTAAACACCCTTAGATCCTCATATATTAAGTTCACTTGTAATCTTGCTGTAACTCCTTTTATTGGGATTTGTAATGAACACCAATATATATTCTTGTTGGGTTGATTTTCAGTGTCACTGAGTCACAACTTAGGCTTCACCTCTCAGGTGTGTATTGTGACTTCTTATACATTACTCGTCAATGTGATCAATCACACGAGGTTACTATTTCACTGATTAATTCCTTTTAGGCAATATATATATATATATATATATATATATATATATAATTTCTCTCCTATTAGTATTCTCTTTTATTAGCATCATTGGAACACCAGATTTTATGCTAGTCTTCTCTAGTGTTTCAAATGAAGTATTACCCTATTCAGGATACTCTTTAATTTACTGTCAGTTCCCTGTGTGTGTGTGTGTGTATGTATATATATATATATATATATATATATATATATATATATAGTGTAAAACGAAATTGAAGAAGGAATAAGGCAAAAATAAAAGTATTTATATAATGATCTAATGGATTAATTAAAATTGTGTGATAGTATAGTATAAAAAGTGTTTAAACAAATAATTATCGGTGTGTATACATATGCTATTTATTATATGGTGTGTTTGTGTGTAACAGAGTGACATGATAAATACAATAATAAAATCAAAAATGTAATCGTAATAAAAATGAAATGAAACAATAAATGAAATTAATAAAAATATAGTGTAATTAATGATGGAATCGATGTGTATGTATAATTGTCTTAAAGGGATAGTAATACTTTGTTTTAACTTTATTTTATTTTGTAGGCATTAAAAAAACATGAAGAATGATATAAGTCTTATCTCTCAAACTTTTATGGTTTAAGAGATATTCACAAGCAAAGTTTCCCCCTCCCGCCCCTTTTACCTAGTGTAAGCTATCTCTCCTCAGATGTGGAATGCCGTCCATAGACCAGACAGATAACAGAAGGGGACACTCTTATTCCTATGAAAACAATGAAATCCCTGCCCCTCTTGACAAGCTTTTCAGGTTTTTCCCTTATCTTAATTGAAGATTGTCTCTCTCTGCAATCTACGTGGGCACCTCCCTTCTGCTCAGTCTGAGCAGTGTTACATCAGTAAAAGGGGCCTGAGGAGGACACTTTGTCATTGAATTACTCTTGAACTACAACTCTGACAGAATTGAAATTATACTCTCCAAAGTCCAAATACTATGATGATTAATTAGAGCTGCTTTTATTACGAAACATTACTATCCCATTAATGTGATAAAAAGCAGATGAAATATTTAATAGTGATAATGATATAGTGAAAATGAAAGTGAAGACAAAAGTAAAAAACTGGATGAATAAAAATGATCCTTTGATATCAATGAGAATACTGTAAAACTAGAAACTTAACTAACTAAAATGTGCGCAAGATACACACAGGGATGCAGACACATAAATGTACACAGGATCACCGAGGAACGAACACAAAAACGTATATCTCTCTTCCGTAAAACATTCTAGTGAACCCATATGTACTGTATCCACATGTAACTGCTTCTCTATAGATATATGATATACTGGAATTATGCACCTATATACGATTAACATCATATCCACAACGTGTATAGAAAAAGGAGATAAAAGGTATTTCCATTTATATTTTTATATTACCCTTTATATTAACAAAAAAAATAGTACTCAAATGACTCTAATTGTTCACCTTCAGGCATCATGGTGTGTAATCGAAAAGTCCCAAAAGCCTCCCTATTATTCAGAAAGGAAAGTTTCCTAGACTGAACTGTACATACAAGGAATTTGAGGTTCAGAGGATGAGCAGAAAGCACAATGGCTTGTTCTACGGCTAATCACCGCTCAGCAACATCACGTTTTAGATCTCTAGTGCCATTACAGAGGAGAAATGTCCACGTACATATTAGACTAACTAGATGACACAGGGAGGGAGTGCTACAAACAGCTGACTCAATAGCAGATCATTCAGTAAAAATTTACTTTTATTCATACTAAGTTAAAAACAACTCTATGTTGTATTGACACTTGCAAAAACAGATGGAATTCAACAGAAAAACTGTCATTACAACACCCCTTTACATCAACCAATTAAATGCAGTAATCTGTTTTAAACGAACCATAGATCAGACTCCCTCCACAGGTGGCAATCAGAGACTACCGCAGTTAGCCATGTATGTAGATTTAACTACAAACTAGCAAGGAAATATAACTTATCAATGAAATATGGTAGGCTACAATAATCACACGGCTGAGAAAGTCTGAACCACTAGTTCTCACAAGAATAACAAATTTAAAAATATACATAATACATATTCGACAAAAAGGACATCCAACAAAGTAGTGAATTAACTAGGTCAAAAGAAAGTCCTCATACCTAAAGGTCCGAGCGTATGATAGATCCTTTTATTAACCCATTATGGGTATCATATATAGGGATGGGCGATAATTTACGCCTCAAACTGAAATCGGAGAATAATGGCACTTTCCTTTTGGCAAATAATTTCCTGTGAAAAGTGCTGTTTTTCTGCTTTTTCAGGCCTTTTTTTGCTCATTGAAATCAATGGGAAGAAACATTTTTCTCCACCACAGGAAAGTTTTCTACAGCCATATAAAAGGGTGTCAGGATCTCACAGCATGCCATTCTGTGTTTGTGAGGAGAGAGAGCAGCACCTTGTTTGAGCTAGAGAAGATAGGGGAATTGAAATTTCGTTTAGGGAATCTTTTAGGTAGAACATTTGTTCCCTGTATTAGGAGAGTTAGTGGGGGACTCTAGGGAGGAGGAAGGAGGTTGACCCCAAATACTCCAAAAATTCATGTGACTGACTGGCAAGACAAAGGCAGCTAGGGACCTATTTGCTTGCTGATCTTGCTGTTATTGTCTCTGTGCTGGGTGCGGAAGTCTGGGGAAAGAAGTTGTTGATTTTGTTTTTCAGTTATAATTTTTTATTTTTGGACAGACTGTGATAAGACAACAGGGTGGGCAAATTAAAAAATAAATAAATACATTTAATAAATAAATAAGACTAAAGGACTAAATATATTAGGTGATAGTGAGAGTCAGCTGACTGGGCTTAGGCAAGGCATCACACAGCTCCATCAGCTGTGTTGTGTACCGTAGAGCAAAATAACACAGTGCAGCTGAGTAATGTCCAGCAAATGCACAAGGTGAGGGGGGAGGGGTGGAACAATGCAGGAACCTGAAAGTAAAGTAGTAGTTCAAAAACTGACTGCAGCAATGGTTGCTGCAGTGCGGGCAATCTATGATGATGATCCCTCTAGTCCAAGGGAAGATGCAATTTGTCAAGGTCCCAGAAAAACTAGTTCCAGCACCACCAGTGCCAGTAGAAATAAAGAACCATATAAGAACAACAATGAAGATGACAACAAGTCATATTCAAGTGTTGAGGATGTTGGCAATAGCATAATAGAGGAAGATGTAGCAGCTGAACGCCTGTTGCATCAGATAGTGACAAACAAGCACCAAAACACCCACTTCTCAAAGTAGTAGGGAACTTTGTTACAGTAAAAAGAAATTGAGACCTCCAAAAGTTAAGAGGAATATAAGGGTAGTGGGCAGGAATTGTCAGGTGATGCTGATGCTGCTGAGGATGACCTAATGATGACTGATGATGATGCAGATCTAGAATATATCCCTGCCGCATCCTTCTCTTGTTCAGATACAGATGAAGTTGAGAGTGAGGATGACTACAGGGCAATGAAGTCAGCAGAAAGTCAAAGGCTGAATCTTCCACCATTTTTAAGGAGCACTGTGTCTCTTCAAAGTCCAAGTCCCACTCAGCCACACACAACTGTTTGAGTAAACAGCAACACAGGTTATTAACATCCACAATGTTAGATATGACGAGTGCCTCTTCTGTTGCTGCTGTAAGTGCTGCACCTTTGAAACCTAGTAGTAGTGGCAGTAGAATTGCCTCAACATCTGGCCCCAGTAGTAGTAGCAGCAACACCACCTCAGGAACCCCTCATTTCATGAAGTCCACAGTATGGCGATACATCACTCAGGATCCTCAAGCTAAACATGCTGCTTTCTGTTGTCTGTGAGAAGGGGGAAAGCAGGCTCGCACCTAGGCACCTCGTCTATGAAATCCCACCCGAAGCACAACCACAGATCTGACTGGGAGACTCATTATCAGCAAGTCAAAGGGGCCACAACTAGCAACAGCAGAAGCACTTTGAAAAGTTCCCAGGTCTGTAGGGCAGAAAAAAGAGGTAGTGAAGTTATTTATGTGTCAGAGAGTGTGCTACTGCCAGTGCCAACAGTTAGTTCAGTCCAAATAACACCTATGGCTCATGCTGCAGAGGAGTATGATGACTCTGGCTTTGCAGTTAGAGATGGGTTTACTATTGAAGTGTTGCATGTAAAGTTTCGCATCATAAAGTGACGCATGTGTTTTGCTGCATCATTTGAAGTCTCTCATTTAAAGTTTTGCATCATAAAGTGATGCATATTCTACATTTCGCGCCTCTCCGAATGGCACATTCACCATTTTGTGCGTTAACATGTCACAATATGGGTGCAATAATGACACAATATGGGTGCAATACAAATCCAACCCAAAACCCCAAAAATTCCAACCCAAAACCCACCAAATCCAACCCAAAACACACCAAATCCAATCCAAAGCCCACCAAATCCAACCCAAAACCCAACCAACCCAAATCCAACCAAAAACCCACCAAATCCAACCCAAAACCCACCCACATTGCACCACTATTGCACCCATATTGCATCCATAATGCACCAATATTGCACCCAATTTGTATCATTATTGCACCAATATTGAACCCATATTACACTGATATTGCACCCAATTTGCATCAATATTGTACCCATATTGCATCAACATTGCACCCATATTGCACCCAATTTGTGTCATAATTGCACCCATATTTCACCAATATTGCATCCTTAATGTGTCCTTATTGCACCCATATTGCACCATTATTGCACCCATATTGCATCCATTTTGCACCAATATTGCACCCAATTTGCGTAATTATTGCACCCAATCTGCGTCATTATTGCACCATTGTTTCACCAATATTGCACCCATATTGCACCATTATTGTATCCATATTGCACCCATATTGCATCCTTAATGTGTCCTTATTGCACCCATATTGCTTCCATATTGCACCAATATTGAACCCATATTGCATCCATATTGCACCCACTTTGCGTCATTATTGCACCCATATTGCACCAATATTCCACCCAGTTTGCATCATTATTGCACCAATATTGAACCCATATTGCACCCATGTTGCACCCAATTTGCGTCATTATTGCACCAATATTGAACCCATATTGCATCCATATTACACCCATATTGCACCCAATTTGCATCATTATTGCACCATTACTGCATCCATATTGCATCCTTAATGTGTCCTTATTGCACCCATATTGCACTGTTATTGCACCCATATTGCACCATTATTGCACCGTTATTGCATCCATATTGCGCCCATATTGCATCCTTAATGTGTCCTTATTGCACCCATATTGCACCCACTTTGCCTCATTAATGCACCAATATTGCGTCCTTAATGCTGCAACATGTGAACGCACGATATGGTGAATGCGCCATTTGGAACTACACAAAATGTAGAATTTGCGGCACTTTAAGAAGCATAACTTTAATTGCAACACTTTAAATGACGCGGACGAATACATGCGTCATTTGATGATGCAAAACTTTACATGCATCACTTCAAATGGATACCAAGAGATGGCAAGAGTCATAGACTGCCCACACATGCTGCCTCTACCGCCACCACCTCTTCTAGTCATGTTGTTAAAGCAATAAAGTTTCAGGCTTCTTCTGCAATGTTCTGCCAACCCACACTGACTGAGTTCCTAGGAAGGAGTCAAAAACTTTACAAAACAATCCCAAAATGCACTCATGGAATGGCAAAGTTGCCAAGATGTTGGCAATGGACATGCTGCCGTATTCTTTTGTAGGAAAACGAGGTTTCAGAGAACTGATGTTATGTGTAGCTTCACGCTGGAATATCCCAAGATCCTAGCATAGTGTCCATTAAAAGTAATGAGGAATACATTCTTGCCACTTTGCTGGACCCCGCTTTAAACACAGAATTTCTGCCAAAGGGTCATCAGCAGTTTATCACAACAAGAAGTCATGATCAGCAGCAACTCTCTGAGGAATCGGATTCTGTCAAGGAATATTGAGACATGAAAAGGAAGGCAGCAAAGCATTTCAACCAGCAGAAGCAGCTACATCATCAACCTGAATATTCCATTTGGAACACAGGGCAATTCATGGGTCTCAGCAGGGGCAGTAAAAATTCAACATTGGTGGTGGTGGTGGCAGCACATCTTTGGAACTTGCTCCATGAGTATGGGTTGGTAACGAACACACAGGAACACCGTGTAGCTCCTAGAAGTGGTCCCACTGCATGTGAGATGGTTTCTGCATACTTGCAGGATAGCTGCATTTTAGGCAAAAACAATGACCTCATAGAATACTGGCAAACAAAGCAGTATGTGTGGTCAGCATTGACACGTACTGCAGTGGAAACCCTCAGTTATCCTTCAGCAAGCGTTGAGTCTGAGAGGGTTTTCAGTGTGGCTGGTTATATTGTCAATGACCACAGGACATGGCTATCAAGCAGCAATGTTGGGAGACTAACATTCTTAAAAATGAACCAACATCTCATACCACCTGACTATCTGGTAGCAGAAACCAGACATGACAGACAAAGCCAGGACTTACATATTAACAGCTGCACAGATGAGGAGGTGGAGGAGGTATGTGAAGAAGGGCTGCTACCATCTACCCCACTTGGGACCACTGCTATAAGTGACAATGTTTGTCAATAATCTGAGAAGGAGGATAGATTTGATGCAAACATGACAATAGTAAAAACTATATACACACACAAATCACACCATATCAGCCAGTTCCCAAACAGCAGTAGCAAAGGCAGACAAAATTCTGTCTTGCATAAAAAGAGGTATCGATGCAAGAGTAGATAACATTATTTTGCCATTATACAAATCATTGGTAAGACCTCACCTTGAGTATGCAGTGCACTTTTGGGCACCGGTTCTAAAAAAGATATACTAGAACTAGAGAGGGTACAGTGGAGAGCAACAAAATTAATTAAGGGAATGGAGGACTTGACATATGAGGAACGACTAAACAAACTTGGTTTATTTACTGTAGAGAAAAGACGACTAAGAGGAGACCTTATCACATTGTACAAGTATATGAGAGGTCAATACAAGGATCTCTGCGGTGAGCTATTTATTCCAAGGCCTGATCAGGTGATCAGGGGACACCCCTTGAGATTAGAGGAAAGGAGGATTAAACTTCAGCAGAGGAAGGGTTTTTTTACGGTAAGGTCTGTTAAATTGTGGAATTCATTGCCCAGGGAGGTAGTTATGGCAGATACAATGGATACGTTTAAGAGAAGATTAGATACATTTCTTTCAAAAGGGAACATACAGAGTTATACTGTTTATCAGTAGGCTGATCAGGAAGGTCTGATAAAGACTAATTTAACTGGTAGCAGGAAAGTTATAAAATTCTCAGTTACTGGAGTATGAGGCGAAGGTTGAACTTGATGTACTTTTTTCAACCTAATTTACTATGTTACCCCACCACACCACTACAGTACACATCTGCCACATTGTAGGTCGTACTTTATTTGTTTTATTACTTGACATCATCATGATGAATATGTGCCAGTGTCACTTAAGCAGGAACTTAGTGTTGTGGGCAAAGGACAAATGTATTCTTCATGCTAACACATTTTTCAAGGCATATGTTGCTGTAGGAATCACAGCTTTGACTTTCAGGCACTTATTTCTAAACTACAGCCCTCAGAAGAAATAATATTACAGTGGGAAATGTAGTACCTATAGGAAATATAGGCGAAAAAATTGTTAAAATAGGCAAAAAGGAGGAAAGTTTTGCATAGGTGAAAAGGAGAAAACTTTTGCGAAAAAAACAAAAAATCAGCAAGTTTTCGCTAAAGTCATGCTGGAAATTTTTCACACTTTTTGCCCAACCCTAATCATATGTCACAGATATACACTGAGGTCCCAATCGATATAAGGACTAAATAACCAATGGGTTCCCCTTTCATCAAGTACATACATTTTTTTAATGCCATATGGATGAAATGGGTCACTCGAAAATTACGAGGAAAGCTAAACTCAAACCATTCCCCACATAAAAATACACATGTCAACACTGCTTTTCATAACTATGTGGTCTCAGTATAAGGGCACAAAATATTGCTATCTGAGCCCATAATCAGAAAGTAGAAGTACTACAAAAGGCTGTACATCAAAACAAACAATCCAAGAATAACCCTCAAGTGCTGTGAATATATAATATCACACAATGTTTACTATTCAAACCATTAGGTTTCCTCAGTCCCATATTTATAAGCCACTTCACTTCAGCCTTTTTCAGGAGATTAATAATATCTTCCCCCTTTCACTCAAAGTTACCCTTTCTACTTTCTGAAAGGAGAAAGCTGAAATGTCCTCTTTAACACATTCTTGAAAGTGATGCTCCACTGGAAAATCCACATTTGTAACACTGAGAATGTGCTCCTGGATCCTCTCCTTCAACATTCTTGCTGTATGACCCATGTACCGTCTACCACACCTCAAACATGAGACAATATATACCACGAGTCGTACAGCAATTAGTGTACTGCCTAATGGAATACTTTCTATCAGTACACTTACTAACCACCTCCCCACCAACCTGAACATAACAGGCAAGGAATCCCCTCGCTCCACACCTATACATCCCTAATGTGGATTTTCAAGTTGGTCTGGGGGTGGAACTACTTCTAAATAAGCTTGGAGAAAGCCCTCTCGCTAAGGTAGATGCCTTTCTTGCCACAAACTTACATTGCCCCACCAAGACTGATCTCGAAGAAGTATAACTATTAAGAATATTAAAAATACTTTTTATGCAATTGAATAGGCACCCATTTTATGGCATGTCTCGGGTGGCAAGATCACACATGAGGAAAGGAATTATGTGCACACAGCTTCCTGTGTAGTAGTTTGTATCTTTTTCCCTTCAAAGAAGAGCCTCAAATCCAAAAACGATATTTCCTTTCCCCCAAACTCTTGGGTGAACCGTAAGTTAATTCTGTTATCATTCATGAAATAACTGAAGGCCAAAAAGTTTTCCTCAGTGTCTTGCCACAAAAATAAGAGATCATCTATATACTGACACAATCTTATAGATGATTGAAAACTATTATCAGTACCATATACATAGGTGTCTTCAAACCAACCCATGTTTAGTTGGCAAACATGGAGTAAATTTTGCCCCCTTTATACCCCATCACACTAGAAGAAATAATGCTCCAATAAATACCTGATAGCATCTAACTGAAAATTCTTCAAGTCACCTACATTAGCAAGAGCACTTTCACCAAGCTTATTTAGTAGTCCCACTTCCACACCAACTTAGTAATCCACGGTAGGGATGTATAGGTGTAATACGAACAATATTGATATCAACGGCACCACGCCTTGAGGAGTAAATTAAAGTCAATGGAGGCCCATTAGTCTAATGGCAGCACACTCACCACTGTACTTCTAAACCACGGTGCAGGTAAAGGAGTCCCAATCCTAAGATAAACATGAAGAATTAAGAAATACCGCACAGGAACGTGAATGAACTAAAAGCAGCTTTATTAGATGAGATAAGACAAACACCACATCAGACTAGACACCTCACGCGTTTCGCATCTGGGTGCTTAATCATAGACATGAATTCACATTTAGAATTCCTACTTTATATAGGAAGTGACATCAGATCCTCATTCAATTAATCTGAGGTGAAACATATTTTAAACAAAGACCAATCCCTTCAATATTGAGGGATGATCCAATTAGTAATCTATGTACAATATACCTGAGGAATTGAAATATGTCACTGCCCAGACAAAGAGCAAACAAATGTGCATATATATATGACAAGACTAATATATATTCATAAAAAAAAAACCAAAAAATTCTAATCTTGTTAAAATCATTAAACAGACATAATAACTGATAGCCACTATACCAAAGTATAGAGATCAAATGCAGAAAGCCTACATATTGAAATATGACATTTAAACTAAATGCATTATTCAAACAAAATGTGACACATGAAACTCTTTATTCAAACCCTGAGGTTTCCTAGTGACAAGGGTGAAAATCCAGAAGACCTCTCTTTGTGAGAGGAGTCTGTCTAAATCCCCACCCCGTGTTGGTAAATAAACACGTTCTATACCCATAACAGAAAAACCATGCAATTCAGAATTATGTGCCTGACAAAAATATTGTGACACTCCTGTCCTTAGGTCCCCACATCTCATGTTACTAATGTGTTCCCTGACCCATTCACGTAAAGATCTACTAGTCTTGACAACATATTGGACACCACAAATAGTACACGTGATTAGGTATATGATATACTTGGTCGCACAATTAATATATTGTTTGACATCATAACTTGATGTGGTTATACTAGAAAAGAAGTGTTTAGTTGGAATGACCCACTGACAGCTATTGCGTCTAATGTTTCCACATCTATACATCCCTACTGTCCTTAACCAAGTGGTGCATTTTAATTTCCTACTTAGTAATCCACTTTAGGAATGTATAGGTGTGATGCAAGGCAATGCTTTGCCTGCTCTTATGTTTAGGTTGGTGGGGAGTTGGTTAGTAAGTCTACTGGTAAAAAGTCTTCCATTAGGCAGTACATTAATTGCCATATGCCTCATATGGTCTATATTCATTCATGTTTGAGGTGTGGTAGATAGTATGTGAGTCGTACTGCAAGAATATTGAAAGAGAGGATCCAGAAGCACATTCTCAGTTTTAGAAATGTGGATTTGACCAAGCTAGTGGCGCGTCACTTTCAAGAATGTGTTAAAGCAGACATTTCAGCTTTCTCCTTTCAGGGAGTACAAAGGATAACGGGGGGATATATTATTAATCTCCAGAATAAGGCTTAAGTGAAGTGGGTTATAAATATAGAATTTATTAAACCTGATGGTTTCAACAGTAAACTTCAGTACAAAAACTGTTGTAGGTGTGTATAAATATTACAAGCTAATGTATTGCACAGCAGGTCTTATCTATAACAGAATTTAACAAAAAAGAAGAAAATAGAAACTCAGAGGGGAAAACAGTTCTATACAAGTTGCCAGTTTTACATGAATCTGAATGAACTGTTAACCCTTCCAAGACCAGTTCGATGCTAATAAGTATGGATGCCAGTGAAAGAGCAAGGATATTTCTCAGTGATTAATAATATGAATCTAACATGAATCGTGACAAATCCTTACTCAGATCATAAGGCCTAACTTTTATTGTATTATAAACTAAAATATATATGTATATCAAAAGTGTTAACTTCTTTATTATTTACAAAAGCAATTAAAAACCTATGGTTCAGACAATAATGTATCCGAACAATTAAAAACAATGATACCCCTGTTCTTTAATGCAATTATAAAGGTCTTACACGTGTGTATATACAAGTAAACAGTTGGTAATAATTCCAAATTCATTTAGACACTTGTGTTTAAACAGATAGTTCGTTAGTAATAATTCTGAGTTCACATTCTAAGTATAATAGTTTTTTTTCTTTTTTAAGTTAAGCTTATTGAATTGTTGTCAAAGATAGGGAGGGAGGGTTCTGGGTAACAGCAGTACAGCATGCTGCAGATATGGCAATATATCACAGAACATCACGGTGAGGTAAATACGGTAGAATAGGCCCAGACTCATTAAGAGTAGCAAAATACTGACACATACTGGGTGGATTGAATACCATCCCCTTCAGCAGGTCCACCACCAATCGAGGGGAGCCAACTGGAGGCAGGGAGGGACCAGAGAGGGTGAGAAGGGAAGGAGCACTGCAAAAACAGTGGAAAATAACAGGTATTTACACCTGCAGCACCACTGGGCGTAAGATTATAAATACTATTAGCTCACTAACTAAGCCAGTTGAAGAGGTTCAAGTGTCAAGGGATAACTGAGCCCACTGAGCCAGGAGCGCTCCTCTGGACCATATCCCTTTCAATTGATAAAATACTGTAAGCATCCTCTAACCATACTGGAGTCCAGAATACTTTGAACGTCATATTCCTCGTCATCTGCAACTATCACGGGAGCAGGACGGACAGGAACGGAGGTATACCAGTTGCAGACCAAGGGCTTTAACAGGGACACATGAAAGACATTATGTATCTGCATATTGGCAGGCAGTTACAACGCGTAAGCCACCGGGTTGATCTTTTGCAACACCTTGAAGTGACCAACAAATCGAGGAGCCAGTTTATTGCATGGGACCTGGAGGTGCAAATTATAGGATGACAACCACACTCTATCTCCAACCTGGAAGGTCGGTGCCAGCAAACGTCTGCAGTCAGCCTGTCTTTTTTGTCTCTACACTGAACCACGTAAGGTATGCTGTACCCGAACCCACGAGGAACGAAGTGCCTGCAAATGCTCATCAAGAGCTGGAGTAGCTTGTGTTCAGAAGGTTTCCGGAAGAACTGAGGGTTGGAACCCATAGTTGATCAAGAACGGGGAACTCTTAGTGGAAGAGTTCACAGCACAATTTCTGGCAAACTCCGCCCAGGGCAACAGGGCAGCCCAATTGTCATGGTGGTCAGAGACATAGCAGCGGAGAAATTGCTCCAAGGCTTGGTTCAACCTTTCTGCAGCACCATTGGATTGCAGGTGGTATGCGGAGGAGAATGCCAATTGAATTCCCATTTGCGCACAGAAACACCTCCAGAAGCGGGACACAAACTGGCTTCCTCTATCAGACACAATCACCTGTGGGATACCATGGAGTTGGAACACCTCCCTTGCGAATACCACCACCAATTCCTGCACAAATGGTAAGCCCTTAAGTGACACAAAGTGAACCATTTTTGAGAATTTGTCCACAATCATTAGTATTGCAGTAAAGCACATGGACCTAGGAAGGTCGACCATAAAATCAATGGACAAGTGTGACCAGGGGCGTTTCCCGTTGGCCACATGCTGGAGCAAGCCTACCAGCAGATGTCAAGGAGACTTATTGTGAGCACGCGTAGTGCATGCTGCGGTAAAGGCAGCACAATCAGAGAGGAGGTTCGGCCACCAAAACAGTCTAGACAAAGACCGGATTAACTGGTCGCGCCAATATGGCCAGCGATTTTGGAAGCATGGTATGTCTCCAGAATTTTAATACGGAACTGAGCCGGTACAAAACATCTCCCACTAGGAATCTCAGGAGGGGCAGATGCTTGAGCAGCCAGTATCTCCTCTCCCAGGGAAGAAGTAATGCAGGTACGTATCATGACAAGAATGCGATCAGCAGGAATGATTGGAGCGCGGAGGAGCCTCCTCCTTGGACCTACTACAAAATTGGCGTGACAGGGCGTCAGCCTTCACATTTTTCGAGCCCGGAAGGTAGGAAACCACGAAATTAAACCTGGATCGGAATAGTGCCCATCTGACCTGACGGGATGACAACCGCTTGGCCTCAGACAAGTACGTCAGATTCTTGTGGTCTATAAGAATCAAAATGGCGGAACTGGTAACCTCCAACAGATTACACCACTCCTTTAATGTCAAGATTATGGCCAGCAACTCCCTATCACCAATCTGATAAACCATCTCCGCCTTAGATAGTTTTTTAGAGAAGAAGCCACAAGGGTGTAAAGCCTCTCCAGGAGCTGACTGTTGAGAAAGGAGGGCGCCTACTCCAATCTGACGCATCAACCTCCAGGGTAAAGGACAGAGCGGGATCGGGATGTACCAGGATTGGAGCCTATCATGGCACCCGTGTTTTGCTGTTGACATTTTGGCACATGATTTCTGATGCTTTCTTATTGACTAGTGTGTGATTACTCCACCCAGTGGTAGTCTTTAAGTACTGTGCCCTGTCACTCATACAGTGCCCTTTCGTGGTGTTCCCGTTGCTTAGAGCTTGCTGCCGTTAACATGTGATATCCTGTGTATGACCCGGACTGCTTGACTACTCTCTCTGATCCTGTTCTTGCTCCGTGTACCGACCCGGTCTGGCTGACGTTCCTGCTCCGTGTACCAACCCAGCCTGGCTGACGTTCCTGCTCCTTGTATCGACTTGGATTGGCTGACGTTCCTGCTCCGTGTACCGATCCGGCCTCGCTGACGTTCCTGTTCTGTGCCTCCAGTCCGGTGCACTACCGCATCCGGTAGAGAGTATCTCCTGTGCACTGTCCTGAGCGTGCTGACCCAGTTGGTTGCCTCGAGTATTGCATTACCGTTCCGTGACTGTGACCCATTTGTGCCTTGCTGCCTCCTTCCTTCACTTGCTCTCTATACGTTTGGCTTATTATTGGTACCACTGTGGTTGGTCTCCTGGGCACAGCAGTTAGTCTCCGTTCTTGTCAGTCCCAACAAGCCAAGCGCCCATTACCAGGGTCTTCCGGTACTCACCCGGGTAGGAGCTATTCTTTGGCACATTATAGGCTGGCTAGTCACTACTCCGTTATTGAGGTTGGTCTCCGGGGAGCCTCAGTTGGCTCTGTCACCCGGCAGTTGCCATCGAGCCTAGCGTTATTACATCTATTGTCTGGTACCGTTACCCTGGGTCGCAGTCTGTGTATATTCCTGGGGGTTCCGTTGTTCCTCCGGTTGCAGTACTAATGGTAGTCGTGATCCATCTGGGCCTCGCTCATCCTTCCTGGGCCTAGTCGCTATTTTGGCACTCATCCACAGAGAGTGCTTCTTGGGCCTTGCTATTAGGGCCTCCCAGCCTCCTGGCCTAATAGCATGTTCCATCAGGGTCTCACTATATCACACGAACTGTTCCTGACCTGTGTCAGTATATGTATTGCTCTCTGATATATGTATACTGGACCCGTGTGGGTTAATGTTATTTAGTAACCTGTCCTGTGTCAGTACTGTTTGTTAACTGTTGCTGGACCCGCGAGGGTTACTCTATTCTGTCTGGTTTCAATAAAACTGTGTTTTACCAAATTGCCTGCCTCTGAGTGTACTGAAAACCGTTACAGAGCTGCAGTGAATGTTGCCTTAAGGTAGTCGAAGGCAGATAGTGCATCAGAAGACCATTCTAACACTTTGGCTCCTTTCCGAGTCATGTCAGTGATAGGTTTTTACAATGGTTGAGAAAATTCTTATAAATTTACGGTAATAGTTCACATAGCCCAAAAATCTTTGAATCGCCTTCAGTCCCTCCGGACGAGGCCAATGGACCACAGCAGAAAGTTTTTTGGGGTCCATTGCGAACCCAGATGCGGAGATAACATACCCAAGAAAGGTAACTTGGGTTTTGTGAAATTCACACTTTTCCAACTTGCAGAACAACTTGTCTCTCAGGAGCAAAAGGACCCTGGATACGTCCTCATACTGGGTCTCCACTGTTGGAGAATGGATAAGGATGTCATCCAGATAAATGACAACGCAGCTTTGCAAAAGTTCTCTCAGAATGTCATTTATAAATTCTTGGAAGACAGCGGGAGCATTACACAGGCCAAAGGGCATGACCAGGTATTCATAATGCCCACTCCGGGTGTTGAATGCTGTCTTCCATTCATGCCCTTGTTTGATCCTGACCAAATTGTAAGCCGCCCTCAAATCGAGCTTAGTAAAGATAGTAGAACCTTTTAGGTGGTCAAACAGCTCAGTAATCAATGGTATGGGATATGCATTCTTTACCATCAGTTTGTTTAAGCCCCGATAATCGATACGAGGGCGTAATTCTCCTTCCTTCTTTTTTACAAAAAAAAAATCCAGCACCCGCAGGGGATGAGAATTTCCGAATGATGCCCCTCTCCAAGGCATCAGCCACATGCTCCTCCATGACCTTATTCTCCTCCACAAATAGAGGGTACGTACGACCCTGCGGAGGCGTAGTCCCAGACAGAAGCTAAATCGTACGGTCTATGAGGCGGTAATGCTCCGTTCTGGACTTTGTTAAATACTTTGGAAAACTGTGAATAGATCTCCTGTAGGCCTTGAGACTCGGCACAGACAAGTCTGATGGGACGTGAAACACAGTGATTCCCCCAGGACAATATCTCACACGTGCTCCAGTCAATTTTAGTGTTATGTTTTTGTAACCATAGGAAACCTAATACAGTAGCATAGTGCGGGGAGTTTATCACTTGAAACTTCAGGGTTTCCTTATGCAGGGCTCCCACGCTTCGGGTAAGTGGGGCCTACTCGTGGATAATATGTGCTGGCATCAGGGGTCTGCTATCAATAGCTTCAACCGCCAAAGGAGTGTGACAAGGCAGTAAAGGAATACCAAAATGCTCAGAGAATGCGGCGTTCACAAATTAACCTGCCGCGCCAGAGTCTATAAGAGCAGGCACAGGGATAGACTCTTTGGCCCGAGATAGGACTTTGTACAGCAAGGGTTTAGCCAGAGAGGCTTCAGGGGACTGTGAGATGCCACCTAAGATCTGTCCCCGACAGGATCTTTTGTTGCGAGCGTCTCCTGGATGTACTGGGCATGATTTCAGGAAGTGACCATTCTTACCGCAGTACAGACATAGTCCCACCCTCTGCCTATGGGCCTTCTCCACCGCAGAGAGTCAGGTAGCCCCCACCTGCATAGATTCACTACCCATAGTGTCGGAACCAGGAGGCATGGGAGGTGAGTGAGGACAAGGTGGGCAAAAAAAGCTGTAAGGCTTGCTGGTAGGATGCCTCCGCAGGCGCTCCTTAAACGTCAGTCTCTCCTGAACCAGTGTATCTATGAGGATGAGACTATTAGGAAGGTCACAAGCAGCTATCTCGTCCTTCATGTAATCGCAAAGCCCTTGGGAGAATGCAGCTATCAGGGCCTCATTGTTCCACCCTACTTTGGCTGCTAGGGTTCAAAACTCGATTGCGTATTCCTCCACCGTGTGGTTACCCTGGCAGATAGTCATCAGATGTTTGGAAGCCAAGGTTCCGCGACCTGGCACATCAAATACGCTTCTAAATGAGGCCACAAATTGAGTAAAATCATATATTATGGGTTTATCCGTCTCCCATAATGTATTCGCCCAAGCCAATGCCTTGCCAGCCAGGAGAGAAATCATAAGTCCAACCCTACTGCGCTCAGTAGGGAAGTATCACGGTGCCCGTGATTGGTGCTGTTCAGTGTCAGTCATTTGCTGAGTATCACGATTGGCTGTCTGTGATTAGCCCTCCTCACACAGCCTTTTTAAACACAGGCTGAGCACTTCCAGGTTGCCCTTTCGTGGTGTTTCTGACTCCACTCTGCCTGACCTGCTTGTCAGGCTTCTGGGCCTGTTCCTGCTGTTCCTGCTGATCCTGTGTTCCAGTGTTCCAGTGTTCCTGTATGCTAGTGTTCCTGTGTTCCAGAGTTCCAGTGTTCCTGTGTTCCAGCACCTCACGGGTTAATCTTACTGTTCCAGTGTTCCTGCGTTCCAGCACCTCGCAGGTTAATCTTACTGAGTTCCTGAATCTCCTGCTCCAGCCGTCGCTCTGGCGACATTGTTCTTCTCGCTGCTGATCATACTTTGTTGGTTTACTCCACTAAACCTGGTTGCGATATACGTTGTTTGTCCCAGCGTGCGGACGCTGGTTTACTCCACTAAACCTGGTTGCGATATACATTGTTGGTCCCAGCGTGCAGACGCTGGTTTACTCCACTAAGCCTGGTTGCGATATACATTGCTGGTCCCAGCGTGTGGACGCTGGTTTACTCCACTAAACCTGGTTGCTATATACATTGTTGGTCCAGCGTGCGGACGCTGGTTTACTCCACTAAGCCTGGTTGCGATATACATTGCTGGTCCCAGCGTGCGGACGATGGTTTACTCCACTAAACCTGGTTGCTATATACATTGTTGGTCCCAGCGTGCGGACGCTGGTTTACTCCACTAAACTGGTTGCGAGATACATTATTGGCTCCAGCGTGCGGACGCTGGTTTGCTCCACTAAACCTGGTTGCGATATACGTTGTTGGTCCCAGCGTGCGGTCGCTGGTTTGCTCCATTAGACCTGGTGGCGCTTTACCATTAGTCCCAACGTGCGGACGTTGGTTTGTTCCTGTACATCCAGTACTGTGGTCAGTCGCTGTCTACTTCCTTGCAGTTGTCTGAGTATCCCTGGCAATAGACTCCTGCTGAGTAAGACCTCTATACTTATGCTCTATGCTGTCTTAGTCACCTGACAGGTGGTCTACTTGCTCAGGCTGCCCTGCCCGGTATTGGTGAGGCCGGTAGAACCTTGACGATACCATCCTGTAGGTTGCCTCACCCGGTATTGGCAGGGCCGGTAGAGCCTACTCCAATACGCCTTTGGGCTGCCCTGCCCAGTATTGGTAAGGCCGGTAGAACCTTGTATTTCACCATCTTTAAGGTTGCCTTACCCGGTATTGGCAGGGTTGGTAGAGCCTACATTCAGCATTCCATGGGGCTGCCTTGCCCGGTATTGGTAAGGCCGGTAGAACCGGTATATGTCATCTCACGGTTGCCTTACCCGGTATAGGCAAGGCCGGTAGAGCCTGTCATTAAAACTGTCACTTGCGTTGCCTTGCCCGGTATTTAGGCAAGGCTGGTAGAACCTATTATATGTTATTCTACTGTTGTATTGTTATGTATGTTTACCCTACGGGGACTGCCTTTAACTTTTAATAAAGTTAAGTTATTTTACCAAACTTTAAGTCTGAGAGTCTTCAAATCCGTGACAGGAAGGCATGAGGAAACATCTTGAGGTATATGCCCAACTGATTAAGCAATCCGCGACATAACTCAGGTTCCCCACTATAGCATTGTGGGAGTGGAGCTGATCCAGTTAACCCTCTGACCAGTCCTGCATCAGAGATGGTAGCAGCTGTAGATGCCGAAGGAGAAACTGGGGTGGCCACCTGCTGCGGGTTATAGCATTCCCAGTGAGTGGTTCTGCCAAGCAGGGTCTGCAAGGAACCTGCCAACTGATCAATACGTTGATCCTGATCCTGAATTCTGTCAAATATTCTCTGTAAAGGAGGATCAGTATCACCGTCTGTTGTCATGACCCTTCCGTACTGTTACGGTAGGCAAGCAAAACCAGGAGTCAGACGGTATAGTTAATAGAACCTTTATTATGAGAATAATGACAGTAATGCAATATATAAACAAACACACACTGGGTGATAGAAATGGCGAGCACTGTATCAGGAATAGCAGTCTCCCAATCTCTGCACCACACTGTCTGAGACTAGGCCTCAGCCCACTGGAGTCTCGTGGTAAGGTAATGCCCAAGAGATACTGACTCTGCCCGCAGTCAGTAGCTAGGATTCAGTACTAAGAAGGATGTCTGAATAACGGAACCAACAAACTGAGCGAACAGACAGAGCCTTCTAGTAAGCACCAGATAGGATAGTCAGATGAGCCAAAGTCACACATGTAGCAGGTAGTCAGCCAGAGCCACAGGTTTGCACTAGAAACTATATCCACTGAAGCGATTCAATGCTGGATGCGCATTGGATAGAGCCCCAGGTCAACACCAGAGTGGGTAGTCAGACAAACCTAGGTCATACACGGAGTGGGTAGTCAGCCAGAGCCACAGGTTTGCACCAGATAGGATATCCACTGGAGTGTATGTATGCTGGATGCGCAGTGGATAGAGCCCCAGGTCAACACCAGAGTGGGTAGTCAGACAAGCCTAGGTCATACACGGAGCGGGGAGTCAGCCAGAGCCACAGGTTGGCACCAGAAAGGATATCTGAGCCAAATCGGAATGTCAAGGAGAATAGTCAGACAGAGCCACAGGCCAACACCAAAATGGATGGACAGACAAGCCAGATCATACACAGGAATCAGGAATATTAGAAAATGAACTGCTCAGAACAATAACGTAAGGGTGACTGAGTCAGGACAGCAAACAAACACAAGGACAATGGGGAAGTGAGCCAAGCTGCTATAAATACCCTGAGAGGGTTGGCTGATAACAGTCAGGTGAGTAATCAGAGAGGTCAGCTGATTCAGCCTGAGCCAGAAACTCAGAAGACAGAAGCAGTGGATAGCAGAGCACTAGATTAGCTCAGGCAGCAGATGTCATGCTTACCTTTTCTGTCGTTCCCTCGGCGGGTTCTGCGCTCTCTCTCTCTCGTCCGGTTTTCGGTCTGCGCGTCACCACGCTAGCGTGGTGACGTCATCCGTCACCCGTACTTCCGTGTTTGGCCCGTTATAGCCGCGCGCTGCTTCTGTGCGGCGCGCGATTATAGCGTTCCTGACCCAGTGTCCAGTGCCTTCCTGCTTGCCCTTCTCTGCAGTTTGTGGGTTTCAGAGTCTCCTGGCTCTGGTATCATCCAGCCAGGCCAGTCCACAGAGTTCAGCATCTCCTTACCTGTCCCTCTGCAGTCAGCCTCTTTCCTGGGATCCTTGCCTGCTTCTTCTCCAGTACCTCCTTACCTGTCCCACTGCAGTCAGCCTCTTTCCTGGGATCCTTGCCTGCTTCTTCTCCAGTACCTCCTTACCTGTCCCACTGCAGTCAGCCTCTTCCCTGGGATCCTTGCCTGCTTCTTCTCCAGTACCTCCTTACCTGTCCCACTGCAGTCAGCCTCTTTCCTGGGATCCTTGCCTGCTTCTTCTCCAGTACCTCCTTACCTGTCCCACTGCAGTCAGCCTCTTCCCTGGGATCCTTGCCTGCTTCTTCTCCAGTACCTCCCTGTCTGTCTCTCTGCAGTCAGTCTGTTCCTGGAATCTTTGCCTGCTTGTCCAAGTACCTACCTGCTAGTTTCCTCTGCAGTCAGCCTTTCTCCAGGGTCTCCTGTCCTAGGTGTCTACAAGCCTGTTCCCTGGTGTCCCTGCCCGCCTCCTAGTATTTCTTTAGTTCAGTAATTCCTGCCTCCCCTTCTCTGGGGATTGTTCCTAGTTCCTTGTCCCCTGTTTTGGTACTCCCGCTTCTGTCTCTGCCCACTTGCCTAGGGACTTACCTTTGGTGAGTCCACCCTGTCCCAGAGTTGGAAACAGACCTTCCCTGGGGTTGGTGGTGGGTGTCCTCACTGTAGTACGTTATCCTGGACCTCCTTCGGCTCAACCGGAGGGGGTCATCTGGCTTCGCGGCCAGCACCTTTACACGGCCTTGGCCGCAACACAACGTACTACAGGGGGCCTGCGAACGCCAGCCACGCTCCCCAGCGACGCACTCAAGCCTTCACTCCACCAGCCCTTGTTGGAGGAGTCGCTGTATCCCAGTTTAGTCAATTCCACAGGTAGTGGAGCATTCAGCTGTAGAGCTAGAGCCGGGGGTTCCTGACAGCAGAATCAATATGCAGAATGGGAGCAGCTCAGCAAAACCTTGACACTCCCCCATACAAACCCAACCTGGTCTGTTGGTCTTAATCAAAGAAATTGGTCTGTAGGAGTTGCAAATCCAGGCATCATTACCCGCTTTATAAATAATCACTACCATGTCCTGTAGCATCAGGGGCTGGGGTTGGCCCTCCCTGAACAAGTTATATATCTGCAGCAGGTAGGGCCTGAGGGATGGGAGGAATGTTTTATAATAGCTGTTTGAAAAACCATCAGGGCAAGGAGATTTCTTGTGCTTAAGATGTCAAACAGCTCGGGAAATCTCTTCTGTTACTATCGGTGCTTCTGAGAGTTCCCTTTGTTCAGGGGACAGATGCGGCAAATTTCTCCCTGCTAAATATGGGAGGACCCTAGAGGGGACAGCTCCAGGGGCATGGGTGTAAAAGAAAGAAAGACATCTGAGATTTTGTGGGTATCCTGTTAGACATGGCACTCTGGAGTACGAATTGTGTGTATATTGTTTCATCGGCTGAAGTTAGCCAGTTTCTGAGAGAGCATTGTATGAGGTTTGTTGGCATATTGGTAAAATCTCTGGTCCGTTCATCTCATGGCTTTCTCAGTGTCCAATATCATTAGTGTGTTTAGTTTACCCCAACATTCAATGATATCACGGTGCCCGTGATTTTGACTCCCGTTGCATTACCTGTCTTGTCCCCACTGATGGATGAGCAGCGGCATGGCTAGTCACTGCCTGACTGCTGGCCTCTCTGATGCGGGTGCATGTCACTGACGTCGAGCTTGCTATTTTGTACCTTCGGCACTAATTGGCAGATTGATGTCCCGCCTTCTCTGTTGGCCTTATTTGCGGCCTAAAGACCAAGTTTCAGTGCCCTTTTGTGGTGTACCAGTGCGTTGCTTATAGTATTCTGCTCTGTTGTCACCCTTTCTTGGCTGCTGATTCCGCTCCATGTATGACCCTTGGCTTGTCTGACTACCCAATCCGTGCATGAACCTTGGCCTTGTCTGACTACCCGATCCATGCATGAACCTTGGCCTTTTCTGACTAGTCGATCCATGCTTGAACCTTGGCTTGGTCTGACTACCTGCTTCATGTATGAACCTTGGCCTGACTTGACTACCTGCTCCGTGTATGTACCTTGGCCTGTCTGACTACCAGATCCTTGTATCACCTTGGCCTTGTCTGACTCCTTTTGTGTATGTACCTTGGGCCTTACTGACTCTCTCCATGCAGGTACTTGGGCCTGGTCTCTACCTCTCCATGTTGCCTCGGGTTAGTCCGCTGCCTTTTAGACCTTGCCAGAGCTCCAGGTATTACCTTGGGTATTTTCCTTGGACCCTAGCATTCTAGGGGAACACTTATCTGCTTGGGACTCTAGTGCTCTAGGGTATCATTTATCTGGTGTGGACCCTAGTATCCTAGGGTAGCGTCCCTGCCTCTTAGCCACCCTCTCTCCATCTCAGTTAGGCTGCAAGAACCTTAAGCTGGGTTCTCTCCAATTCTGCAGTACCTGGTTCAAGTAGTGCAGGCTAGTTTCAGTGTTCAGCTCCTGGGTAGTGGATTGTAGCACTGTCCTCACGCCTGATCCTGGGAAGGATTGGGGAAGTGCTTATCTGTATATATTTTATTAATAAAGTGGTGTTGATCTTACTGTACCTATATGAGTAATTATTTGTCTGAGCTACGGTGACAGTACAAAAGGGCCATGAGTAACCCACAGGTTCCTAGCATTCTGGCCAGAATGGACATACAGGATCAACGTATTGATCAGCTATCATTGGCTATGTAAACGCTCCTTAACCGTATGGCGCACCTAGATCAGGCTACGCTGCAACCGACCTGTGGCCTCCCCTGACCCGGCACCGGTGGTGTTTACGAATCCTGAGACTAGTACATTCCGAGGGCTGTCTGGATCTGCTCCACTCCCTCAATGCTATGAAGGGGAACCTACATTCTGTTATGGCTTCATCAACCAATTGGGCATTTTCCTGGAGTTGGTACCGAATGCGTTTCTGAGTGAATGAAGCAAGGTTGGCTTCATGATTTCTCTCCTGTCGGGTAAGGCACTGGCATGGGCCAATCCTCTATGGGAGATAAAGAAACCTATCATTTCTAACTTAATGGAATTTGTGGCCACATTCCATAGGGTCTGTGATGTTCCAGCAGGGCAATGTCGGCTACTAAACAACTCATGACTATTCGCCAGAACGCATGCAGGGTAGCCAAGTACGCAATCAATTTCCGTATTCTGGCAGCGGAGGTGGGCTGGAACAATGAGGCACTAGTAGCTGCTTTCTCACAAGGTTTAAGTGACTCAATTAAAGATGAGACAGCAGCCTGTGAGATGCCGGAGGATCTGGACGAACTCATCACTTTTTCGATTCTGATTGATACCAGGATCAAAGAGAGACCTTCGTTCAAGGAACGGATGCGTAGGTCTTCGTCCCGATTGGCACCTAATTTTACTGTCCCACCCAGTCCTCCCTCGCCTCCCATGCCTCCTAGTGCTGAGTCCATCAGGAGTGAACCTATGCAACTGGGGTTCACGTGCCTTTCGGAGGAGGAGAGGGCCTTCCTCAGGAGAGAGGGCCTTTGCCTATACTGTGGTAAGGCAGGTCACTTGTTGTGGTCTTGTCCCATCCAACCAGGAAACACTGGCACCTAGTGTTGTGTCGGGGACAGACCCTGCGTGGAGTTTCACAGTCCCCGGATCATCTGCAAGGGAAACCCATTCTTGAGGTGATCATATCTTGGGCCGTATCTTTGATAATGGTTCCGGCCTTAATAGACTCCGGATCCACAGGATATTTTATGGATGCTGAGTTTGCAGCTGAACATGCTATTCCATTGGTGCCTCGTTCATCTCCTCTGGACATTGAGGCTATTGACGGGAGACCGTTGCAGCCGTCACATGTGACACATAAGACATGTCCTTTGTCTCTAAGGGTAAGGGCTGTCCACATGGAGACCCTACAGTTCCAAGTAATAAAGTCTCCTCACCATGCTACACATAGTAACATAGATGTCCCCTGGTCACCTGATCAGGCCTTGGAATAAATAGGTCACCGCAGAGATCCTTGTATTGACCTCTCATATACTTGTACAATGTGATAAGGTCTCCTCTTAGTCATCTTTTCTCTAGAGTAAATAAACCAAGTTTGTCTAGTCGTTCCTCATACATCAATTCTTCCATTCCCTCAATTAATGTTGTTGCTCTTCGCTGCACCCTCTCTAGTTCTAGTATACCCCTTTTTCTGGGGTTCCCCTGGCTATAGACACACAACCCGAGGATAAATTGGCATACGTGCGACATTCTGTCTTGGTCTTCCTAATGTGCCGAGTCCTGCCTACAGTAGCCTACCAAGAGCCTTTGTTCATGCACAGCTCTCTTATGGTATGTGCACAGCATTTCAATCGGGTTGAGGTCTGGACTTTGACTGGGCCATTGCAGCACCTTGATTCTTTTCTTTTTCAGCCATTCTGTCATAGATTTGCTGGTGTGCTTGGTATTATTGTCCTTTTGCATGACCCAATTTCGGTTAAGCTTTAGCTGTCAGATGGCCTCACATTTGACTCAAGAATACTTTGGTATAAAGAGGAGTTCATGGTCGACTCATTGACTGCAAGGTTCCCAAGTCCTGTGGCTGCAAAACAAGCCCAAATCATCACCCATCCACCACTGTGCTTGACAGTTGGTATAAGGTGTTTGTGCTGATATGCTGTGTGTGGTTTCCCAAATGTGGCGCTGTGCATTATGGCCAAACATCTCCACTTTGTTCTCGTCTGTCCAAAGGACATTGTTCCAGAAGTCTTGTGGTTTGTTCAGATGCAACTTTTCAAACATAAGCTGTGCTGCCATTTTCTTTTTAGAGAGAAGAGGCTTTTTCCTGGCAACCCTTCCAAATAAACCATACTTGTTCAGTCTTCTTCTAATAGTACTGTCATGAGCTTCAACATTTAACATAACTGAATAACTCTTGGTGTTTTTGCAATTTCTCTGAGTATTGCACCGTCTGACCTTGGGGTGAATTTGCTGGGAAGTTTACTCCTGGGAAGATTGGCAACTGTCTTGAATGTTTTCCACATTTGAATAATCTTTCTGACTGTAGAATGATGGAGTTTAAATTGTTTGGAAATGGCCATATAACCCTTCCCAGATTGATAGGCAGCAACAATTGCTTCTCTAAGATCATTGCTGATGTCTTTCCTCCTTGGCATTTTGTTAGCACACACCTGAATGCTCCAGAGGTTGTCAGACTTGCTGATGATCAATTTATTAAGGAGATTTGATTAGTAGCACCTCTCTGCTACTTAGCAACTTAATTCCTATGGAAGCAGTAAGGGTGTACTTAGTTTATCACATATAGCTTCTCCATTTTAGCTTTATTTTTATTAAATAAATCATGACACAGTGTAATATGTCATGTGTTGTTGTTCATCTGAGGTTGTATTTACCTAATTTTTAGACCTGCTAAGGAACAGATGGTTGTTATTATTTCCTGATATGTAAAACCATAGAATTCAAAGGGTGTACTTTCTTTTTCACACGACTATAGATTATATATATATATATATATATATATATATATATATATATATATATATATAAGAATACACAATATATTTGTGCACATCCAAATTTTTATTACCATTAACCCTTTACTCTGCGGCATTGTGACTGCATATCACTATTATATTAATGATGAGGATTTAGTCACACCTTCTATTGGTTTAAGCACCCCTCCCACTCCCAGGTGCAATGCTCATTGTCTTTAGGACACTATATAATGCCTGTCACAGAGTCTCATTCCATTAATGAGTAAAGCTGACAAAGATTCAGCTCTCAGGATAAAGTAAATTAAGGTTAGTAAATACCTAAAGTAGGAGAGAGTCAGCTCATAAGACAAAGCATTTTAAGGTTAGGTACTGGCCAAAAATGAGGTACCTTGGTGTTGGTGGTAAGCTTAGCATTCTAAGGCCATATGATGTGACTAAATCCTCATCTTTAATATAGTAGTGATACGCAGGCACAATGCCGCAGAGTGTAAAGGGATAATGATAATGAAAATTTGGATGTGCACCAATATTTTGTGTATTTGCTTTTAGTTATTTTTGTCAAAATTGGTTGCACTCCAGTCATTTTAAATGTGTTTTTTTTTTTTAATTTGGGTGTGCTTACCAAAACCTGGACTAGAATTATATTATATATATGTATATATATATATATATATATATATATATATATATATATATACTTTTGTTCATTAATTTCTGCTTAATTGGCAGTTAGTTTTTTTGTGGACAAACAGGCATGCGTACATGCGTTATTGAGCGGTACGGGTGGTTGTAGGTGTATTGAAAACACATGGGGATTATTTTGGCCACATTCATTTTCATTCTATATTTTACTTTTTCTTTTTTTTTTCTTATTTATTTTTTAGCGGCCTCCCTTGTTTTCTTTATTTACACATACACTTGTAGGTTTTTTCTCACACTTACAGGGATAGTAGCAGCTTTATCGTAAAAAAATAACCCATTTATGCTGTATAGATCATTTGTAGAGCCTTAGGGCTAGATTTAAAGGCAGCCGTTAAACCAGCCACTAAGTGAAAAAGGCACATCGCTCGCAAATAATACAGGAGTTACGGCAGATTCAATAGCTACTCTACAAGAATAGCTATCGAGCGTAGGCACACAAAAAACACGTAACACAAAACCCGTTGTCGCTCATGTTAATGCACAGCGGGCTGCCAAATCACAAGGTAACTGTGCTCAAAACAACATCTAACATAACGGCTGCCGTTGTCAATCAACCATGATTGATGCAAAAACAAATTCAAACACACAGCCAATTACAAAGCCCCAATGTATCAAATAACTTCAAATACACCTATATATACCCAAAAATAACCGTCACACACTGTCTGTTATTGAGTTCTTCAGAGCCAGATATCAGGACCCAGGAGCGGAGGATAGTCATTAGAGAGAGGGAGACAGGAGCGTTCATTGGAGGTAGAGGAGTTTTGCAGTTTGGAGTTTGGAGAGAGGTGCACTAAATATACACATATCACACTTTTGCACATATTACATACACACATACAAACACAAACACATACATATACATACACATAGTCCTTTTATTTTATAACACCTTACACATTTTACTTTTTATTTTGACAGTGTGAATCTGTGAGTGAAAGTGTGTGACAGAGAATGAGTGGATCGAGTGTGTCTGTGAGGGCCTGTGGGAGTGCCTGGGTGTGACTGGGTGAGTGATGGCCAGGAGAGGAGGACAGGAGAGAGGGATAGGGAGAGTAGTGGAGGAGGAGGAAGCTCAGGAGGGGATCCCTCAGCAGAGCAGGGGTGGCAGAGGGATATCTGCAGGGCAGAGGGGGACCCGGCCCACAAGAGCAGGAACACGCAGGACAGGGACAGAACCTGCAGTGGGACGAGGGGTAGTTGCTGGGGAGCAACACACACAATCAGGGTCAGACCTGGCAGTGCACTCCGGCTCAGAATCCTCCCATGCCGGAGCTGACAAGGGCAGGATCAGGGACCCCAAATACACAGAGGAGGAGAACACGGCTCTCGTGGAAGCTGTCCTGGAGAGGCAGAGTGTTCTCCACCCAACGGCGAAGGTCCCTGGCCTGTCAGCGAGGAGGAAGGCAGCCTGGAACCAAATATGCAGCCGGGTCAACGCGGTGGCTTCATGCAGGCGGGACGTGGAGTCCATCAAAAAGAGATGGGGCGACTGCCGGAGGGTCGTCAAGAACAAGATGACAGAGCTCGCCAAGCACGCCCAAGGCACTGGAGGTGGACCAGCAGTCCCTATCACCTTCTGCGGCTGGGAGGAGATGGTGCGGCAGACCATGTCCCCGACCCTGATCGAGGGGGTCATTGGAGGAACTGACACTGGGGATGAGAGGAGCCTCCACACTACCGGTAAGTGCAACACTACAGAACAACACACTACAGCAACCAACACCAGCTGCACACACAGTCACACCTCAACACATGTCCATCACTCAGCCATACAACTGCACCAACACAGCACCATGAAGGTTAAAAAAAGGACACAACACCTGGACAAATGACAACGTCCAACTTGGGACAAACCTGTCAAAGTCCTACTTCAACCCTCCTGTCGCTGTGCTCATCACACACAATACACAAACCGTTATGTTCAAAATGTCGTCTGTTAAATATCATCACTGTTCACACACAATGTCATCCATGTCTCCACCCCCACCCTAACCCCTTGAGTGCTAGAGGGATCATCAATGCATCAATCAACAATGCATTGGCAACCCCTCTGGTACTCAAGGGGTTAACCAGACAACAAGTCAATAGGCCAACGATCACATGCTACACAGGGGACATTCACTAAGCGGTGACAAACAGATGGTGACATAAAGTAACCCTCACACACCCTCACTTCACCAATACCAGTGTTAGTCCATGGAGAATATGCAAAAACAAGAATCAAGTTTATATGGTCCCATTGTACAGACTCCATGGAAAACACTGGAAATGGGGAAAGGAGATCACTGGAGAAGTCACCATCATGTTCACTTCATCAGTTCAACATCACCGCTTACTGAATCACAAAAAGGGGGCATCAGGTCATACATCACAGTGTCACACAGAATAAATGCTTGTAGGTGCAACACACAGGCCGAAAACTATTACACAGAATTCAAGCTGGAAAATGTAGGCATTGGTGTTGTGGCTGCAATCATTTACTCGGACTTGAAATTACATATCCCATATCTGATTCCCACATGGATCCACAGGGGTGCTGATGCCATGGACGGATGGTACACCAGCCGCTCTTTGCAGGATACACATGGGAAACAAATAGCAAACATCATTGTACCTTGGTCACCAACAGGCCATGACTGATGGATATCTAGGATTGAGTATGGTTGCCTCACACAGAAGGATGGATGGGCTCATACACAGAAAAAAACAGGCCTCAATCAAAGATATCCCTCACTACTGGCTGGATTGTTGCCCTTAGGATTCAAATGTTTGTTACTAAATATGTTCCAACACGATGTGAACACAGATCACTTCACTGGATGTGATTGCCTTACTGGACAGATATGTGCACCCATCACAAATCAACCTACATTGCTAACATCCAAATACACATACATAGTATATCACACTCTATGTAGATGGGATATACGAGGTATGTTCATATCCATCATATCAATACAATGTCTTGTTGGATGGGTGCACATGTATAGCCAGTAAGACAATCACACCTACTGAACTGCTCTCTGGCTTCACATCTTGGAAGGATATTACTGTATCCATATGAAGGGTACAAATCCACATACATATATGACCATTTCTACTTGTGTGTCACTGTAATGGGATAGCAATGGGTAATGTCATCATGATGTCATATCATTGCCATCGTTAACAAATGTGTCTTGATCTAAGTCCCATCCCTCCAACACTCATGGTTATACAGATATTGTGACAGGTGGAGATATCTATCATGTGACCACATGGAGGCTCTTCAGCAGAGCCAAAGTCGCAACATGTCGAGATAAATACCTCTTTGGAATGGTCCACAGAGTGTGCTTGCAAAACATGCACACTCTGTACACCATTCCAATTAAGTATTATTCTCCAAATGGGGCGATTTGGGCTCTGCTGAAGAGCCCTCGTGTGGACAAATGACTGAAATCTACATCTGGCACATAGAGCAATATCTGAACAACCATGAGGGTAGGAAGGATAGGACTAACAGAGAACAACATCTGTTTTCACAATCTCTACAATCTGACATCAAGGTGAACTTAACCTTTGCCATCCCTACAAGTTGTAAAGACAAATATATGTTGTCGGATTCCCCCCCCCCCCGAGTTAAACAATGGTATTCCTACTGCTGAAAGGTGTGTTGATACAAAAGGTATCACAGCTCAGATGTGGATATGTCAGGGGCAATATCCCAGTGGCATGAAATTGTACAGTGGTGCTGTTACTACGCAATCATATGGACAGCTCTGGTACAGGGACCAGATATCTACATGGGAGGGTGTTGCAACAGCCCCACTGTACTATTTCGGCCCACTGTGATATTGCACCTCAAAATGAAACCTTCACCCATAATAACTCAAACAACACCTTTCAGCAGTGGGAGTACCCTTGTTTACCCAGGGGGATTAACCCAAACACATATATTTGTCTTCACCACATATCAAAGTATAACTGTCTCCACAAACATATGGCTAAGGTCACTAATCACATCATCTTATTTCTCCACACAGCTTACGGCCCTCAAGCCCAGCGGGAGCCAGTGGAGGAGGCTATGTCACCCCCCAGTGAGGAGTACACAAAGGAGGGGACCAGCCGGTGGTCACCTTACCCACCATCACCATCCCCTCCACCACAGGCTGGACCACCACAGGCTGCACCACCACAGGCTGCACCTCCCCAGTACAGTGGCTGGATGCCACAGGAGGAGAGGTGGACATATCCATCCACCTCCACCAGCTACTACCCTCCTTCAGCAGCACCACCACCGCCAGGGAGGCAATGGTTGCCAGGGACAGTGGCCACCACCCAATATGGGCCATATGCCTCACAGATAAACCCACCCTGGATGGCTCCACAGCATGCCCCAAGGTATGATCCGAGGTGGGGTCCCACCACCTATCAGTGGCCACCATATGACCCTTGGCCACTGGACTACCCACACCTGGGCCTGATTGGTGATCCCCAGCGCCCACTACCCAGGGACATATTCACACCTCCACCAGCACACACATCATTGGGCAGCTTGGGATCACTTGATTTGGTGGGCATATGCCCATCATCTGCACCAGCCACTCCAACAGCAGCCACAGCACCCTCAGCAGCAGCAGAGGAAACAGCACCTCCAGCAGCAGAGGAAACAACACCTCCAGCAGAGGAGGAAACAGCACCTCCAGCAGAGGAGGAAACAGCACCCTCAGCAGAGGAGGAAACAGCACCTCCAGCAGAGGAGGAAACAGCACCCTCAGCAGAGGAGGAAACAGCACCCTCAGCAGCAGAGGAGCAAACAGCAGCACCAGGGACACCGGGCACATCCACCTCCAGCACCGCACGCCTCACAGGGATGGAGGCGGAGTGTATGGCCCTTCAGAGGAGACTACTCCGGTCGAGCAGGAGTACTGACAGCAACATCACCAGGAGCAGGAGACAATCCAGGAGGAACATTGGCCAATTGGAGACCAGAATCCAAGCCCTGGAGTCGTAGGTGGCCAGGGGGAACACACTACTCCAGCAGCTTAGGACTGGTGTGATGGACATGTTGACCCAGGTCCTTGTGGAGTTGAGGGAGATCAACCGCAGGGAGAACCTGAGGATGGAGAGGGCGAACTTGCGTTCCACCGAGGGGTCTACTTCAACCACCACCCCCTCCAGTGTTACCCCTGAAGCCACACCTAGGGGGCAGAGGGTTACCAGGAGATCCACAAGGGCATCCACCTCTGGCACCCAGGCTAAGCCCCCCCCACAAAAAAGGAAAAAATGAAAGGCCCAACCTGTCAACTTTCCCCTCAATAAAAAAACCCTTTGAGTTTTATTCCTGTCTGATCTGTTTTGTCTTCAGTTATGGATTGTGTGGCAGGGTTGTCTCCAATGCATTGCCATACAAAGCAGTGAACACAACCTCTGCCTGGCTGAAATGTTAGTGGGATGCTACAACATGGGTTCACACACACACACCGTTGTACAAATTCAACATGTAATACATCTCTGGAGCCATATTACACCACTGTGTTATATGGCGGTGTTGTGTGTTGAATTTGAACATCAAAACATACCCCTTAGCACAACAAATGGTACAACATTGAACATTCGTCTACATCATATGTTGTGTTTAACCCTTTGAGTGCCAAAGTGGTAGGCAACGCATTGCAAAGAAATGCGCTGGGGACCACTCTTGCACTCAGTGGGTTAATGAGATTAGCAGACAAACAGCTATGTGACTTAGCGGGGACATTACAAGCAGGACAGATAAATGGGACATGTGTCCATATTGTCTTGGATTCACACACTCATTGTGCAACTGACTTACTGGGGAAGCTAATGTTTTTAACCTAGGATTTCAATGTGTAGCACACATATTGATATCCTGGGGTGAGCATTGGTGTCTCCAGTAAGTTGAGTTGCTGTTTCCCTAAGGGTGTAACAGACTTCACCAGTGATAACACATGTCCACTTAGTCTGTTTGTTCGTTGATATAGCCCATGTACTGAGATATGTCAAAGTGGAGCAAAATCTCAGAACATTGATTATACTGAGCAATACAGAATATGTGGACATGTATTCACTGTGGAAGTATGTCCCCTGTATCACCTCTTTATCACTCCCACAACACATTGGTGCATCATTGCCACCATCATCTGTTTGCATGGATACATCACAGAGTCCACTCACTGGCAAACAAGTGGTGGACTCCTGTGATGTGGGCGATGCCTTTCCATGTATGGGGGATACTCTATCTTGGGTGTGGTTACGCATTGACAAATGTGTTCTCAAATTTATCCTCCTACAGACACAGATTCAATGTTGATGGTTCATCTTTATTGTGTCTCAAAGTACATTTGAATGTACATGTGTTTTCTGTGTGTATTGCCTATATGCATTTAACACCTGTATGTGAACACTAAATGTACTTTGAAACTAAATTGTACCACTTCAGTAACACTGCTGCCCTGCTCATGTGTTGTCCACAAGGTTTGACAACTCTGTAGTTGAGCATCCTAACTGTACAGGTAATAACACTCAAGAAATGGTGTTTTCTGTGTCTGTATGAGAATGTTCCAGTAGAGGTTTGTGTGAACCTCAGGTGAAACTTTGCATCACCAACAACATCACCATAAACAGCAAGGGGTGATCTTCATGAAGGTGTTGTCAAGACATCAATCCAGTCACATGGAAGATCTTCAGTTCAAGGATGGATCATGTTACGGATGCCTGCGGGACAAGAGGACAGGATTTGGAGCAGTGGACCTGAACTGATCATCAAGCAACAACAATTTAGTCTTTTTAATCCCCTCAATCTTCTTCATTACAGGTGTGTACACAAACCATTGCTTGACAATGTGTTGTGTACTCATCTGTAACCAATTCTGTGGGGAACTTAGGACATGTGCACCAGCCCTATGGATTTGTGCCCCTGACATGTATACACACATTAACAAGTGTTCTGAGAGCTCCATGGAACAAATGACATTGTGCTGCCACTGTGAAAGTGACAGTGGCAGCCCAATGTCATTTGTTCTATGGAACTGTTAGGACATATTTGTTGATGTGTGTATTCATGTCGGCGGCACATTGGTCTGCACACTCACAGGTCAGCATGGAGTCCCTGGTAATCTGATCTACGTCTCATGACCTCTACATTGTGTGCCCATACCACTGTACATCCACCCCTGTGCTGCTCTTCTCAGCTGTAGCACAGTACAGGTCCCATATTGAATCTAATGTCCCTTCTAATGCATATCATTAGATAATACTCTTTCGCTACTGGGCTAGCATGGTTGTTCAGGCTATAATCATGGCATATCCAATTAGTTGCTGTCAATCAAGCCGTGTAAGGTGATGAACATGGGTAATATGTTGTACCTTGTTTCTCCTGGGGGTGTGCGTGATATCCTTGGGGTCTGTATGTCAACGTGGAGAGTGGAATGGAGGATGGTTGTTGAGTCCACACACACAATTTGCCACGTCCACTGCCAGTGCAGTGCTGTGTCACTGTTCCTGTGGGGTGAGACAGAACAAAATGTGCAGTGTGGTTAGTGTCACAGGACTGATGGGGGACTTGCATGGATTGTTTGCATGCATGTGTTATACTCACAGGTGAAGTGTTCCGTGATGAGCCTGTCTCTGATCTGTGCCCCTCTCATGGTCTCCTCCACATGCCCGATGTCCATGGCCACTTCCTGTATGGGGGGTCCGGGATGTGATACAGCAGTCTGGTGTCCACTGCGATGTTGTGCAGTATTGCGCACGCCACAATGATGTCACACACCTTAGCCGGTGCATACTGCAGTGCTCCCCCAGAGTGGTCCAGACATCGGAATCTTGACTTGAGAAGCCCAAATGTCCGCTCAATAGCATTCCTCATTCTGGCATGAGCCTGGTTGTAGCTTTCCTGGGCATGTGTTTGGAGATTGGCCAGAGGGTTCAGCAGCCAGGACTTGCATCCATAGCCAGCATCACCTGTGTAATGTGAATGACATGGTGAGACAGGGAGCACATGTTGTGTGAATGATGTTTTGTGTGGTGGACGTAGTATCTGTGGGTCAGGTGCATGCTGAGCAGCGTGGTGTGTACGCCTGTGTATGTGGTGTGATTTTGTTTTGTGAACTCACCCACTAGCCATCCCCCTGTAAAGGTTCCATTCTCAAAATCTCTGTGGACTGAGGAGTTTTGGAGAATGTATGCATCATGTGTGCTGCCAGGATATTTTGCACAGACATTCATGATCCTCATGTTGCTGTCACACACCATCTGCACGTTGATGGAGTGGAAGTTCTTCCTGTTGATGAATATCTGTGCGTCACGTGCTGGGGCCTTAATCCGGACATGGGTGCAATCTATAGCACCCATGACCCTGGGCATGCCTCCCTTTGCGTAAAAGGCCTGCTTGACGTGTATCCAGTCCATGTCGGTGGTGGGAAAATGTATATAGGTACTGGCCTTGCTTTTGAGGGCTGGCAGGACCTGGGCCAGCACTCTGGAGAATGTGGCCTGTGACATGCCAGATGCGTAACCCTCAGTGGACTGGAAGGCCCCGCTTGCCATGAAGTGTATGGCACAGAGTAGTTTCTGCAGGCCAGTTAGGGCATGGTTGTGGATGTAGATGGGATCCACCTGCTCCTTGATGACCTCATACAAGGCAATGATGCTGTCAGGCCTAACCTGTAGCGATCAATGACCTCGTCATCAGCCATTCCAAAGAGGGTGACCCTTGGGCGGAATACCCTGGGCCTTGGTGGTCGTCTATACATCCTGTGCCCTCCAGGTGGGGATGGACTGCTGTGTGGCTGCTGAGCCAGAGCCTCCTCACTTGCAACAGGTGAAGGCTGTTGATGAGGCGTGCTTGGAGGTTGCTGATGTTCCGTAGCTCTCTCCCTTGCACGCCTTCTCCGCAGTCTTTGCAACAATATGTAACCCAACATACTGTTTGCTCTCTCTATCTGTCTCTATCTCTCTCTCTCTCTCTCTCTATCTCTCTCTCTCCCTCCCTGAGTGGAAAACAAGCCACAAGTGAGTGTGTTGAGTTGTCCCTTTAAGTACTTGCTAGGGCGTTGTGTAGGTGTGGTGATGAGGTGAGTGCTGACCAATGGTGAGTTGTTTTTGTCCAGGTAAGTGTTTGCAGGTGTGTGTGTGTTATAAGATGTGGTGTGTTGTGCTTGTTCTGTGTGTGCCATTTTTGGGTGTGCAGTTGTGGGGTGCAGGTCGCATGTTGATGTTGCCCAGGTGAGCTTGTATTTGCAGGTGTCCGCTTTGTGTGATGACCCCCATTGTTCCGTGCCATGTTGTGTTGTTGTTTTTTTGTGTGTCGTTGTCCCTGTGGTGTTGGTTGTTGTTGTGTGTGTAGTGATTTGTGTTGTGTGTGCATGTTTTAGTGTTGTTTTGGCATTGCACGGGTTAATTTTCCCATTTACATGGTTGCGCGGTAAGCCTTTTGTATCTTTTCCTCTGTAACGGGTGTTTTGTTTTGGCCGTTAAGTGTCTAACGGCTAAGAATAGTGGGTCTTAACTTTTAGCCGTTAGGTGTGTCTTTTTTTCAGCCGTTATCAGTACCGCAAGCCTTTGAATAGCTCTTGGGTATGTTGTTGAATGCGTCTGAATGCACGTAAGTGTATCGGCCGTTAGGATTGTGCAACTGCCGTTAGCTGTTGTTTAGACGGATCTTTGAATTGCAACATGACACTTAACGCACCCGTTAGTGATTTTTTTTGTTAACGGCTGCCTTTAAATCTAGCCCTTAGTGTCTTTCTTTTGATTTGGGTACACTTATACACACCAGGCAATCATATCTCAAAATAAATGGGAAACTAGGGAGGGAAAGAGGGACATTGGGAGTTTTACCTCAGAGGGACAGTGCCCCCTAAAACTGCACATTTTGTAGGTATGAATGACCGGTCATACCTTTAATGCAGTCTTCACAGAAAATAAACCCATTGGGTACAAATGATCACAAGAGAACCAATAAAAATTGTGTTATTTTACATTTTTTTCAGTTTCTTTAATTGTAATAAAAAATTGTAGGTTATAGGTGTAGTATCAAAATAAAGCCCTACTTGTGCTAAAGAAAATGTATATAATTTGTGTGCCTGGAACAAAAGACTTCGAGGGAAAACAGTGTTGAACAAAGACATAGTCAAAAAGATCAAAATTGCACCAGTCCTTAAGTGCAAACCACCCCAGTTTTTCCCGCTCCTTAAGGGGTTAAAAGAGGTGTTGCTTACCCCTCTGGCACTCAAAGGGTTAATTCATAGTATCTTTTGCAATGTCTGTATCTTTGGATTCTTCTAGTAAATTGAGTCAAAAGTTGTCCTCCCATCACATCATTCAGAGTTCACTGAGATCCAAAAGCCTGTATGGATGGATCGCATCGAGGGACAATACTGTATCAGTATAAGTAAAATCCTGCCCCCGTCATCAAGGGAAGAAGGTTTTCCTTATACTGGCAAACACAATACTGTCCTTTGCTGCGATCCAACTTTTGGATCTCTGGGAACTATGAATGAGGTGATGAAAAGGGGTAGGAGGGTGAAACTTTGTACTAGAAGAAAACAAAGATACAGATATTGCAAAAGATACTACGTATTATTAGATACTATCAGCAAGAATCACATTAGAACTACACAATTTGAATATGTAATAATTATTTTTACACATATCTCTCTCATATGTGTATATATATATATTAGTGTCCTTACCTGTTAAATCTTTTTCTCTTTAGTCCATATGGAAAAAAACCCAGGGTCTTTGGGATGGAGACGCCCTTCTCCAGCTCAACCCCCTGCCTAAAATCTTGCAGAATTCATATGACAAGAGCCACAAGTGAATAAGTGGGTTAGAAGAGAAGAAAATCTCCCAGGACTAAGACACTAAAAGGACTCCTCCTCCCCGGGAAAGCAATACAAGGAAGTTTTTTTCCTCCGTGTGGGAGACCTGTGTTCCATATGTACTAAACAGAAAAGGATTTAACAGGTAAGAACACTAATACCCTATTTTCTCTTATGTTCAGTGTGGAACAAAGGTACCATGGGGATATACCAAAGCTAAGATTCCCAGAGAAGAAAAGGAGAAAAAAAAGGCCTCTCACAAATATCCATGATACCCTGGGACTATTCACAATCTGAGTAACCCAAAAAACAAGTGTCAACGGACACTGGACTAGCACAGCATACCAAACAAGAGCCAATGGGGCTCAGAAAACTACTGAACAACAACTGGCAGTAAAAAAAAGAATGGCTAGCTCCTTAAACTGGCAAAACTACCTGAAGTACCTTCTGGCTGAAGCTCACCTCAGTCGAGGCAAAGACATTGACATGGTAGTATTTAGTGTCTTAGCTCAGAACAATATTAAGAATTATGACAGCTGGCTTTACAGCAGATACCATATGAAGTCAGTAAGTAATATTACCCACTTGGGGCTTTATTAGAAATGGATTCAATAGTTTTTTGTTTGCCCTCCTCTACATCTCCCTCCTTGCTAATCGGGACTCTCTATCACGCCTGTGGAGCTTCTTTTAGCACTTCAAAAGGAAAACATTATAGCTCTTTGACATTATGTTTCTGTTTCATAAAGTGCCTAGCTACTGGGGACCTCTAACTACTGATCATTAATTGTACCATTCAATCCTCTCATAATTACAGATCTGTGTCCGCGCATCCATTTTTTAAACAGTCTGCTAGTTTTACCCACATAACATATTACAGAGACATATGAGTAGATAACCCACAAATTATGTGGTGCAGGTAAGCTCATCTTTCACAAGGATTTTGTAATCAATGTTGGGCACTTTTTCCACAGTTGTTTCAACCTTATACTTATCAGTGGGATCGGAGCTAAAAAAATTGGTCCCTTGGGCTCCTACCCATTTTGTATCCAAACATAGGGGATACCTAAACATATGCCTGAACTCTGGATCTCCTGACAGGAGATTCCAATGTTTTGACGTTATGTTCTTAAACCCCTGAGTGAGATCTGTGTATGTGGTGGCAATTATCATAGGTCTTTAGTAACAGTATCCAGTTGGCTGAGTGTGATAATAATTACTGTCTCTCCATCCATCATAAGCCAATGCATTTATGTGGAGGTTTGAACAAAACCACATAATACAATCACTATACTGGCAGTATATCAAATTTTGGTTTATCTGAATATCTGAACAATTTAGAATCACCTATTATCACGATGCTCATGTATTGCTGGCGACATTTTGACACATGATTTCTGGTGCTTTCTTATTGGCTAGTTTTTGATTACTCCACCCAGTGGTAGCCTTTAAGAACTGTGCCCTGTCACTCATACAGGGCCCTTTCGTGGTGTTCCCGTTACTTAGAGCTTGCTGCCGTTAACGTGTGATATCCTGTGTATGACCCGGACTGCCTGACTACTCGCTCTGATCCTGTTCCTGCTCAGTGTACTGACCTGATCTGGCTGACATTCCTACTCCGTGTACGGACTTGTATTGGCTGACGTTCCTGCTCTGTGTATCGACATGGATTGGCTGACGTTCCTGCTCCATGTACCGACCCGGCCTGGCTGACGTTCCTGCTCAATGTATTGACTTGGATTGGCTGACGTTCCTGCTCCGTGTAAAGACCCGGCCTGGCTGACGTTCCTGTTCTGTGTCTCCAGTCCCGTGCACTACTGCATCCGGTAGAGAGTATCTCTTGTGCTCTGTCCTGAGCGTGCTGGCCCAGTTGGTTGCCCAAAGTACTGCATTACCGTTCCGTGACTGTGACCCATTTGTGCCTTGCTGCCTCCTTCCTCCTTACCCAGGGCTGACGCTGATCTTGCTTGCTTTCTATACGTTTGGCTTGTTATTGTTACCACTGTGGTTGGTCTCCTGGGCGCCGCAGTTAGTCTCCGTTCTTGTCACTCCCAACAAGCCAAGCGCCCGTTACCAGGGTCTTCCGGTGCTCACCCGGGTAGGAGCTATTCTTTGGCACATTATATGCTGGCTATTCACTACTCCGTTATTGAGGTTGGTCTCCGGGGCGCCTCAGTCGGCTCTGTCACCCGGCAGTTGCCATCGAGCCTAGCGTTATTACATCTATTGGTACCGTTACCCTGGGTCGCAGTCTGTGTATATTCCTGGGCGTTCCGTTGTTCCTCTGGTTGCAGTACTACTGGTAGTCGTGATCCATCTAGGCCTTGCTCACCCTTCCTGGGCCTAGTCGCTATTTTGGCACTCATCCACAGAGAGTGCTTCTTGGGCCTTGCTATTAGGGCCTCCCAGCCACCTGGCCTAATAGCATTTTCCATCAGGGTCTCACTATATCACACGAACTGTTCCTGACCTGTGTCAGTATATGTATTACTCTCTGATATATGTATACTGGACCCGTGTGGGTTAATGTTATTTAGTAACCTGTCCTGTGTCAGTACTGTTTGTTAACTATTGCTGAACAACATTGGAATACACTTCTGTATGCAACAGGCCAACATCCTACACCCCTCCAAAAGGGATTACTTATGTCCCAACTCATAAGAGTTAAACGTATAATTTCCGAGCCAAAAGAATCTTTGATTAAATTACATGAGAATGGAAGAAAATTTATAGAAAGTAGATACGAGATGGACATTCGAAACAGTATTCAGAAGGTCACAGGAATGGAGAGACACATTATTATCACACTCACGCCAAATGGATACTACTACTAAAGACCATGATAATTGCCACCACACACAGATCTCACTCAGAGGTTTAAGATCATATCGCCAAAACATTGGAATCTCCTGTCAGGAGATCCAGACGTTGGACACATGTTTAGGCAGCCCCCTGTGTTTGGATACAAAAGGGGTAGGAGCCTAAGGGATCAATTGGTTAGCTCCGATCCCATTGATAATTATAAGGTTGAAAAAACTGTGAAAAAAGGAGGTTTACAAATGTAATGGTTTTGTGACACATTTACACATGGAGACAGGGCTAACATTTGTAGTGCCCATCACTGATTAAAAAATCTTTGTGAAATATGAAATTACCTGCACCACATTATTTGTGGTTTACCTACTCATATATCCTTGTAATATGTGCTATGTAGGTAAAACTAGCAGACTGTTTAAAGGAATGATTCATTAACACAGATCTGTGATTATGAGGGGATTGAATGGTATAATTAATAATCAACAGTTAAAAGAGGTCCCCATTAGCTAAGCACTTCATGAAACAGAAACATAATGTCAAAGAGCTAATATGTTTTCCTTTTAAGTGGTAAAGCAAGCTCCAACGGGGAGTGATAGAGAGTCCTGATTAGTGAACAGGAAAATGTTTTGGATTTACACTTTACATACTCTATTGCCACATAGGCTGAACAAACAGTTCAGCCTGATTAATTATATTTGACTAGTTGAAGATCCCATATACATGGGCAACAGTGCTAGCCGGTCGCGGTGCAGTCACGCGCAGTAGAGACTGCCTGTGATGCTGCCGATACGGAGCGGGGTGCTCCGAATTCTGACCGTGGTCCTCTCTGCACACCTTTGGTGCACAGAGAGGACCACAGTCTAAATTCGGAGCACCCTGCTCTGTAACAGCTGTGTCACAGGCAGTCTGTACTGTGCATGACTGCAGCACGCGCATCAGTCTCTTCTGCGCATGACTGCATAGTTACAAACTTTTAGCAAATTATTATATAGGATTGTGATGTTCATTTTATCTTATATGTTTATGTATGATTCATGTGCTACATAGTGTTAATGTATATGGAAGTCAAGGTGTCTTTTTTAGTTAATTTTAATTTATGTGAATTGAGTGGACGACGGTGTCTAGGGTTGTCATGGCAACCAACACCAAATAAGAATGAAAAGAAGACAGAAGATGCAAGAAAGAAGATAATTCAGAATGAAGACAGGAGACCGACAGTGGATGACAGGTAAGTTTAACACACAAAAAGTTAACGAACGGTGCTTGGCAGTATGTCAAGTACCAATCGTTAGCTTTTTTTACTGTTAATTTCCCAATATCGCTGCTATTTAGCAGTGTTTTGGGAACTTTATGCAAAAAAGGGAAGTTTGGCCACAAGGCTATTTCTGTGGCCTAATGTCCATTGTGCTTTTAGCAGGTAGGGCCTTTAAATACTGACTTAGACATTTTATTATGTCAGTTGGTACTCACATTGGCCCTACCGGCTGGTTTACGGCAAACCTTTAAATCTGGCCCAAACGCATATCATGTGACAAAGTGTCTAGCAATTGGTGATCTAGAATTCCTATTCTCAATTGCATTGATGTATTTGCTAATTCTCTCTTGAAGCGGACATATAGGACGTCCCACATATTGTTTTCAACATTATTTACAGGTGATTAAAGTTCAGCCTGATTAATTATATTTGATTGTGTTGATCATTTTATCGTATATGTTTATGCATGATTCATGTGCTACATAGTATTAATGTATGTGGAAGTCAAGTTGTCTTTTTTAGTTAATTTTAATTTATGTGAATTGAGCAGAAGCCGGGTTAGTGTCTAGGGTTGTCATGGCAGACAACTAGCACAGACATGGCACCAAACTCAGCAAAGGATTATTTAAGTAATGGATACACTGGTAGTCTGTAATGTGTGTGTGTCCCTGATGAAAGGCCCAGAGAGGACTGACATGTTGGATGAAAGATGTAAAGATGAAAATTGACACATTTATGAGATAAGAATTTTATGATTGTTTTAATAAAAGTGAAGTTTTAATAGGAGGGAGAGTGCTCAGCTTTCTGTTGTGGACCTGAATATGATGGATGCATGTCTTTATTCAGCTCCATTGACTAGCACAGCTATTCAGCCAAGGTCTGGTTCTTATAGGCTCAGGAAGCACCTACAGACCTGGTAGAATGCACTGTGATCTTGTAGGAAACAGTTTTTTTCCTGATCTCACATGCTTGGTGTATGGTAGCCTTGATAAAAAAGGCAATGGTTACCTTGGAAGTGGCCTAACCCACTCTGGGACCCTCAGAGTACAGTACAGGGCAAAACAAGGGAGGATTCTTAAAGATAGTTGGCAACTTATTGATTTTTTAATTCACTTTCCAGTTTTTATTGATGCATTTGTATATGCCTCTAGTAGCAGTAGTATATTTCATAGAGATCACCATCCTTTCTTGTTTATTAGTATCTTGATCTTTCAGTGAATTTTGCTGTAATAGTAACTCTTGACATAATGGCTCAAGTTTTCCTCTTTGTTAACCACGAGTTATAAATCGATCTGTCATTTCTTCAGTTTGATTCAACATGATGTCATATTCAGAATTATTCCTAATCACTCGTAGGAATTGAGATTTTGGTAATTAATCTTTTAGTGTGACTGGATGAAAATTAGAATTATGTAATAAAGTATTTCGGTCAGTATCTTTCTAAAATAAACTGAATCCCAGCTGTTTATCTTTTTTGAAAATCCTCAAATCAGGGAATTAAATGTAACTTGTACTATGTGATAGTGTAAATTTCGCTGTGGTATCCAGAAGATTCATGTTCTCAACAAATGATAATAGGGATGGCTCGTCACCTTTCCACACTATTAACACATTGTCGATAAATCAACAGTACAATAAGATGTGTTCTTGGTATTCGGATAGGATGTATTTTTTCTCAAAAACATACATATACACACAATGCCCAGAAACCTGCATAAAAAATGATCCTTCAAATTGAAAAAAAATTACTCTTAAGACATACATCTAGCACTAGGAGCAGATATTCCACTGGAAGTCCTTCGTATCTGTCTGATTCCTTGATAGTTTCCAGCACTGCTTCCAATCTTTCTTTATGAGGAATATATAGTATAAAGACTCTTGACATCTATGGAAGCTAACCAGATATATTCTCCCCCAGTTGTAATGTATTTCAATATTTGAATAAGAGCCAGTGTATCCTTGAGAGCAGTCAGGAGATGTTGAATCACTGGCTGCAGGTAAAATTCTATAAATATTCCTAATGGTTGCAATACGCTCTTTCTCGCCGAGACTGTGGGTCTCATCAGTGGATCAGTTAAAGACTTGTGTATTTTGGGGAGGCCATAAAGAATTGGACATACCAGGTTTCTTTCCATCAAATATTTGCCAGTGTCCTCTGAAATCCATCCTCCTTGTATTCCCATCTGTATAAAAGTATAGATTTTATCTTTAACATTATTAGTCGGATCTTTGTCAAGTTTCAGGTAAGCTATAGAGTCATTAAGTTGCACTTTCAAGGATTTACTGTAATCAGAATACTCTTGAACTAGAATTATCTGTCCTTATCTGCAGATAGTGTGATCAGTCTGTAACGTTTGGATAGCACATCTTTCTTCTTTAGACAAATTTGGGTGCTAATCATTATTAGTCATGTTGTGCATATCCAAATCGAGTAACAAATTGAAAGTTTGTAATGTGGGTTCCATAGAGTGAAAATCTCAACTGCTTTTTAGTTTAAACTGAGATTGAGCAGAAGATATTCTGTTGGCCAGTTCTTTGGATTGGGAGAAAATTTATTTTAAGCTCATTGACTGCAAGAGCATATAACATTCCACTTCCCAATTGAATTCATTGTATTTAACAGTCGGGACATATGATAGATCTTTATTTAGCAAAGAAACCTCTCCAGTCGTCAAGGTGCGTTTAGATAAATTATATACCACATTCTCTATTTCGCCTTTGTCTTCCATGGCAAGCCTCTGACTCCAGTGCTGAGGTCCTTTTTGGCCCTTCTTTGATGTATTTTCCCCCGCCGTCTATTGGCAATGGTTGTGGGGGTTTTGGGGGTTTCCCCAGATCCTGGCCTAAAAAAGGATGTTTATTAGCAGATCTTCTCATCGACATTGGAGGGTCCTGATCACCACTAGCCTCATTAGACTGGTCGTCTTCTGAGTCCCCTGAACTGTTATCAGTTGTTTTGAAGTTCGGTTTCTGAATTCTCATTCATGGTATTCAACCGAAGATCCAAATCATTTTCCTTCTTTTTCAATTTTAACAGTTCAAAGTGTAAGTCCTTAATACTGTCAGCTCCCTGTTCATACTTATATGATCTTTTCCCCAGGATGTTCTCAATAGTGGTTTCCATAATGTTACTTGAAGGGATAGTGTCAGGGAATAAATCCCCTGTTGTAGAAATCGTTGTCTTTCTATTGCTTGACACAGGGTGGCACTGTCGGTGATATCTTCCTTGGGTGCTTTAGGGCTTCGGTTCTGGTTCTATTGTAGTTTTTTCTTCTTGTCTCTCATGTCATCACAGTGGTTCGTTTAGAGCACACGAGGTGAGTTTCCTTTTGTATATATACATGCTATAGTTCATTATATCATCTGTTTGCTTGACAAAGGTCACAATTTGACAACCAAAACGTTGCATTTATTGTACCATTAAATTGGGTCCTTGTTATCTGAAACGGGTGAGATGGTCAAGGGGTACAGTGAGAAGGCAGATATTTTAAATAATTTCTTTTCTTCTGTTTTTACCAAGGAAGACCCAATGGACAAGAATCTGCAAACTACTTTTACAGAACAGTCACAGCAAACATGGGAATGGCTAACACAAGAAAAAGTGTTAAAACAATTGAATGGTGTTAAGGTAGACAAAGCTCCGGGGCCAGATGGTATACACCCACTGGTACTTAAAGAGGTGAGCTAGGCCCTGGCCAGACCGTTATATTTGATTTTCAGGGATTCTTTTATTTCAGGTATGGTGCCCATGGATTGGCGTAAAGCAGATGTGGTGCCCATATTTAAAAAGGGATCAAAGTCACAGCCAGGAAATTACAGACCTGTAAGCTTGACATCTGTGGTAGGGAAGCTGTTTGAAGGGTTGCTAAGGGAATATATTCAAGAATTCAGCTGGAACAGGAATATCATTAGCAGGTGCCAACATGGCTTTGTAAAAGACAGGTCTTGTCAAACTAACTTGATCGCATTTTATGAAAAAGTGAGTAAAAATATAGATGCAGGAGCGGCGGTTGATGTGATCTATTTAGACTTTGCCAAGGCATTTGATACGCTTCCACACAAGAGGTTACTGTACAAATTGAATGAAATAGGCCTAGGGGAAAACATTTGTGTGTGGATTAGAAACTGGCTGAAAGATAGAATGCAAAGAGTGGTAGTAAATGGCAAGTTCTCCAGTTGGATATCTGATTGCCATTTAGAATCAAGAAGGAATTTTTCCCCCCATTCAGGGTAGAATTTGAAATTGCTATATTGAGGGGTTTTTTTTGCCTTCTTTTGGATCAACGATGGTAAACAGGAATAGGAAAAGGGTTGAACTAGATGGATGCAAGTCTTTTTTCAACCTAAATTACTATGTTACATTGTGGAAGACGAGAGGGAGACAGGGCCAAAAAAACTTGCTAGAAAGCATAGTGAAAAGGAAGACAGCAAATGGATTATGCCACCACCAGCCGCAGTTACATCATCAACCAGAATATGCCATTAATTGATCTCAACAATGAGTGTGGCCAGCACTGGCACATATGACAGTGGAAACCATTAGTTACTCACCAGCTAGCTTTGAGCCTGAGCATGTTTTTATTGCAGCGGGTTAGATTGTAAATGACAGTAGGACATGGCTATCAAGCAGCAGTTTTGGGAAACTAACATTCTTAAAAATTAACCAGCATCTATTACAATCTGAGTAGTAGAAATGGACAAAACCCACACATGACAAGGAGAACCAGGCCACATGTATTATTAACAGCAGCACAAAGAGTGGGTGTGGAGGATTATGAGGACGGAGGAAGAATGTGAAGGGTTGAGACTATCTACCACTGTGGGATCACTGCTATGAACATTGATTAATGAGTATCGATAATCTGAAATATGACTGAAATATGATTAATAGGAATAATTGCTGTAAGAATCATGTTGAGGACGTATAAATATATATAGATATCACAACGCACCTGTCCACCACTACTATGCACATGTGCTACACTCAATTTGGATTTTAGTAACCATTTTTTAATTATTTCTTTATTTCTCTTTACAAACAATGGCTAGGAAACATGCTTTAAAAAAGCTGAATGAATAGATATCTATGTGCACTGTGCAGCACTAGGGTTAACCAAACACAAGTCCTGAGAAGACATTTATTTATAGGCCTTAGAATTGTTAGGCACAAGCCCTGAGGAAAATTGATTTATAGGACTTAGACTTGTTAGGTACAAGCCCTGAGACAAAAAAGAAAATTGGGCTTTACTGGCCTAGTGCTAGCAAGTCATTTTATGGTGGTCAATAGCCATTGGCAAATGCTGCTGTGCCATTGTTGCATTTGCAACTCCTGTTATTACGACTGTTAAGTTGTGTAAGCAGCAGGATTATTAGACAAGTCTGAGGGCATGAAATCAAGAGCAGTGAGATGAGACTGATGAGGATAGTTCCACTTGCCGCTAGCTCAAGTGATACACCTGAGGCAGTAGCAGCACCACAACTAGCCCCAACCACTTCAGGTGTATCTGGAGAAAAGAAGTTGGCCAATAATGCTTCTCCTCCTGCACCTCCTCCAAAATCATGGAGGTGTTCGAATACTAATTTTTCTTTTGTCCAATATGGAACTGTAACAGTTATTCTGACTCTCAGACCAGAGGTAAAAAATAAAACACAGTTTTATTGAGAATAATTTAGGAACACGGACACCTAAGGGCAGAAATAGGTAATTACACTTAACTGAAGGCAATATGGTAATATAGCAGACACAGTATAATAGAGAGCAATGTATACAAGCAATAGGACTGAGTAAGGCTAGGGTTAAGTCCAATGCAAATGATCAGTCTCTGTTGTGGTGTGTAAGACAACGCCCAGTAGTCCTTAAGGACTGGTGATTAAGCAAGACCAACACTAGTGCTAGAGCTGGATAATACCAGAGCCAAGGGCACTCTGCCGTGCGTAACTGAATAGGCACACTGCGTGAGCTGAATGGGACCGGAGCCACGGTACTCTGCAGTACTGAAAGGGTGAATGACACTGCGTGAACTAAATGGAAACTGAGCCAGTAGCACCCCTCGGTGCGCTACCGGATAAGCACACTGCCAGAGCTGAAAGGGACCAGAGCCAGTAGCACCCCGTGGTGCGTCAACAGATACCCCAATACTGCTAGAGCCGAGTGAGACCAGAGCCAGTAGCACCCCACGGTGCGCCAATAAGCATATGTTGCAAGAGCTACGGTAGATGTTAACAGAAACCCACTGCTCTGCAAATGTAGCGGATGGCTCGGTAACTGAGGCAACAAGCTCTGCAAGGGTTAACGGACAGGCTTGGCAACGGAGGCAACAAGCTCAGCAAGTGTAACGGATGGCCCAGAAACGGAGGCAACAAGTACAGCAAGTGTCAGCGGATAGGCTCGGTAACGGAGGCAACAAACTCAGCTAGTGTTAACGGAAGCCCAATATCTGAGACTACAAGCACAGCAAGTGTAAACGGACAGGCTCGGTAACGGAGGCAACAAGCTCAGCAAGTGGAAGGTCAGCTTAGGATGCACAAGTCTGACAGTTCACAATGTTGCCAAGCGACATAGACAAAGCCACACTGGAACCGGAATTCAAGAAGCAGGATACCAAGCAGGAAAGTCAGCAGGCTGGGTCATACACGGAGCAGGAACGTCAGACAAGCCAGATCAATCACGGAGCAGGAGCGTCAGCCAGGCCGGGTCATACACGGAGCAGGAACATCAGACAAGCCTGATCAATCGCAGAGCAGGAGCGTCAGCCAGGCCGGGTCATACATGGAGCAGGAACGTCAGACAAGCCGGATCAATCACGGAGCAGGAACGTCAGCCAGGCCGGGTCATACACAGAGCAGGAACCAGAAGAATAGTCAGACAAGCCGAATCGGTACACAGGAACGCAGGAACACAGCAACGGAAGCACTGGTACTGGAACACCATGAAAGGGCACCTGACAGGTGCCAGAGGCCCGGTATAAGAAGGCCATACTGGGCGGGCATAACAAGTACTGCCAATAGGAACACACCACCGCAGAGAGTGACAGGTAATCACAGGAACCATGATAGGAACACAGGTACTATCAGGTTGAGTCCCTCCTCCTGGAGGGCAAGACACATCTCAAAGACAGAGTCTTATGGGTGGGGACTCCCTCTTCCTCATCCAACTCAGCTTCCCCTTCCCCTCCTGCCTGCTATTACCCAGCATTCATATGTGCTGCTTGAAGATGGAAGGGCAAGACAGTCTTAGTTTTTTAGGATGTTTATTATTTCCTTATTAGAAATGGGGCTGTATAATCCCCCATTGGTTGTGTTACCATTACTGGACCTCCTTGGAGTGGATTGACCATTTTACAGGTGCTTTGTGCGCCTTTTCACCTCTGTGCAGGAAATCATCTTGCCAAGATTTCCCTCTCAACAAGATTCCTAAGGCTTTGTTTGCTTCTAGCTACAATGGTAACGTGAAGACAGAAGACCGGTGAGTAGCGGTTTGAGTTCTTTGGTCTACTTATGTCCAAGTCATGTTGACTCTCCATACCAGGGCGTTATGAGCCTTGCCAGGCTCTTGCACTCACTTGGGTAGGTTTATTTACTGTCTGTTATAGATGCAATGGGCTTTAGGGTAAGGATGGTTGTTTTTTTTTTCCTTTGGGTTAACCCTTTCACTGTTGTTTTGGCTATTTAAAGATTTCTGGGGCTTTGAGGGGTCTGTTGTCACTTTCCCTACACTTGTGCCTTAGTTCTATATCCCCTTCAGATGTTTCCTGAGGTTTTTGAGTGTCTGGTTACTTTTTATTTTTTCCCGATTTTACTGCTGCAGCCCCTTAAGAAAGGGAACCTGCCCGCTGCCATCTATGCTCCTTTGACTTCTATGGTAAATCTTACAAGAGACATATCTCTGTAACTGTTTAAATGGGAACATTCACTTCTAAAAAAACCTTTTACCAAATGTTTAGTTATGAAACTAGTATTAGGAAATGTGTTTTTTTGGGGGGGGCAGTTATGTACTTTTTAAGATATTTAGTCTTCAAGCTGTAAACTTACTCACAGCCCTTCCAAGCTGGCGGTGGTCACTTCCTCCTCCTCTGACTCACTGGACATATCAGAGTCCTTCCAGATCCTTTTTTTTTCCTTTTTGTACGGGTGCTCATAGCTTTGGCCAACACTATGAGCCTCTGCTAGTGTTATTTCAATACGTAAATTACTAAGAAATCACCTTCTGTCCTCTTTATCTCTCTAGTTGTTTATTTCTCTGTTTAACTTCCTGGTAATGTCACATTTTTGATATGAAAATGTGAGCTACATGTAGTAAATGGGCGGTAAATTTATAGCCATTGAAAACCATAAGCAAAATATTTTTTTGTGTAGGCAAAATGGAGACATTTTTAAGGGCTTTGCTGAGGGTGGAATTTCTCGTAAAAAAGTGAATAACCAGTGGGACATTTTGCCCATCCCTACTGAGGGGACCATCATCCTGCAGTGAATTGACAACAGCTGGGATTATCCTGTGGATTAAAACAAGGGTACTGCCACTGGTGATAGAGATTTTATTCAAAAGGCATTGCTGCTCAAACTTACTTTCTGAGTGCAGTATCTCCATGGCCTTTTACATAGTAACATAGTACATAGGTTGAAAAAGGACACAAGTCCATCAAGTTCAACCTTTGCCTCATAATCCAGAGACATGAGGATTATATAGTTTTCCTGCTGACATGTAAGGTAGTGTTTATCAGACCTTTCTGTTTTGCCTACTAATACACAGTATAACCCTATAATTCGCCTTTTGAAAGGTTTCCATTGTATCTGCCATAACCACATCCTTGGGCAAGGAATTCCACAATTTGACAGACCTTACTGTAAAAAAAACCCTTCCTCTGCTGAAGTCTAAACCTCCTTTCCTCTAATATCAAGGTGTGGCCCCTGGTTATTTGATCAAGCCTTGCAATGCATAGCACACCAGAGAGATCCTTGTATTGACCTCTCACATACTTGTACATTGTGAACAGATCTCCTCTTAGTCACCTTTTCTCTAGATTAAATAAACCAAGTTTGTCTCGTCGTTCTTCATATTTGAAGTCCTCCACTCCCTAAATTAATTTGTTGCTCTTCGCTGTACTCTCTCCAGTTCTAGAATATACTTTTTCAGAACTGGTGCATATTCGAGATGAGGTCTACCAATGATTTGTATAGTGGCAAAATGAAGTTATCTACTCTTGCTTCAGTACCCCTTTTATGCAAGATAGGATTTTTGTTTGCTTTTGCCACTGCTATTTGAAACTGGGTATGTAGTTTACAGTGATTACCAGGTTTTTCTCTAGCAACGAGTCCCCTAAAATAATTCCATTAAATTCGTAAGTAGCATTGGGATTTTTTTCTTCCTAAATGCATGACTTTACACTTTCCCACACTGAACTTCATATTCCATTTAACTGAATAATTTAGTGTCATCTTCAAATATTGATATTGTGCTTTCTATATCTATTTCCAGATCATTTATAAACATCTTAAAAAGCAGCGGACCAAGTACTGAACCCTGAGGTACTCCACTCTCCACTTTAACTGTATTGGAGAACTGAACCACACACTGTTCCCTATCCTTCAACCAGTTTTCTATTCAGTGGTAAAGGTTATCCCCTAGCCCCAATGTCCTTATTTTATACCTCAGCCTCCTGTGTGGCACTGTATCAAATGCCTTTGTAAAATCTAGATCAACTGCCTTACCATTATCTATGCTGCTACTTTGTAGAAGCTGAAAAGATTAGTATGGCATGATCTACTCTTCATAAAACCATGTTGATTTCTGCTAATAATCATATTTTTTTGCAGTGTAATCCTGAATATAATCCCTTATTATCTCTTCAAGCAGGTTTCCCACTACAGAGGTCAAACCTACAGGTCTATAATTCCCAGATCCTTCTTTAGTTCCCTTCTTAAATAGAGGCACTACATTGGCCTTACACCAATCTTGTGGCATTGAGCCTGTAGCGAGAGAATCTTTAAAGAGGCTGTATAGACCCCCATTAAGTGGATTACTATCACTGGGCTTCCCTGGAGTTGGATTGCCCAGTTCACATGTACTGTGGACCTGTCCTACCCTGTGAGGATGGCTTTATGGCAAGTCTTCCCTCATGGCTGAGTCTCCTGGGATGCTGCCCTTTCCTACTGTGGTAACATGAAGACTGGTAAATAACCCTTGCCTTTCCCTACCGAGGGTAATGTGAGCATGCCTATGCTCTGGCATTCTTTATGGGTCTCTTTCTATTCTCTAGAGAATTTTGGGGTATAGATGGCTACTATTTTTTTAGTTACTTTATTGGGTTAACCCTTTCTGTGCTGTCCTATTTGTGTGTGTGTGTGTGTGTATTGGGTGCATTGGAGGCTTATAGTCACTCCCCAATACTTGGATCTAATTTTATATATGTCCTCAAATGTTCCCTGGGGGGTTTGTGTTTGTAGATTTGATTTTAGTGTGGCAGCCCCTTTTAGAATGGAATCCCACCCATTGCTCCATTGACTTCTATGGGAAAAAATTATCTGAGCCACATCTCTGCAACTGTTTGAGCTACAACGGTCAGAGAGGGTTCCATCTTCTTGTTTCCTCATGTCTTATCATCCGGTCCACTTTCTGAGTGTTCAGGGAGAACTCTGTGACCCTCGGCTGAAGGTGTAGGTGTTGCTAGGCAACAAGCAACGGAGAAGACTACAGAACTCAAAATACCAGTTGGGCTTTATTCCTGATGGCTGCACTCAGGACCTTGTGGCTTAAGATTTGGTTATCAAACAAATCCTCTAAGACGTCATTTGTATCCTTGACTTTTCAGCGCAAGGCTCTTTTTGGACCTGACCTGAAACAAAATCCGTAAGAGCACCTTGTTACCTCAACTTTCCACCAAGCGTTCCTTTCTGGAGAGGATGGTGTGTGTTTTTTGCCCCTTCCCATCCACCAAACGGGGGCTCAGAGGGAGAAATTCCCTCAGATCTCTCAGGTGTGCTCTATTGCAAAGCCCAGACAGACCTGGCAGCCCAAAACCCAAGTCTGACAAACCAACCTCCTCGTGACTCATGAAATTCTGGTCCGTTGTTCACTGTAGGGGACGTGTGCTTCTTTGCGATGCCTGGGCATCCTCCACAAGGGCCCAGTGGGTTTTGTTTTGTGGGTGGTATCAGAAAGGTACCCCCCTAGATTTAACGTCCCTTCCTCCATATTATTACTTCTCAAAGGTTTCAAGGAATCTGAGTGAAGTTTTCAATGAGACTGGCAAAATCCACTGGAAAAGCAATTACTGATGCCAGTCACAGTCCTAGAACACTTTTCACATTTATATTCCAAAACATTGTAGTGGTTCTCAATAAGGACGGTGGCAGCTGCCGTATTCTGGAATCTTTGTGATGCAACTAGGGGAGTTCCTGGCCTCTCTGGATCTTCAGGGTTTGTATCTGCATGTTACAATCCACCTGGACAGCCAACACTACGTGCATTTTTCTGTCGGCTCCAAACATAATCAGTTCACGGCTCTAACGTTTGGACTGGCTTCGCTACCCAGAACCTTCACAAAATCATTGCAGCCTTGGCTGCTTTCTTTCATACCCGGGACATTTCTCTGACTCCATATTTGGATTACTTCCTCATCAAGGCTTCTTCCGGAGAGCTGTTGGCTCACCCTATCCAAGACTGTGTCTGCATTCTGGAGCATCACAGATGGATTCTCATTCTCAAGAAGTCTTCTCTAATCCATTCCATGTTCTGGTGTTCCTGAGCATGAAGTTCTACATCCTTCAGGGTAGAGTCTTTCTCATGGAGGAGAAGATTCATGGCTGAGTCTCCAGGACGTATCTCAGGAGCTGGAGTGGTCCTCGGACACGATCAAGAACTACATGCATGTCATGGGTCACTTGGTGTCCACTCTGGAGGCGGTTCCTTACTCTGTTCCACACAAGTGACAACCTCAGGTCTTGGTCCATGTATACTGAGCATCTCTTCCTTCATCAAATGACTGTCTGTGGAGGCCAGAGAAGACCTCCAGTGGTGGCTCCATTGGCCAAACATGGAGGGAGGGAGACTATTTGACTATAGCTTAGAGAGAAGTGAAGGATCTCCTCATCTGGATGGAAGTGAATGTTCCAGCCATCTCTGCCATTCACATTCCAGGAGTGAAAAACGTGCTGCCAGACTTTCTAGGTCACCGAGACATAGATCCAAGAAACTGGTAATTCCATCCAGAAGCATTTTACCTGATAGTTCAATACTGGGGGATACCAGAAATTAGACCCAATGACAACCAGGGAGAACAGGAAGGTTCCAATGTTCTGTTCTTGACTGGGGGACCCCTTGGACTTTGCAATGGATGCGATGTCCATCTCATGTAGCTTACATCTCTATTTATTTCTTCTGATTCCCCAGGGTGACCCGGCAGATCAGATTGGACGGAGTACTGGTCATTCTTGTTTCTCCTTACTGGCCCAGGAGGGAGTGGTTTGCAGACCTGGTCAGTATGTCCATTCAGGAGCCACTTCGGCAGCCTCTAAGAATGTATGTGTTACTCCAGGGCCATCTGTGGTACGAGGCTGCGGAGTGACTGACTTTAACAACATGGCATTTGCAACCACTATCTCAAAGTGAAAGAGTTTCTCCGCTTACATCATTTCCACCATGATTCAGGCATGTAAGCCGGTCTCATCCAAGGCATATCATAGGGTCTGGTCCATTTTTCATCAGTGGGGCTTGTAAATTACAGGAAATAAAATCACTGCAAATGCATTTGATATGGATGAACTGACCCTTTGGGATAAAAAAAAAAAATGGTCTTTTATTATCAACACAAATAGACATTAAAAATCTCCAGTCACAACTGACTCCCCTATCTACTTTGTCTACATTCAAGGAACTGGATAATAAATTACAAATAAAAACTTGAAAAAATTTGACTCATCGATATCCGAGTTTAAAGGACTCAAATTTCTGAGGGACAAAATGGACTATGATTCAGAGAAACCTTATATATGGAGAAATACAGGACCATTGCAAAGAATGAGAGGATATAAGAGGCCTAGTTTGAAGAATAAGTGAGTTGTCGTCTCTGACCAAGATTAGGAGACTTTGGATTCTGTTACTGATGATGGCAATATTCTCCAATTTCCAATACTAACACAAGAATTAATGAGAATAAGAAATAGGCTCAGTTGGAACTTGTATGTCCTGAGTATGATACTGTCACATGGCTTATAAGGCCTCCAAGGAAGGAGGAGTTACAATGCTAAGGTGAGCATGGCGTATAAAAATAGATATAAACAAAAAGAAAAAGATATGCTGTAGGAGACACTTCGATAAGTGTGATATCGTCTCTGTCACCACTACCAAATTAACCCGTTCGGTGCTGAAGGGGAGTGAAAGTATATAAGTAGGTTAAAACTTAACCTTTAATATCTAATCATTAAAATATTCCTAATATTAAACTCATAAAATTACAACAACCAACCTCTAAAACAAGTTAGGTTGTGTACATCCTAGTAAATCGGACTTTCCACCGGAGAGGTTAAAATAAATCTTTATATCATTCAATGCAGTGTAGCTAACTGTGCCTATGTCTGGATAGAACAGATAGAAAATATAGAAGTAAGAAGAGAGTCCCTGGAGCCTGTATCATACGGATACTGGCACTAGTATTACCTTCCGGGTCAGTTAATAACTTCACCGGTATCTGTCCCTAAGTCTCAGAGTATAAAATTAAAGAGATAGGGTACCCTTTACGAATGGGTGTAGAAGTTGTTTCTAACTACTATTTATTATCTCAGAATCACTGCAATGAATAATTGTTTAACCTCACGGGGGAAATGTACCCCAAATGAACAACCCTACGCTTTTCGCTGCTCATGTGGCAGCTTTGTCAGGGGTAAAGATTTTTTTTTTTCCTTCTCCTTCTTGTAACTATAAAAATAGAGCACATAATGAGGCGCCAGCAACCAGGAAGCCCGCGACCAGAATGAGCTGCCAGCCACTACAGTAGTAATCAGGTAGCCAAGGCCCGAATCACAGACACGGTGATAGTACCCCACCTTCAATGACCGCTCCACCGCGGAAGAAGGCCAGGTGTCTCTGGAAATTATGAATGGAACCTGCGTAGCAGAGCAGGAGCATGGACATTGGTACTAGTCACCCAGGAACGTTCCTCTGGTCCATAACCCTTCCAGTGTATCAGGTATTGGAGGCTTCCTCTACTTCTGTGGGAATACAGAATGCTCTGTACCTCATATTCCTCATGATTAAGCATCCGTACTGGTCCTGGCGCTACTGGTGCAGAAGTATAGCGGTTGTATACCACGGGTTTGAGCAAAGATACGTGAAAAACATTGTGAGTCCTCATCCCTGCCGGGAGTTCTAGAGCGTAAGTGAAAGAGTTGATTCTACACAGCACCCGGTATGGACCTACAAACCGAGGGGCCAGTTTTCAACAGGGTACCTGGAGGTTCAGATTACAGGAGGATAACCATACCCTCTCCTCTACTTGAAAGACTGGTGCAGGGAGTCTACTACGGTCAGCATGCCTCTGATACCGCTGTGTGGACCTCTTTAGGGAATCTTGGACCTGTACCCAAGTGGAGTGGAGTTGCCGAAGGTGCTCATCAAGAGCCGGAATATCCTGTGCCCGAAAGGAATCAGGAAGCAAAGACGGCTGGAAGCCATAGTTGATCATAAATGGAGAACTCTGTGAGGAAGAGTTCAGGGCACAATTCCTGGCAAACTCGGCCCACGGTAACAAGGTCACCCAATTATTTTGATGGTCCGAAATAAAACAGGATCTCTCAGCAGCCCCGTTGGACTGGTGATGGTAAGCAGAGGAGAAACGGAGTTGGATACCCATCTGAGCACAAAAGGACCTCCAGAACCAAGACACAAACTGGCTTTCTCTGTCAGAAACCACCACCTTGGGTACTCCGTGGAGCCAAAACACCTCTTTAGCAAATACCTCTGCCAACTCTCTAGAGTACGGAAGTCCCTGCAGGGGGACGAAATGAGCCATTTTGGAAAAGTGGTCAACTATCATCCGTATGACCGTACATCCCTGTCGTACTGTCACGGGGACTTCCAACAAATAAATACTCTGACAGGTACAAGTAGAATAAAATAAAGATTTTATTGAAATACAGGCAGTAAATAATAACCACACTTCCCCAACCTTCCCGGGTCAGGCGTGGGGACAGTGCAAGGTTTACTACAGGAACAGCACTGAACGTAGCCAGACCATCTCCGAATGATGTGAACCAGGATGTAAGCACAATAGCGAACAGCAAGTGGTAAGGCACACAAGCAGGGAGCAAGGAGAGACTCAAGTAACCTAGAAAGCTAGGATACTGCGGATGTCCTAGAACAATAGGACCTTCAGGCAATACAAACGGCCAGAGCAGCTAACCCACCAGCACTCACACCCGGATGCCCAATAGAGAGGTCAGATATACAGGCCGAGGTCATACACAAAACGGGTAGTCAGCCAGGCCAAGGGTCATACATGGAGCGGTTAGTCAGACAAGCCGGATCGAGAACGGACTGGGTAGTCAGACAAGGCCAGAGGTTCAGACACTAATCGAGTAGTCAGACAAAGCCACGGGTCATACAAAAATCGGCAGCCAGAAATGGATCACAACAGAGAACAATAATGCTCGGAAACAGCACCAAAGGGCAATCAGGCTATGGATGAACGTGGCTTATAAGGCCTCCAAGGAAGGAGGAGTTACAATGCTAAGGTAAGCGTGGCCTATAAACATATTGAGCGAATAATGATGAGCGAGCAACCAGGAAGTCCACGACCAGAATGAGCCTCCAGCCACTACAGGAGTAATCAGGTAGCCAAGGCCCGAATCAGGGGCACCGTGAAAGTACCCCACCTTCAATGACCGCTCCACCGCGGAAGAGGGCCAGGTTTCTCTGGAAATTGTGAATGGAACCTGCGTAGCAGAGCAGGAGCATGGACATCGGTATTAGTCACCCTGTCACAGTACCTTGTTTCCAGCACCACCGCTTTAGCAACGCTCAGCGTCTTTCCACGCGTCATCTGCAGGCGAGAGGCTTCAGAGTGAAGCAGGCCTCTGTTTTATGCCATGCTTCCTGTAGTCTCCTCCTACCTACTTCCTTCCTCTGAGCCTGCTCCTCCTACCTACTTCCTGAGGACGGGTTTAACCCCTTCGCGACACAGGACGTACATGTACGTCCTGTGTGGCTGTCACTTAGTGACAGAGGACGTACATGTACGTCCCGGAAATCCGGCTCCCCGCGCGGCTGCACGCCGTTCGGGGACTCCGGATTCTTTAAAAAAAAAAAAAAAAAAAATGTTAGACGGGCGTTAAGTGACGGCCGCGTCTGCACGCGGCCGTCACTAAGGGGTTAAAGGGCAGTCTTAGTCTTGACTCAGTTACCCTTACGTTGGTGTTCTGAGCAGTTCATTATCTAGTATTCCTGATTCCTTTGTATGATCTGGGTTGTCTGTCCTTCCATTCTGGTGCTGACCTGTGGCTCTGTCTGACTATTGTCCTTGTGCATTCCGATTTGGATCAGATATACTTTCTGGTGTAAACCTGTGGCTCTGGCTGATTACTCGCTCCGTTTATGACCTCGGCTTGTCTGACTACCCACTCTGGTGTTGACCTGGGCTCTGTCCACTGTGCATCCAGCTTTCCATTGCTTCAGTGGGTATCCAATCTGGTGCAAACCTGTGGCTCTGGCTGACTACCCCCTCTGTGTATGACTTTGGCTCGTCTAAATATCCTATCTGGTGCTTACTAGAAGGCCCTGTCTGTTCGCTCCTTTTGTTGGCTCCATTATTCAGAAATCCTTCCTAGTATTGACCTGGGGCTCTAGCAGACTCCCAGCTACTGACTGCAGGCTGAGTCAGTATCACTCTTGGGCGTTACCTTATCGTGAGACTCCAGCAGGCTGAGGCCTGGTCTCTGACAGTGTGGTGGTGATATTGGGAGACTGCTATTCCTGATACAGTACTCGCCTTTTTTATCATCCACTGTGTGTATATATTTCTATTGCATTGCTGTTATTATTCTCATAATAAAGGTTATATTAACTATACCATCTGACTCCTGGTTTTGCTTGCCAACAGTAACACATCCAGGAGTGTTCCTCTTGTCCATAACCCTTCCAGTGTATCAGGTATTTGAGGTGCCCTCTACTTCTGCGGGATTCCAGGATGCTCTGTACCTCATATTCCTCCTCATGATTAAGCACCCGTACTGGTCCTGGCACCACTGGTGCAGAAGTATAGCGGTTGCATACCAAGGTTTTGAGCAAAGATACGTGAAAAACATTGTGAGTCCTCATCCCTGCCGGGAGTTGTAGAGCGTAAGTGAAAGGGTTGATTCTACACAGCACCCGGTATGGACCTACAAACCGAGGGGCCAGTTTTCGACAGGGCACCTGGAGGTTCAGATTATGGGAGGATAACCATACCCTCTCCCCTACTTGAAAGACTGGTGCAGGGAGTCTCCTATGGTCAGCATGCCTCTGATACCGCTGTGTGGACCTCTTTAGGGAATCCTGGACCTGTTTAAATTACTCTCCCATAAAACATATGCTTCTTTTCAACACATTCTTGAATGTTAATATATTCGTTCAAAATATCACTTCAAGAAAATATTACCATCCAAGAACTAGACTTTTGTTGGGTGGCAATATCACCGATAGTCACGGTGAGGATACTTTGGTGGATTTGGGTGATCATAAATTTTCTTCATTCAGGGTACACTTGGGTGAGGGCATCTGGTCATTCAATGAACAGTGTGCTTTACTAGATATGAGACTATTGTCCCGTGAGATGAATGCCAGTGCGGTTATACATAGATTGCACATTAAGACCAAATCAGGCTCTAGATTCTACCCAGTGCACTTTAGGGGTAACGGTATAGCTCTAAAAAAAAAAAAGCGTTATATTTGCGGGATACTATGTGCTTAGTTTAATGGAGGGGGTAGAGTGGTCTTTGCACTATATGTGGCTTACTGTGGATGCAGTTTCACTATATTCCAGTATTACACATAAGGCTGGTATGAAGGCAGTCAACTACTTTTTGGATAATGAGAGTACCTCCTCACTGGAGTATTTTTTAAATAAAGCAATAGATTACTTATTGAGACATAACTATTTATTTTTTGTTTGATGGGGTTTTCTACCTCTAAATGTGTGGAGCTGCAATGGGTGACACAATTGCCCCATCTTTTGCCAACCTGTTGGTGGGAGCAGCTCCACATTTTTGGTGGATATAACCTCTTCAGACCTTTCATTGTGTCATTTTATAGGAACATTGACAACCTATTGTTCATTTGGAATAGTAATGATGTACAGGCCGAACAATTTGTCCAATATTTGAACTGCAAGGACTGTGCAAGGATTGTGGCTCTATAGATTTCCTGGATTTGACCCTTAGTGGGGATTATTTGTCAGGAAACATTTATGCCTACAGCAGGCAATAAATACCTTGTTATGTGCAGATCATCTGAAGTACCTTATTGACAGTATCCTGAAGGGTCAGTTCATCAGTCTCAAACACATTTGCAGTGATTCTATTTCCTATAATTTACAAACTGTTACGTTATCAGACAGACTTCTGGCCCGGGGCTATTCCAACAGTCACATTGAAAAGGCTAAAAGGGTGGTTGAAAACATGATTTGATAAAGAGATCTTTCAAGAAAAATGAGTGTCAGTTCTACAAGCAACCAGTTACTTTTGTAACGGAATACAGCCAGGAATACAAACGAGTCTGTGGTGTTATTAGGGGTTTTTTACCTATATTATGTGGAGATGAGTGTAACGGTTTGTTTGACTCACAGACACAGAGTTAAGATAAAAACAGTTTTATTGAATACAATAATACATAAAGAACCCTCACAGGTCCTGTAATATAACTCATATAGTACAGACACATGACAGGTTAATTAGGCCCACACAGGTCCAGCATATATATATATAGGAGACAAACAGTCTATGCTGACACAGGTCAGGGGAATGATAAGGTATCCATGTTCCAGCAATGCAGGAGTTAATGTTAAGAGGAAAGGAGAACAGACCCTTGTTTTCTGGCAACCATGAAATTGTATGTGCACCATCTTAAGCCTTTTAGGAAGGCTGACTCTGTTTGTCATCTCTGAGGGGAGGAGTACCTGGAGAACACCATCTTTCCTTTCTCCAGGGCACCAACAACTGGGGACGGACTGGGGCTGCTGGTGGGGACCTGCGTCTCTTCCACCGCAGCAGGGGTTTCCCAGACCCTGGTGAGCTCGCTCCCACTCACCAGGTCAGGGTTTACAGGGGGGCTGATGGGGCACTCTTCTTCACCCATCAGGTCACACAACATATCCTCAGGAGGGCCAGCAGCACTGCTTTCTCCCAGCGCGCTGGGGTCCTCCTCTTGTAGGCCATCACTCACAAGCCCTTTTTCTGCCTTGAGGGAGACCGCAGTCCCATCCCTCAAGGCGGCATCACCCATGGCCCTGGGGTGCACACACTGCTCCTCTCCCAGGGCATTCTCCAATAGAACAGGGGGCATCTTTCTGGGGCTGCTGGTGAGCTCTTCTCCCCTCACCCTCAGGGGGTTCACAGGGACTGATGGGCTCTCTCCCACCCATCAGTTGGGGCATACAATTGCTGCTGGTGGGGACCTGCGTCTCATCCACCGCAGCTGGGAAAACAGGGGAAGGGGCAATATGCCTATCAGGGGAGATGTCCGTCCCATCCCCTGATGCAGAGGCATTCTCTTCACTGAGGTGGAATGAATTCCCACCCCTCAGCTCAGGCAACAAACAGTCCAGGGGCAAAGGGGTATCAGGCAGGGCAACAGGGGCACTGGTGAGGAATGCATTCCCACTCACCAGTGTGGAGTGAACAGGGGCAGCTCCATCTAAGTCCTCAGCTCCACTGAAGTCCTCCTCAGATGAGTAACCCCCCCAGTCTTTTTCCTCTCTTTGTATCTCCTGGGCTTCCTCTATCCAGCCCATGTACATTAGCTCCAAGTTCCATTCCTGCTCGACTAAACGGTCTAGGTTCCCCTCCAGGTCTGGAGGAAAGTAACTTCCAAACATGGCCTTTCTTTTCTCCCAAATCTCCCAGTAGCGGCTGTAATTCCTCTGGCCGAAAGTAGCATCCTCCTGAAAGGCCATCCATGCCAGTTGTTGGAGTTTCAGGCGCAAGTTGAACGGGAAAAAGTTGACCATAACTCCTGTATACTCCTTGTGAAGGCACTTGATCATTTCCCAGTATCTGTCCTGGACTTGGAGCTCCTCTGTGATGCAGGTGGTGACCTCCCAGTAAAACTCCTCGGCTAAATCACCTAGGAAGGTCTCCCATTGACATCCTATATAGTGGTACCACATGTCATACACTCCTATGGCCTCCGGTAGCCGTACTTTCGCCGCCATCTCTTAGCTGGTACACCCAATAAAAGAAGGAGAAATCCCACCGCTGCCACCAATGTAACGGAAGCTGAGAAGGGACCGCGTCGCCTTCCGCCGTCGTTCCTGGGTCTCTCCTTCTCAACACCAGATAAGCGCCGTCAGGTGCACCGGTTGGAGTATGAACAGTCACTGGAAACAGCCACAGGATCGCTGGAAGCAGGGAAGCAGGGAAGAGTCCACGTCGCCGCCTGACAGTCCACGAAGTTAGGTCGCAGGAAACTGGCAGCAGGCGGTCGGCGATTCAGGATACTTGGCGCAGATGGGTATCAGAGTGGATACTTTAGACCATAAGCAATACAAGACTCCAGGACTCCTTGTTCACTCCAAAACAGAACTCTCTTTATTGACACAAACTACAGATATTTATATACAGTACAGTGCATTGGATCACATGGGGAAACTGATACAATAGGGAACATGATTAAATCAGACAAAAGCCAGCAACAGCTGGTCTTAACAGATACAATGACTCAGACAGGGTTACATCTCAGATACACAGGGGTTTGATTGAACAAAGACTTGAGGGCGTGAACTAATTACCACATGGCAGGGGATCAACATAGTGAATGGCTGGAGTTGCTATAATCCACATCTTAGGGACAGTGGCCCAAGGTTGGAGCCTTTGATTGACTATTTTGACTGCCCTGCCCCAACTTTGATCAATCACTGGTCTGCCTACCATTTCCCAGGTTAAGCTAAGGAAGATATTTGCATACCTGGTAGTTGGTGATTGCACAAACCTTCAAATTGGACAAGTACAATTAAATACATACAATATTTGAAAATACATAAAACCAAACTTAATACACAAACCAATGTTCTTAACTATAAGTCTTTGTTCCTGGCAATAGCTGGCCAGTTCGTATGCCAGAGCCCACAGCTACATCCAAGCAGGGCAACAAGGTCCATAGTGTTTAAGTAAATAGTTTGTGGTCCAGACAAGAGCTCAGTAACGGGTAGGATCCGTTACAAGCGGCGTACTCGATTATCAAGGTCGTTGAGTTGTGAGGGTAGGAGATCAATAGTGTCCTCCTGTTGAAGTAGAAAGAGATGTAAATCATCCTGTTTGTTCATCAAAGTTTCATGAGTATCTTCCAAGTCCTTGACACGGGTGCCAATGTGGTGTAGATCATGTATATCAGATTTTATAGAGTCCCTTAGAGCAGTCAGCATTACTTCAAGATCTCTCTTGGTTGGTAACGGCTGTAGATCCTGGCATGTTACAGGTCTGGATGGAGTAGAGGATCTATTTTCCTTGACCTGGTCTGCCATCAAGGAATCAGCAAGAGATTCAGCCGCTGCCCTCCGTTTGCCACGCTCTCCAGTTGGCGTTGGAGCAAAAAGGAGTTAATCAGCTGGGTTTTCTTCTTCTTGCCTGTCATAATCACCCCAAGGGGCAATGTAGTGAAACACAGGGCCACCTCCCCCGAGGTTAGAAGTGATAAATAGCTGAAGATAGAGTTAGGGTTCCAGAGCACACAAACTATGCATCCGCCATGAAGCAGGTCCTGTAATGTAGTTTTCCAAAGCATCCTGGATAGGGTGGAGACACTGAGTTAACGTTTGGACCAGTTGTCTTTAGCCATGCAGACTGTTTTGCAGCGTACTGAGAATCTTGAACAGATTTGTACCCAGCTAGTGGCTCCTCCTGACCCTCCTCGGGCACCAGTTCTCCCCACCTCGGTTGACGCAGGCATGGTCAAGAGGTTGACGGTTTCCTCTCAGCTACCATAGCGGTATGGTGGGGATCCGGATGGTTGCCGTGGCTTCTTTAATCAGTTGGGTATATACTTTGAGTTGGTACCCTATGCGTTTCCAAATGAGCGTAGTAAAGTTGGCTTTTTGATCTCTTTCCTCACTGGTAGAGCATTGGTATGGGCCAATCCGTTATGGGAGACAAATAAACCAATTGTGCATAATTTCTCGCAATTCGTGAATTCCTTTAAACAAGTTTTCTATAGATGAGGCCGCGTGGTGCTGGCTTCCAAACACTTGATGACCCTGCGTCATGGTATACGCACAGTGGCTGACTACGCCATAGAATTCCATACTCAGGCAGCTGAGGTGGATTGGAATAATGAAGAATTGATGGCTGTGTTTTTCCAAGGGCTATGCGATACGATGAAAGATGAGAACGCGGCATGCAACCTTCCTAACGAATTGGACAGGTTAATAGAGTTCTGTATTCTGATGGATACCAGAATCAGAAAGCTTCCCTCTTTTAAAGAATACATGCGGAGGACCTATAGCAAGGGACCTGGTCGTTATTCAGGCCCACCCTATCCTCCCTCGCCTCCTAGGTTAGAGCCGATGCAGGTTGATGCTGTGGTCCGAGGGAGGCCTGTGATAGAGGAGCATTCACGTAGACCACTGGGTGAGGTATCCACTCCTATCTCTGACCCTCCCTATCCTCCCTCTCCACCCATGCCTCCTGACCTAGTCTCTGAGAATGGTGAACCTAGAATGGTTGGGGCCACCCGATTGTCTGGGAAGGAGAGGGCCTTTAGGAGGAGGGAAGGTCTCTGTCTGTATTGTGGGAGATCTGGACACTTGTTTCGTTCCTGTCCAGTATGACCGGAGAGACGCTCACATTTTCGACCCGGTAAGGGGTAAATGATTGGTGAAATCTCCTTGGCCTAGGAGAATTTTCTGGACAAGCCCATGTTGAAAGCCTGTATTTACTGGGCTAATAAATCGGTGTCAGTTTCAGCTTTACTGGACACGGGGGCTGCTGGCCGTTTTAGAGATGTGGAGTTTGCAGCCAGCAGGAATATTCCATTGTTGCCTGTGGAATCCCATCTGGCGGTTGAGGCCATTGATAGGTAGGCCGTTGCAGCCCTCACATATTACGCATGAAAAATATTGTTACCCTGAGAATCGGAAACCTACATACGGAAACCCTGAAATTCCAGGTGATTAATTCTCCACATCATGCCATTGTACAAAATCACAATCCCAGGATGGACTGGCAAATGTGCGAGGTCTTATCTTGGTCCCCACATTATTCAAAGTCTTGTCTGACTTGTCCTGTACTGGCCACCCTGGCCTCTAGTTCACTTCTTCCTGAGGAGTCCTTTATTGACGTCTTCAGTGAAAGCCAGGCTGAGGCGCTACCTCCACACAGACCTTACGATTGTGCCTTAGAACTACTGCCCGGTTCTACACCTCCTAGGGGTCATGAATATCCCTTGTCTGTGGAGGAGAACAAAGTTATGGAGGAATATGTGCCTGATGCGCTGGCTAGAGGCATTATTCGGAACTCCACATCCCCTCCTGGTGCTGGATTCTTTTTTTGTCAAAAAGAAGGACGGTGCACTATGTCCATGTATTAACTTCCGTGGCCTAAACAAATTGTTGGTAAAAATGCTTATCCTATTCCACTAATTACTGAACTCTTCGACAGAGTCAGAGGGTCAAAAATATTTACTGAATTGGATCTAAGGGCAGTGTACAATCTGGTACGCATTAAGGAGGGAGACGAGTGGAAGAAAGCTTTTAATACAAGGAGTGGACATTATGAATATTTAGTGATGCCTTTTGGTCTATGCAATGCTCCAGCTGTCTTCCAGGAATTTATAAATGATGTTTTGAGAGAACTTTTACAAAGTTGTGTGGTGGTATACTTGGACGATATCATGATAAATTCTCCTACCCTGGAGACACACCAGGCTGACGTATCTATGGTCCCGAGTCTCTTACGAGAGAACAAGCTTTTCTGCAAGCTTGAGAAATGTGAATTTCACAAACCCCAGGTGACATTCCTTGGCTATGTTATTTCCGCTGCTGGATTTGCCATGGATCCTTATAAATTGTCGACCGTTCTCAATTGGCCTCGCCAAAGATTCCTAGGATTTGCTAATTATTATCAGAAATTTATTAACAATATTTCTTCCATTGTCAAACCTCTCAGTGAAATTACTTGTAAAGGGGCCAAAACTACGGAATGGTCACAAGAAGCTACTGAAGCATTCGAGAAATTGAAAGCTGCCTTTGCTACAGCTCCAATTCTAGCACATTCCGATCCCTCCTTACCGTTCACTTTGGAGGTTGATGCCTCAGAAGAAGGCGTAGGTGCCGTGTTGTCACAGCGTTTGGCTCCTGCAGAGGCTCTGCGTCCCTGTGGATTTTTCTCTAAAAAGTTGTCCAAGGCAGAGAGATTATACCAGAATGGGGACAAAGAATTGTTGCCCATAATCCTTGCTCTCAAGGAGTGGAGACACCTCCTGGAAGGTACGAAGTCTCCTATCCTAATCTTGAAGTATCATAAAAATTTGACCTCTCTCGGAGGTTAAGCGCCTGTCTGCAAGACAAGCTCGTTGGGCACTATGCTTGTCACAATTCAATTTCATAGTCTCCTACCTTCCGGGGTCCAAAAACGTCAAGGCAGATGCGTTGTCTCGCCAGTTCTGTTTTCCAACAAGGGAAGAGGATCCTCCCTCTCAGATCATTCCTGCTGTCTATGATTCGTACCTGTATTACCTCTCCTCTGGGTGAGGAGATTTTGGCTGCCCAGGCTGCTGCTCCTTTTGAGACACCCGAGGGTTGTTACTTTGTGCCGGCGCAATTGTGCATTAAATTGTTGGAGACTTACCAAGCTTCTGAAGTAGCTGGTCACATTGGTCAGGACCAATTGATATGGTCCTTGTCACGAGTCTTCTGGTGGCCTAGTCTGAGAGCCGACTGTACGGCGTTTACTGTAGCCTGCACAACTTGTGCCCAAAATAAATCTCCACGACAATTACCAGTGGGTTTGTTGCAGTCAGTGGCCAACAGGGAACGCCCCTGGTCACACTTATCTATTGACTTCATGGTGGAACTCCCGAACTCCAGGGGTTGTAGAGTCATCCTGATGATTGTAGACAAATTCTCTAAGATGGCTCACTTTGTGCCACTTAAGGGCTTACCTTCTGCTAAGAAATTGGCGGTGTTTTTTGCCAGAGGTCTTCCGACTACATGGAATTCCTAAGGTCATTGTATCCGATAGAGGAAGCCAATTTGTATCCCAGTTCTGGAGAAGTTTTGGTGTTCAAATTCAGTTGGCATTTTCATCCGCATATCACCTGCAGTCTAAAGGCGAGGCAGAGAGAGCCAATCAAGCCCTGGAGCAATTTCTCCGGTGCTATATTGCCGATCACCACGATAATTGGGCTGACCTGTTGCCCTGGGCGGAATTTGCTCGGAATATGCTGTTAACTTCTTGAATAGGAATTCTCCTTTTCTGATTAATTATGGGTTCCAAGCCGCAGTCCTGCCTGAGACTTTCCAAGTACAGTGCATTCCGGCTCTGGACGAGCATTTGAGGGCCCTCCGTGCATCTTGGTTTAAGGTGCAGCAAACCTTACGTGATTCAGTGCAGCAACAAAAAAGGCAGGCAGACCGGAGGTGCTTGCTGGCTCCCAATTTTCAAGTGGGTGACAGAGTTTGGTTGTCTTCCCGTAACTTGCACCTTCAAGTTCCCTGTGGCAAGTTGGCACCTAGATTCATTAGGCCTTTCTGTGTATTGCGCAAAATTAATCCAGTTACGCTTTGGAATTGCGTGCCAGCATGCGGATACGTAATGTGTTCCATGTTTCCCTGCTGAAACGCTTGGTCTGCAACCGGTATACTTCAGCTCCTGTTCGTCCTCCTCCCGTGAGAGTTGCAGATCACGAGGAATATGCGGTTCAAACCATTCCAGACTCTCATTTGGTTCGAGGGCATCTACACTACTTTATTCATTGGAAGGGTTATGGTCCGGAGGAGCGTTCCTGGATTCCAGCTGCTGATGTTCACGCTCCTGTATTGGTACGCAGGTTTCTGTAACGGTTTTATGGGCACTCAGTATCATGGTGCCCGTGATTGCTGCCTTTTTGTGTCAGTTACCTGTAGGGGGCTCCCCATTGGCTGTCTGCCTTCAGCCCGCCCTGCATTGCCTATTTAGACTGAGCCTGGGCACCCTTTGGTTGCCCTTTCATGTTGTCTCTATGCTGTTCGCATCTTCATCATGTTCCTGAGCTTCCTGGGCCCTTGCTGTGTTCCTGCTAACCTGAGATCATCTAGTTCCTGAGTTACCAGTTCAGCGGTTCCCGTTTCCGTTCCTGATCCGGTTGGAGTTGTCCTTGTGTCTCTGCTTCCTGCTGCCATTCCTGATCCGGTTGACCGTCAGAGAGTGCTGGTTCCTGTTTCACCTGCTGTGCTCCTTTTCCAGTTCACTTGGGTCAGCTATTGCTCCCTGGTCGCCTAGGCGACATTTCCATTCTTGCTGGTTTACCCAGTACGCGGGTACTGGTTTGCTCCACAGCCTCACGGCTAACGTTGCCTCGATACTATTGATTCCCAGTACGCGGGTACTGGTTCTCTCAACTGCCTCATGGCTAACGTTGCCTCGATTCTGCATTGGGTTCCCAGTACGCGGGTACTGGTTCGCTCCACAGCCTCACGGCTACTGTTGCCTCGATACTATTGATTCCCAGTACGCGGGTACTGGTTCACTCCACTGCCTCACGGCTACCGTTGCCTCGATACTGCATTGGGTTCCCAGTACGCGGGTACTGGTTCGCTCCACAGCCTCAGGGCTACTGTTGCCTCGATACTATTGATTCCCAGTATGTGGGTACTGGTTCACTCCACTGCCTCACGGCTACCGTTGCCTCGATACTGCATTGGGTTCCCAGTACGCGGGTACTGGTTCGCTCCACAGCCTCAGGGCTACTGTTGCCTCGATACTATTGATTCCCAGTATGTGGGTACTGGTTCGCTCCACTGCCTCACGGCTACCGTTGCCTCAATACTGCATTGGGTTCCCAGTACGCGGGTACTGGTTCGCTCCACATCCTCACGGCTACCGTTGCCTCGTTACTGCATTGGGTTCCCAGTACGCGGGTACTGGTTCACTCCACAGCCATCCGGGTGACACTGTCTATAGTACTGTGTTCCCAGTACACGGGTACTGGTTAGCTCCACAGCCACCCGGTTGCTGTCGCAACACTGTGTTTTGTCTACCAGTACACGGGTACTGGTTTGCTCCTTAGCCACCTGGCTGTTGTTGCTACTTGAGATTTATGCTTCCAGTACACTGGTACTGGTTTGCTTACATAGGTTACCGGTTGCTGTGCACCGGAAGAGTGACGGTTTCTCCAGTACGCGTGTACTGGTTCACTCCATGCTGATTAGAGCTGTCAAGTCCTAGGCAGCTACGTTGGCTCCCCAGTATGCGGGTACTGGTGGTCCTCGGTTATTCCTTGGCTTGCCACTTGTGCTTATTTAGCCTCTGTATGTCATCCAAGTGACTGTTGTTGTCATCTAGACGGTCACTGAGGCCTCAGTGGTTGCCACCCACTCCGTATAAGGCTGCCTTGCCCGGTATATTGGTAAGGCCGGTAGAACCTCTCTCTCGCTACCATCTTGGGTTGCCTTACCCGGTATTGGCAGGGCCGGTAGAGCCTGTATACTTGCTGTGTTCCGTTAGGCTGCCTTGCCTGGTATATTGGCAGGGCCGGTAAAGCCTGTATACTTGCTGTGTTCCGTTAGGCTGCCTTGCCCGGTATATTGGCAGGGCCGGTAGAGCCAACTATCCTGTGGGTACCAGTCCTGGCTGCCTTGCCCGGTATATTGGCAGGGTCGGTAGAGCCACCTATTCCTCGTATGCCAGTCCAGGCTGCCTTGCCCGGTATATTGGCAGGGCCGGTAGAGCCTACTAAATTCTCTGTGTACTAGTCCTGGCTGCCTTGCCTGGTATTTTGGCAGGGCCAGTAGAGCCTAAATTCGCTATTATTATTATTGCGTTTCCTGTCATTTCCATATATATGTATGTACGTGTATGATACCCTATGGGGTTGTCTTAAACTTTTCAATAAAGTTGTGTTTTTACCTAACTTTGCGTCTGAGAAACCGTGACACTCAGACACAGAAAGTTTAGGTAAAAACACAGTTTTATTGAAAAACACAGAAATTAGAATAACCCTCGAAGGTCCAGTATTATATGTACATAAATATGATACGGACACAGGTCAGGTTACAGTAGAAATCAATAACCCACATGGGTCCAGTATATATATATAGAGACAAATATAATACTGACACAGGTCAGGTTACAGTAGAATTCAATAACCCACACAGGTCCAATGAGACACGAAGGTACAACACTGCCACAGGTCAGGTTACAGTTCGTGTGAATCCAAAACGAGACAATGGAGAAACGGTTGCTATTAGGCCAAGAGGTACGGACAGGCCCTAATAGCACAAAGGCCCACAGGACACTCACTACGCAGAGAGTGACACAATAGCGACTGAGGCCACAGGAGTAAACGAAGGCCCTGGACAAGTGGCAGACTGCCGGACAGTAGAGGACGACTGCAACTGTAGGCACAGAGTAACGCCAAACCGAGACTGCAATTGACTGTGACCCAATGTGCAATGGCACCAACCCGCAAGGGGTTAACGAACGCTCAGACCTGAAGTCGACTGCCAGATAGTGGGGACACCCTGAGGCGCCCAGGAACAGACCAACCTCAGCTTGCAAGCAGTAACAGGTCAAGCGTACAGTGGTGCAACCGGATGGATCTCCAACACGGGGGTGTAGGATCACTAAGCACAAACTCGGTGACTGATCACAGTAACAAGACTGCTGGAGCAGCAAACGAGGCAACCAGAGGATCTGCCCGTAGACAGAGAGGACACCGGACGACAGCCCCTAACCGGATTACCAGATGAAGCAGTGAGCCTGGCCTGATTGATACACAGAGCAGGAATGACAGCCAATCCGGGTCGGTACACAGAGCAGGAACGTCAGCCAGGCCAGATCGGTACATAGAGCATGAACGTCAGCGGGACCAGGTCGATACACGAAGCAGGGACGTCAGCCAATCCGGGTCGGTACACACAGCAGGAACGTCAGCCAGGCTGGGTCGGTACACAGAGCAGGAACGTACAGAGGCAGAGTAGTCAGGCAGTCCGGGTCATACACAGGATTCACACGAATATAGGAACAAGCGCTTAGCAAAGGGAACACCATGAAAGGGCACTGCAGAAGTGACAGTGCTCAGTATTTAAGAGCTAGCACTAGGCGGAGCAAAACCACGTTAGCCAATAAAAGGCATCAGGAAGTAGCACTGGTCATAATGTCGCCATCGATAACACGGGCACCGTGACAGTACCCCCCTCTCAAAGACCCCCTCCACGTGAAGAGGGAGCCGGCTTCTGGGGGTATTTGGAATTAAATCTGTGCAGCAACATAGGAGCGCGGAGGTCATTCAGGTTTACCCAGGAACGCTCTTCAGGGCCATAGCCCTTCCAATGAACCAAATACTGCAACCTCCCTCTGAACCTCCGGGAGTCAATAATATTTTGAACTTCGTACTCATCCTGACCTTGCACCTGAATAGGACCGGGGACCGCAGGAGTGGTAGTATAACGGTTGCATATTAATGGCTTCAGAAGGGATACGTGGAACACATTGTGAATCCGCATGGATGCTGGGAGATCCAGTGCCTACGAGACTGGGTTAATTTTGCGGATAACCTTAAAGGGACCGACAAACCGAGGAGCCAATATATTACAAGGAACTTGCAAATTGAGGTTTCTGTAAGATAGCCATACCCTATCCCCAACCTGGAAGGAGACCGCAAGCAACCTTCTGCGATTAGTGTGACGCTGGTAACGTTGGAACGAAGTACTGAGGGTCCTCTGCACCTGTGGCCAAGTGGAGCGGAGTTGCTTCATATGCTCATTGAGAGCTGGAATCTGCTGCGTCTGAAATGAGTCCGGAAGCAAACGTGGTTGGAACCCGTAATTGATGAGAAATGGGGAGCTCCCGGATGATGAATTAACCGCACAGTTCCTGGCAAACTCTGCCCACGGCAAAAGGTCGGCCCAATTGTCACGATGATCGGACACGAAACAATGTAGGAATTGTTCCAATCCTAGATTAATAATAATAATAACTAGTATTTATATAGTGCCTTTCTCCCAGTGGGACTCAAAGCGCTTTCAGCGCACGCTCTCAGAATTAACCAAATCGGCAGCTGAAATAATAGATGTTATTATTACCCAATCAATGGTACTCATTTATCGACCTCGGAAGGATGAAGGGCTGAGTTGACCATGCTGGGATTCGAACCTGCAACCTTGTGCTTGGAATAGGCTTCATAGTCAGGGACATTACCACTGAGCTATCACACCAGCATGATTGGCACGCTCGGCGGCACCGTTGGTCTGGGTATGGCAGGCAGAAGAAAAGGACAATTGTATGCACATTTGATCACAGAATACCCTCCAAAAATAGTGTTTAGAAAAGCAAGAAATCTTAAAAATATTTTAGCACCTAGCCTGATCAGGAATAAAAATGGAAATAAAAATGATAATAAAAACAACAAAAATGTAAATAATTTAAAAATAGGGGCAGATTATAACGATAAGGAAGTATGTGCTAAGTCTTTCCACAAGAGATGTCGGACGTGTAGTTTTTTAGAATGTACAAAAGTTTTTAAATCTAATAAAATGCAGAAAATGTATAGAATCCAAATAGAATTACCTGTTGTTCGATTTATGTCATTTATCTCTTAAGTTGTGGATGCGGTAAACAATATATCGGTAGGACAGTGAGATGTCTGAAGAATAGATTCAGGGAGCATAGGATGAATATTAGTAAGAGATCTATTAAGCATACAGTAGCTAGACATTTTTTGGAATGTCAGGGAGGAAAATTGGACAATTTGAGGATTACAGGTATTAAAGAAATCCCGATAAGTAAACGTGGGGGAGATGGATTCAAAAAGTTATGTCAGAGTCCTATTGGATCCATACTCTGGAAACTATGAAACCTTTTGGCATAAATTAAGAAATTGACATGTATTGAGCAGCAAACGAGGCAACCAGAGGATCTGCCCGTAGACAGAGAGGACACCGGAGGACAGCCCCTAACCGGATTACCGGATGGAGCAGTGAGCCTGGCCTGATTGATACACAGAGCAGGAATGACAGCCAATCCGGGTCAGTACACAGAGCAGGAACGTCAGCCAGGCCAGATCGGTACATAGAGCATGAACGTCAGTGGGGCCGGGTCGACACACGGAGCAGGAACGTCAGCCAATCCAGGTCGGTACACAGAGCAGGACCGTCAGCCAGGCCGGGTCGGTACACAGAGCAGGAACGTGTACAGGCAGAGTAGTCAGGCAGTCCGGGTCATACACAGGATTCACACAAATAATAGGAACAAGCGCTTAGCAACGGGAACACCATGAAAGGGCACTGAAGAAGTGACAGGGCTCAGTATTTAAGGGCTAACACTAGGTGGAGCAAAACCACGTTAGCCAATAAAAGGCATCAGGAAGTAGCACTAGTCATAATGTTGCCAGCGATAACATGGGCACCGTGATAGTTTCATGCTCGATTCCCTGACAAACCCTGGCCGGCTCCGCAGAGGGGGGCCTTTGAGGGGGGGTACTGTTACAGCTTACCTTGACTTCCACATCATCTGCAGGCGCAAGGCTTCAAGCATGCTGCAGGCCTCTGTTTTATCTGTTTGCTTCCTGTAGTCTCCTCCTACCAACTTCCTACTTCCTCCCTCTGAGCTGCTCCTCTTACTTCCTGTGGAGGGGTTTAAAGGGCAGACTGAGGCCTGACTCAGTTGCCCTTGCATTGTTGTTCATAGCAGTTATGTTACCTTGGGCTCCGTGTATGACCTGGCTAGTCCTCCATCCATTCTAGTGCTGACCTGCGGCTCTGTCTGACTATTCTTTTGCCTAACCCCTAATAGTGGACATTCAATCTGGTGCAGACTTGTGGCTCTGGCTGACTACCTGAACTGTGTATGACCCGGCTTGTCTGACTACCCCCTCTGGTGCTGACTTGTGGCTCTGTCTGTCTATTCTTTCGTCTTTTTCCCTGGTGATCAGACACCCAATCTGGGACTCTGGTAGACTTGCATAGCTGACTGCAGGCATGAGTCAGTTTTCACCTTACTTCTACTGACTGCAGGCATGAGTCAGTATTCATCCTTATTGGCTCCAGGTGTGAGTCAGTGATATTTCCTACTTACTGCAGGCTGAGTCAGACCTCATTCCTTGTCGGATCAGAATCCTGGGTTCCTGTTCCAGTTCCTGGTTCCAGCTGAGACTTCCAGTGGCTAAGGCCTAGTCTCCAGCACAGTGGTTTAGCATTGCAACCTATTATTTCTGATAGCAGGCTTGCTGGCTATTACCCTGTGCTTATTCCTATTGTATATATTGTATATAGCTTCTTTATGTCATTTGTTAATAAATTGCATTAACTAACCGTACTGACTCCTGAACTTATCTGGGCAACCGTGATACAGTCTGTAACGGATCCTACCCGTTACACTAGCCCTTGTCTGGGCTAGAGACTGGGTACCCAAACCATCCTACAAACTAGGGACATTTTGCCCTATTGGGACCCTATTCTGAGACTGATTGTATGACTCTTCAAACCAGAGTCATACACTAAATTAGACACTGGGTGAATGGGCAGCTTGATACATAGAGCTGCCCTGGGTTACATTCATGTACAAGTGTATTAAGTTTGGTTTTATGTATTGTCAAATATTGTATGTGTTTAATTGTAATTGTCCAATTCGAAGGTTTGTGCAATCACCAACTACCAGGTATGCAAATATCTTCCATAGCCTAACATGGGGAATGGTAGGCAGCTCAGGGACTGGTCAAGGTTGGAGCAGGGCATTCAAAGTAGTCAAACCTTCAACCTTGGGCCACTGTCCCTGAGATGTGTATTGCAGCCACTCCAGCCATGTGACTATGTGAACTGCAGTCAGACCCCCTGCCGTGTGGTAATTAGTTCAATCCCTCAAGTCTTTGTTCAATCAAACCCTTTTGTATCTGAAATGCAATCCTGTTTGAGTTATTATGTTTGTTAGGCCATCCGCCATTGGCCCTGTGTCTCCCTCTGCCATTGGCCCTTTGTTCCCTGTGTGACATGTTTATTGTATTTGATTGGTTCTTGGGCCAAGTCTGTATTAGAATACTTGGCCCCTTCCGTCCTATTGTGGCATTGTGTTGTACTGTATAAAAGATGTGCTGTTCTTCAATAAAATTAGTTATGTTTTGGAATGAACCAGAGTCCTGGAGTCTTGTGTTCTTATGGTATTAAAGTGGCCCCTCTGCCGCCCATCTGAGCTCAGGTTCCTGCATCGTTCATCCGTCTGCTGCCAGTATCCTGCTACCCATCTTCGGATCCTGTCAGGCAGCAACGTGGACTCTACCTTGCTTCTTCCAAGTTCCAGTAGAACCTTCGGTTCGAGCATTACTGATGCCTTGGCGAGAGGAATTATCAGGAAGTCTTCCTCGCCCGCGGGGGCAGTATTTTTTTTGTAAAGAAAAGGATAGGGAGCTTAGACCTAGTATTGACTATAGCGGTCTAAACAAGGTGATGATCAAGAAAGCGTACCCCATTCCATTGATAACAGAATTATTAGCCCGCTTGAAGGCTTCCTCAGTTTTCACAAAACTTGATTTATGGGCAGCCTACAATCCAATCAGAATCAAGGAGGGCGATGAGTGGAAATCTGCATTTAATATTCGTAGTGACTATTACGAGTACCTGGTCATGCCCTTTGGCCTGTGCAATGCTCCAGCTGTGTTCCAAGAATTAATAAATTATGTACTGAGAGACCTGCTACAATTCTGTGTAGTAGTTTACTTGGACAATATTTTGATACACTCTCCTAATATCGAGGCACATCGGAGAGATGTTGCTATTGTGGTGCAAAAATTAACAGAAAACAAACTCTAATGTAAATTAGAAAAGTACAAATTCCATAAAGATCATGTGCCATTTTTGGTTATGTAATCTCTGCTGACGGTATTGCTATGGATACAGAGAAACTCTCGGCTCTTGGTCCGTTAGGCTTGAAGGCCATACAGAGTTTCTTAGGATTCGCAAACTATTAGAAAAATTCATACGAAATTTCTCTACTGTAGTCAAACCTTTGACTGACTTAACACATAAAGGGGCTAATCCTTCGGATTGGTCTCCTGAGGCCAACAAAGCTTTTGAAGCATTGAAATCTGCTGTTGCTGAGGCTCCAGCATTGTCACATCGCTGTCCCAGCGATCCGGGCCTGGTAAGACCCTCATGCCTTTTGGGTACGTTTCCAAAAAAATGACTAAAGCCCAGAGCCTATACGACATAGGCAATCACAAGTTATTAGCAATTATTCTCGCTCTCCGTGAATGGCGTCACCTCCTGGAGGGGACGAATGCTCCAATCCTGATCTTGACTGATCTTAAAAATCTGACATATTTGTCTGAAGCCAAAAGACTGTCACCACGGCAGGCCAGATGGGCACTGCCGCTATCTACATTTAAGTTTGTGGTCTCTTATCTTCCAGGATCCAAGAATGTCCGAGCCGACGATCTATCTAGGCAATCTGGGCTGGACCGCGAGATTGAAAGTGCTCCGGTGCCTATCATCCTCCAGATCGCATACTGGCCACCATACTCACTAGTATCACATCTCCTCTGAGCGAGGAGATTTTGCCTTCCATAGGCAATGCTCCAGCAGAAAAACCTAGTGGTAAATGTTTCGTAGCTGAACCTCTCTGTACCAGATTACTGGAAACATAACACTCCTCGAGGGTCAGCTGGGCACATTGGTCGTGACCAACTGATTTGGTCAGTCTCTCAGCTCTTTTGGTGGCCTAGTTTAAGAGCAGATTGTGCAGCATTTGTGGAGGCCTGTTCCATTTGTACTTGTGCTAAGACCCCGAGACACCTTCCACTGGGGTTGCTCCAGACAGTTCCTAATAGTGAGCGCCCATGGTCACACGTATACATAGATTTTATGGTGGAGCTACCAGTATCCAAAGGATGTACGGTCATATTGATGATAGTGGACCGTTTTTCCAAGATGGCTCATTTTGTCCCTCTCCATGGACTGCCTTCCTGCAAGGAATTGGCTGTGGTGTTTGCTAGAGAGGTGTTCCGACTTCACAGAGTACCCAAGGTTCTGGTCTCTGATCATGGAAGGGAGTTCGTGTCACTGTTCTGGAGGGCCTTTTGCAACCAGATGGGCATCCAATTGTCGTTTTCTTCCGCCTATCATCCCCAGACTAATGGTGCTGCTGAGAGATCCAACCAGGGTTTGGAATAATTTTTGCGCTGTTTTATCTCTGACCATCATGATAATTGGGCTGACCTGTTGCCGTGGACTGAGTTTGCCAGGAATTGTGCAGTAAACTCTTCGTCCAGGAGCTCTCCCTTCCTGATCAACTATGGGTTCCAACCATCCCTGCTTCCGGGCTTCTTTCAGGCTCAAGACATTCCGGTTCTGGTCAAGCATATTGAGCAGCTCCGTTACACATGGGCACAGGTTCAGAATACCTTAAGAAGGTCCTCACAGAGCTATAAGAAACATGCAGACCACAGGAGGCGTCCTGCTCCTGTTTTCCAGGTTGGAGATAGAGTGCGGCTCTCCTTCAGGAACTTGAATCTTCAAGTACCTTGTAATAAGCTGGCTCCACATTTTGTAGGTCCATTCCAGGTACTTCGCAGAGTGAACCCTGTCATTTATGCCTTGGACCTTCCTTTGGAAATGCGCATTCACAGCGTCTTCCATGTATCCTTGTTGAAACCTTTGGTCTGTAACCGTTACACTTCTACTCCAGTGGTACCAGGTCCTGTCTGCATTCAAGACAAAGAAGAGTATGAAATTCAAAGCATTCTGGACTCCTGTAGAGTCTCTGGGCACATTCAATATTTAGTGCATTGGAAGGGCTATGGTCCTGAAGATGTTCCTGCGTGAATCAGTCTGATATTGAAGCTCCTGTTCTGTTGCGCAGATTCCATGTTAAATTTCCAAATAAAGTTGGGTCTCTTCCATGGGGGAGAGATTATTGAGGGGGGCTACTATCACAGTGCCTGTGATTGCCCTCCGAGAGTGCTGTAGCGAGGTGTGGGAGACATTATCTTTCACTTCCTGAGTGTCAAGCTTATGCGCATTTGCTATTCTTATAGGCCTATGGTTAATTGCCAAAGTGAGTCTCCGCCTACTTGCTAGGCCTTATAGGTCTCAGTCTCCCAGTACTCCTTTGCCCTTTCGTGGTGTACCTGTGCATTAGCTCTTGTAATATTCATATGCTCTGTTCCATGTATGACCTCCGGCTTCATCTGACTCCGGTTACGTTTGATGCCATACTTGCTGCCATCCACTCCGGTATGACCCTTGGCTCCGTCTGACTACCCGCTATGTTCTGACTTTTTGGCTCCGTCTGACTACCCGCTACGAGGTACGTGCTCTAGCTGTTCCCTCTGGTACAAGCTGTGCTCCTCCCGCTGTGCCGGACCTGGTCTCTGGCTATTCCATCCTGCTTGTTACCACCAGTTAGTGCCTTTGGGTATTCTCTAGTGTTCTAGGGATTTCTGTCACCATTGCGTATCGCTACCCTACCATTCTAAGGATTTCAGTTACCACTTTCTATCGCTACCCTAGTGTTCTGGGGTACCCTTTAGTTGCCACTGCCTGTAGGTTTACCCTAGCGTTCTAGGGAAGTTTCTCTCACTTTGCTTGGGCTTTTCTGCTTCGCTTGCACTAGTAGCTACTACTATACTTGCTACCCGTACCGTCTGTAGTCAGATTTGGTTGCCTCTCTTCTGTCAGTGCATCCTGTGCTGTCTCCATACCTGGCTAGTGAGGGTTGGGGAAGTGCTTGTGCACTGTCTCCACACCTGGTCCTGTGAGGGTTGAGGAAGTGCTGACCATATCATTTCTACTCTTATTTTTAATAAAAATATTGATTTTACTGCATCTGTACTTGTCAGTGTCGTTTTACATAGTCACTCCATGACCGTAGTGGTAGCTACAAACCACCAAATACTGATGACAATGCTGAGGCCCAACTGCTATTTCAAATGAGGACAGCTGCCCAGCTTGGGCATACTATAATTATGGGATATTTTAATTATCCAGATATCAAATGGAAAAATGAGACCTGTCAGAGTGCTAAGGGTAGCAGGTTTGTGAGTATACTTCGTGAAAGCTAAATGTCACAAATGGTGGAAGTTCCGAAAAGAAATAACAATATACTGGACCTAGTGATAACGAACAACACAGAAATGGTATCACAACATTTGAGATCAGTTTGGCAAAGCAAAACTGTATAGGTTCAACCAAAACTCTTAATTTTAAAAAAGCTAACTTCAAATTATTAAGGGCTTCAATGTAACACGTAGACTGGGATACATTATTTAAAGACAAAAATACTGAGGATAAATGGTCAGAATTCGAATTTAGGTTGCGGAAATGTACCCAACACTATATACCAAAGGGGAACAAATGCATAAGAAGTAAGCCACAGCCAATGTGGTTAAGTGCACATGTAAAGGAGGAAATGGCAAAGAAAAAAAAAGGCATCCAAACTATTTAAGTATGTAGGAACTGAACATTCTTTCTTAAAATACAGGGAGTGCAACAAAGATTGCAAAAAGGCAATTAGGGTATCAAAAATAGAAAATGAAACTCGAATTGCAAGGGAAAGTAAGACTAATCCAAAAAAGTTTTTCAAATATATAAATAGCAAAAAACTTAAGAGAGAGTGCATTGGACCATTCAAAAATGAAATGGGTGAGTTGATTAGTGAGGATAAGGAAAAGGCCGATGTTCTAAACACTTTCTTTGCATCAGTATATACAAGGGAGCAAGGAATGGTGCAAGAGCCTCAACAAGTACCTAATAAAACAACACAATCAGATATTGGGTTAACTCAAGAAAATGTCATGGGTAGACTGAACAAAATTAAGACTGACAAAGCACCGGGTCCTGATGGTATACATCCAAGGGTGCTTAAGGAACTCAGTGCAGTGTTGGCAAAACCCCTAAGTTTACTCTTTAAAGATTCTCTCACCACAGGCTCAGTGCCACAAGATTGGCGAAGAGCCAGTTTAATGTCTCTATTTAAGAAGGTAACTAAAACAGAACCTGGAAACTATAGACCTGTGAGTTTGACCTCTGTAGTAGGAAAACTGCTAGAAGGGATAATAAGGGACTATATTCAGGATTACAACACAAAAAATAAGATCATTAGCAGGAATCAACATGGTTTTATGAAGAACAGATCATGCCAAACTAATCTTTTCAGCTTCTATGAGGAAGTAAGCAGCAACCTTGATAATGGAAAGGCAGTTGATGTAGTATATCTAGACTTTGCAAAGGCATTTGATACAGTGCCACACAGAAGGCTGGGGTATAAAATAAGGAAATTGGATACAAAACTGGTTGAAGGATAGGGAACAGTGTGTGGTTGTAAATGGAAAATTCTCCAGTACAGTTAAAGTGGAAAGTGGAGTACCTCAGGGTTCAGTATTAGGTCCGCTGCTTTTTAACATGTTTATAAATGACCTAGAAATAGATATAGAAAGCAAATTATCAATATTGCAGATGACACTAAATTATGCAGGGTGATTAATTCAGAACAGGATAATTGCACTGTACAGAGGGATTTATATAAAATGGCAGATTGGGCAAACAAATGGAATATGAAGTTTAATGTGGGGAAGTATAAAGTCATTCATTTGGGAGGAAATAAGGCTACTTATATACTTAATGAAATCATTTTAGGGGACTCGTTGCTAGAGAAAGACCTGGGTATCTTTGTCAACTACAAACTTGGAAACAGTGACCACTGTCAAACAGCAGTAGCAAAGGCAAACAAAATCCTATCTTGCATAAAAAGAGGCATTGAAGCAAGAGTGGATAACATTATTTTGCCATTGTACAAATCATTGGTAAGACCTCACCTTGAGTATGCAGTGCAGTTTTGGGCACCAGTTCTGAAAAAGGATCTACTAGAACTAGAGAGGGTACAGCAAAGAGCAACAAAATTAATTAAGGGAATGGAGGACTTGACGTATGAGGAACAACTAGACAAACTTGGTTTATTTACTCTAGAGAAAAGACGACTAAGAGGAGACCTTATCACATTGTACAAATATATGAGCGGTCAATACAAAGATCTCTGCAGTGAGCTATTTATTCCAAGGTCTGATCAGATGACCAGGGGACACCCCTTGAGATTAGAGGAAAGGAGGTTTAAATTTCAGAAGAGGAAGGGTTTTTTTTTACAGTGAGGTCTGTTAAATTGAGGAATTCTTTGCCCAAGGAGGTGGTTAAGGCAGATACAATGGATACATTCAAGAGAAGATTAGATAATTTTTTTCCAAAGGGAACATACAGAGTTATACTGTTTATTAGTAGGCAGATCAGGAAGGTCTGATAAAGATTAACTTATTTGGTAGCAGGAAAACTATAAAATTACTGGGGTTTGAGGAGAAGGTTGAACTTGATGGACTTGTGTCTTTATTCAACCAAGTTTACTATGTTACTCTGTTAGTGGTACATGTGTAGAGACTGCCTTTTCTTTTTATTCTAACAGGTGTTTCTTTGTGATTGTCCTTGTTTTGTAGCCTGCTTCAATGATTTAGACAATGTTTTTAGATTTTTATTGAGGTTGTTTGTATCAGAGCATATGAAATGGTATCTGATTGTTTTGTTAGGAATGATGCTTTGTTTAGTGCGTGATTGATGAAAACTGGAGTTGTGAAGATAACTGCATCTGTCTGTGGATTGTCTCTGTATAGATGAATATAGTTTGCCATTGGTGAAAGTTATGCTTGAGTCCAGGAAATGTAAGCTTTCCTTCGAGAAATCCATTTTAACTTTAATGGATGGATGAAAAGCCTTGAAGGATATGTGAAAATCTTTGAGTATTTCTTTCCCCTTCTGTCTATATGATGAATATATCATCGAAATAGTGGATAGATTTATAAGGTTTGCAGAAGTATGTATCAAGAAATCTCTGTTGCAGGTCAGCAATAAAAGGATTTGCATATTATGGTGTCATCTTTGTGCCCATGGTACATCTCATTATCTGTGGGTAGAAGTCCTGGTTAAAGGTGAAATAATTGTGTGCGAGGATAAATTGCATCAAGTTAGTTGTAACTGTGGGGTGGTGCTATAATTCAGGCTGTGGACATGTGATGACAGGAATTGATGGCAGGCATTAATTCCATCCTGGTGTGGAATGTTGCTGAAGAGTCTCTACATGTATACCACTAATGACTACATACAACCCGCACTAGAAGAAATACGCATCATCATCAAAGAACTGCAGCCTCTGCTAACAGATGATGTAGTTTTAAAATACATATTCCCCCAGCCTCCCTATTCTTGCATTCAGGCAACCACCACCAACAGAAAACTGACCAATGAATGGACAAACACGGATAATGGGACCAAACCTTGCAAAAAATCATGCTGCAAATCATGTCAGCACATTTGTGAAAACATAACTGCACAACACAACAAGACATACAACATTAACCCCTAGAGTGCCAGCTACTTACGCCGTACGAGTGGACACAGCTGTACCTGCTGTGCCACGCTCGTACGGCGTAAGAGTGAAATGCGGTCACTGCATGAGCCGGTATAACCGGCATGCAGTGGCCGCATTTAAAAAAAAAAAAAAAAAAAAGCGTGGCACTCGTGGGGAGGCATGAGAATCACTCCTCATGCCTCCCCAGTTATTGATCTCCCAGGTGATCATGCTGGGAGATCAATATACACAAAGGAGAAACAGAGTTTCTCCTTCCCCCTCTCTCCTACCCAAACTTCCAGGTAGGAGAGGGCGGGACCGGAGGAAGCCTCCCAACGTGGTCACCGATAACGTTAGGGAAGTTTCCCCGGTCCCGATCACTCCTACCGGTGGTAGGAGAGAAGGGCAGGAGAGCTTTTGCTCTCCTGTTGTTGCCTCATTGATCTCCCAGCCTATCGCCTGGGAGATCAATGACTGAGGGGACACCAAGAGGGGTCCTGATGTCCCCCACGAGGTCTGAAGAGTTTAAAAAAAAAAAAAAAAATAATAAAAAAAATAATAAAAGTAACCCTGTGAGTGCCACAGGGTCCCCAGCACATTGCTTTGCAATGTGCTGGAGACCCCTGTGGCACTCACAGGGTCACTTCCTTTGGGGGTAATTTTTTTTTTTTTTTACAAAGACCTCATTGGGGGGATCAGGGGGGGTCCTGATGCCCCTCAATGAGGTCTATAATTAGAAAAAAAAAAATATATATATAAAAAAAAAAAGTAACCCTGTGTGTGCCACGGGGGGGGGTTCAATGCACCCCCCCCTCCTGCAGCACACACAGGGCTTTTATCATTACTTTGTTACCAGAGATTGTTGGGGGGCCATCAGGATTGGTCCTAATGGCCCCCCAACAAGCTCTGATTACAAAGTAATGATAAAAAAAAAAATTAACCCTCTGAGTGACACAAGGGTCCAATGCATTGCTTTGCAATGTGCTGGAGACCCCTGTGGCACTCACAGGGTCACTTCCTTTGGGGGTATTTTTTTTTTTCCAAAGACCTCATTGGGGGGATCGGGGGGGGGGGGTCCTGATGCCCCTCAATGAGGTCTATAATTAAAAAAAATATATATATATATAAAAAAAAAATGTAACCTTGTGTGTGTCACAGGGGGGGTCCAATGAACCCCTCCCCCTCCTGTGGCACACACAGGGCTTTTATCATTACTTTGTTACCAGAGATTGTTGGGGGGCCATCAGGATTGGTCCTGTTGGCCCCCCAACAAGATCTGATTACATACAAATGATAAAAAAAAAATTAACCCTCTGAGTGCCACAAGGGTCCAATGCATTGCTTTGCAATGCGCTGGATACCCCTGTGGCACTCACAGGGACATTTATTTTGATTTTTTTTATTTTTATTTGGCAAGACCTCATTGTGGGGATCAGGGGGGTCCTGATACCCCTCAATGAGGTCTATAATAAAAAAAAATAAATTAAAAAAAAAAAAAAAAAAAACCCTGTGTGTGCCACGGGGGGGCCAATGCAGCCCCCCTTCTGCGGCACACACAGGGCTTTTATCATTACTTTGTTATCAGAGATTGTTGAGGGGTCATCAGGATTGGTCCTAATGGCCCCCCAACAAGCTCTGATTACAAAGTAATGATAAAAAAATTAACCCTCTGAGTGCCACAAGGATCCAATGCATTGCTTTGCAATGCGCTGGAGACCCCTGTGGCACTCACAGGGTCACTCTGTTTGTGGACATATATATTTTTTTTACTAAGACCTCATTGGGGAGGGATCAGGGGGTCCTGATGCCCCTCAATGAGGTATATAATAAAAAAAATGAAATCAAAAATTAAACCTGTGTGTGCCACTGGGAGGGGGGTTCAATGCAGACCCCCTTCCTGTGGCACACACAGGACTTTTTATCATTATTTTGTGATCAGAGCTTGTTTGGTGGCCATCTGAATACAAAGTAACAATAAAAAAATTAACCCTTTGTGTGCTGGACACCCCTGTGGCACATAAAGGATTTTTTCCCCCTTTATTTTTTATTTAGACCTCATTGTATGGGTTCTGATGCCCCCAACGAGGTCTACACAAAAATATTGGGGGAAAAAGCCCCAAAAAATGCACGTGCAACAGGAAGGGGGTCCAACGCAGTGCTTTGTATGAGGGGACATACAGTGCACACTGGTAGTCAGAGATCTCAGAGATCTCCCATACACACTATCAGACACTGCCCCACCATCACCACCATCCTTAGGCAGTGTGTGTGCTCATACCCACACACACTGCCTAATCCCTCACCCTCTCACACATTTTGTTATACTTGTAGTCACAGGTCCGCACGTACACCGGCTGACACCCTAGCTTCTTTCATCTGTTAGCCATAAAATCACACATACACTGTTTGCTTTACCATTTCTGTTTCACTGGTAGCTACGCTCCTGTAGCATAAATTGGTATATCAACCCAGAGCAGTGGGGTACCATTTTTTTTGGCTGGCAAGAAGTCCTCCTAGGAAATCCCACGCCATTGATCCATTTTAGTGTCTTTGAAGTGACTGATGTGTAAAACAAATGTTTGTTTTTCTTTCCAGTAGCACCACATTCTGGAAATAGTTGTGCCAACTAACTTAGGGGTAAAAAGGCAAGTGACCCCTCATTAGATGCGGCAGGTTGTCTTCTTTCCAAAATGGCATGGTTGATCTCCCTTTTCTTCAATTCTGAAGGTGTTTTAGCCATTATCGTACAGGCAAGTCAGGTTTGAGAAAATGTTTGAAACATCAGAGTTTGTAGTAGGTGTAGTTTTCTACTTCTAGCACCCCCTAAGGTAGTTCAACTCATACCAATGGGGTGTCGTTTGACTCCTAAGAGCACTAGCAAACAAATGCAGTTGAAAATGCCATGGTTTTCACAGAGCTCCATACATTTGAAGGGGCAGAAATGTAAAAATATGCCTTTTTTTTCATTAGAGCCTCTTTCTGGAAACATTTATGCACACCAGTATTGGGGTAAGAAGGCAATTTATGCCTCATTAGATGCGGCAGGATGTCTTCTTTCCAAAATGGTATGGTTTATCTACCTTTTCTTCAATTCTGAAGGCGTTATAGCCATTTTCGTATAGGCAAGTCTGGTTTGAGAAAATGTTAGAAACATCAGAGGTTGTAGTAGGCGTAGTTTTCTACTTCTAGCACCCCCTAAGGTAGGTCAACTCATACCAATGGGGTGTCGTTTGACTCCTAAGAGCACTAGCTAAGGAATGCAGTTGAAAATTCCAAGGTTTTTACAGAGCGCCATACATTTGAAGGGGCAGAAATGTAAGAAAATGCCTTTTTTTTCATTAGCGCCACCTCCTGGAAGCATTTGTGCATACCAGCCTTTGGGTAAGAAGGCAAGTGACCCCTCATTAGATGCGGCAGGTTGTTTTCTTTCCAAAATAGCATTGTTTCTCTACCTTTCCTGCATATCTATTATGGTTATAACCATTTTAGTTCAAGCAGATAATTTAAAAAACAAAAGTGTCAGGTTTACGTATGTGTTCCTAGCACCCACATATTGTATGTTAACCCACACAAATGGGCTACCATTTTTCTCATGTTGGTAGCAGGTACTGAATACAGCAGGAAATGTTATGGTTTTCAAAGATTTTAGTATCTTTGAAGTGGTGGAAATGTAAAAAAAAACATGTATTTATTCCCATAGCGCCACCTTTTGGAAATATTTGTGCACTTCAGCCCAGGGGGTAGAAAGGCAAGTGACCCCTCACTTGATGCGGGAGAATGTCTACTTTCCAAAATGGTATACCTTTTATACCTTTCCTTTATGTCTCTAACAGTTATGAACATTTTAGTACAAGCAGCCATTTTCGAAGAAGCAAACAGGGAGGTGTAGTTATGTGCTTCTGGCACCCCTAAGGTAGGTCGACTCATTCCAGTTGGGTGTCATTTTTCTCCTAAGAGCACTAGCTAATGAATACAGTTGGAAATTCCATGGTTTTCACAGATTTCCATACAGATGAAGGAGCAGAAATGTAAGAAAATGCCATTTTTTCCTAAAGTGCCACGTTCTAGAAGCATTTGGGCACAACAGGCTTGGGGTAATAAGGAAATTCACCCCTCATTAGATGCGGCAGGTTGTCTTCTTTCCAAAATGGTATAGTTTGTGTAGCCTTTCTTCACTTCTCTAGTTGTTATAACCATTTTTGCACAGACAAGTAATGTTTGAGAAAATGTTAGAAAAATTAGAGGTTGCAATAGGTGTAGTTTTGTACTTGTAGCGCCCCCTGAGGTAGGTGAACTCATACCAATGGGGTGCCATTTTTCTCCCAAGAGCACTAGCTAATGAATACAGTTGGAAATGCCATGGTTTTCACAAATTTCAGTACATTTGAAGGGGCAGAAATATAAGAAAATGCCTTTTTTTCATTAGCACCACCTTCTGGAGGCATTTGTGCACACAGGCTTGGGGTAACAAGGCAAGTAACCCATCATTAGATGCGGCAGGGTGTCTTTTCAAAATGGTATGGGTTGTGTACCCTTTCTTCACATCTGTAGTTGTTATAACCATTTGTGTACAGACAAGTAATGTTTGAGAAAATGTTAGAAAAATTTGAGGTTGTAACAGCGGAGGGCCCTGAAGCCTCTTTCAGACCATCTGCGGGCGCTTCAGATTCAATATAAATGGGGATTTCCCTTCTCCCTTCAAGCTACTTATATGGGCCGGAATATCATGTTGAGGTCTGTGGAGGAGATTCCTACCTTCTACCAGGCACTGGGCATCTCGACCCCTTCTACGCTGACTCCGGAACTCTGCCCTGCACCGCCACCTCCCCGGGATCACTCCAGCTCCCCAGCTCCGCTGACCGAGGGACAGACGTCACCAGGTACTCCTCCAGAGCGGAAGAGGCTAAGGTGGGATGCTTCTTCTTGGGTCCCGATTCCAACTGCTACCCCCAAGAGATAAGAAGCCCATAGGCCTATATGGATGGAGCTTTTATTTACCTGGGGTTGCTATACCTGTTCTAGCCTATTCTGGACCTTTGCCGCCCATTGCTGCTGAGTTGAACTTTTCTTGTTTATCATGACTGAACTTATCGTTTGCTGCCCCCTGTTCGTTGCAGTGTTTCCTGAGGGCTACCTTCATCCTGGATTGCTCCGACCTCAGCAGCGAGTCCACCGAGGTCTTGGGTAACATTTCCCCAGCTCATGTAGAAGACTGTATAATACTTCTGCCTTTAGAAGTTTTTGCTTCAAGTCTCCTTTATTATTAGATTTCTATTACCTGTTTTGTATCATGTTTTATGATTGTCTTATATGGGCACTATGTTATGGATCACTGGGCATGGGGGCTTTGGTTTTCTGGTCAATGTGGGCCGGTTACCCAGAGCTTTTGCGCACTTGGGGTTTGGTATTTTGGCCATTTCTGATTCTCTCCGAGTTTGGTTGACCGGGTTGGTCTTGTGATTCCTTTGGCGAATGCCTACAGGTTTTGTCACGGTCGGCTGACTCGGAGGGATTCGGGGATGTCACATGGGTTGAGGCGAATTTTGTAATGTTATGAAGCTATGCTATTTGTATGTGTATGTTCACGGCTGTCCCGATATGCTCCATGTGTTAGGCAGTCTTTACACTACTTTACAGGTCACTATGGGTGTCTTGGCTGGTGATTTGCTCCATTTTTTACCTTCCCCCCCGAGACCCCTTGGTCTACCTGTGATAGTCTGACAGGTGTCGGGCATAGCGCCCTGATATCCTGCCCACGTTATATTTTATCCTTTCTTTTTCTGTTTTGCTAACCTTTTCTTCTTCCCTGTCTTTCCTGTTTTTTTTTCCCCTTTTCTGACTCAATTCTCTTTTCATTTTTTTTTTCCACCCTTCCTTTGCCTATTTGTTGGGACCTTTTGGGTCTTGCTAGTGCATACGACATCATGGCCACGTCTTCTGATAAGAAAGTCAAGTTCCTCTTCCTTAATGTACATGGCCTAAACTCTCCAGATAAGAGATCGATGGCCCTTAGAGAATTCTCTAGATTAAGGGCGGAGGTCGTCTTTGTTCAGGAGACGCACTTTGACTGTCGAAGACCCCCTAAATTCTCAAATAGACGGTATCCTACTTCCTGGTGTGCCTCCGCACCTGAGAAGAGGAAAGGAGTGGCTACACTCTTTGGACATCATGTACCTTAGCAGTTACACGATTCCCTGGTTGACGAGGAGGGTAGATTCCTTTTCATTAAGGGCACTCTGTATGGGACTCTATTCACTTTAGCAAATATTTATGCGCCGAATACCAATCATGTTCGATTTTTTGAGGCAGTTTTTGGGAAACTGTCGGATTTCCGACAGGGCCATTTGGTATTCGCAGGTGATTTTAATGTTCCCCTAGACCCTAGCTTGGATAGTTCTACTGGTGCTTCTAGCTTGCAATATGCTGCTCTTCGCCGAATTAATGAGGGTCTTCATTCTTTAGCTCTTTTAGATGCATGGCGTACTCTCTTTCCCTCTACCAGGAGTTTCTCCTTCTACTCTTCTGTCCATAAGAAATATTCTCGTCTGACCAATGCCAACTCCATAATTTGTCTAAAGCGGACATTGAGCCAACGTCTTGGTCTGACCATTCATCGGTCTAGATCACTATGTCTCTGCCATCTTGTGATCCCGGAGCCCCAACTTGGAAGCTCAATGATTTTTTGCTCAAAGATCCTGATATCCGTGCAGCAATTTCTCATAGTCTTCAGGATTATTTTGCCTTTAATGATACAGGGGATGTGACTGATATTACCTTATGGGAATCTCACAAATGTGTAATCAGGGGTGAGTTTATCAAATGGGGTGCCAGAAAGAAAAGGGAGAAAATGAAAGATTTACAGCAGCTAGTTCTACGGGTACGAGACTTAGAATCATTGCATCAGAGAACTCTAGCTGAGACAGATCTGGCCCGACTCACTGCAGCTAAGGCAGAACTGGCTCAATTACAAATGGTCTCTGTGGTTAAGTCCTTCCATTGGTATAAGTATCAACATTACTTGCAAGGAAACAAGTGTGGACGATTGCTAGCGAGACTGGTACAGATTAAAAGGAAGAAAAATTTTGTGCATCATGTGAGGGGTCAGGGAGGGAGATTCTGCCAGACGTTCCCGGATATTGCGGAAGCTTTTCGTGTCTTTTATGAATCTTTATATAATTTGACAGATCAGTGTTCCTTTTCTCCTTCCACTCAGACACTTTCGAGTCCTATTAGCTCCTTCCTTCAGAAATCTGGCATTAAGCAATTGCCACCTGACGCTATTGCTGCTTTGGAAGCAGAATTTACTGATGAGGAGGTATGTAGGGCCTTATCATCTTCTCCTAAGGGTAAAAGCCCGGGTCCTGATGGACTCCCTTTGTCGCACTACACTGCATTTCAGACTATTCTAGTTCCTCGTCTGCGTACAGCTTTCAATTATATTCGTAGTGGTGGACAATTCTCTAGATCTTCTCTGGAAGCATATAAAACGGTTATTCCGAAGCCTGGTAAAGACTCCACCGTGTGTGGGAATTTTCGACCCATTTCTCTTCTGAATTGCGATCTAAAAGTTTATGCCAAGATCCTAGCTACTCGCCTGAAACCATACTTACCTGCTGTCATTCATCCCAACCAGTCGGGATTTGTCCCTGGTAGGGACACGGCAGACAACACCACGAAGATAGTGGCATTATTACACACTGTGGCTAGGAAAAAGATTTCATCTCTCCTGGTGTCTGTCGATGCAGAAAAAGCTTTCGATAGGGTTAGTTGGCCATACATAGTAACATAGTAAATTAGGTTGAAAAAAGACACAAGTCCATCAAGTTCAACCTTCGCCTCATACTTCAGTAACTGAGAATTTTATAGCTTTCCTGCTACCAATTAAATAAGTCTTTATCAGACCTTCCTGATCAGCCTACTGATAAACAGTATAACTCTGTATGTTCCCTTTTGAAAGAAATGTATCTAATCTTCTCTTAAATGTATCCATTGTATCTGCCATAACTACCTCCCTGGGCAATGAATTCCACAATTTGACAGACCTTACCGTAAAAAAACCCTTCCTCTGCTGAAGTTTAAACCTCCTTTCCTCTAATCTCAAGGGGTGTCCCCTGGTCACCTGATCAGGCCTTGGAATAAATAGCTCACCGCAGAGATCCTTGTATTGACCTCTTATATACTTGTACAATGTGATACGGTCTCCTCTTAGTCGTCTTTTCTCTAGAGTAAATAAACCAAGTTTGTTTAGTCGTTCCTCATATGTCAAGTCCTCCATTCCCTTAATTAATTTTGTTGCTCTCCGCTGTACCCTCTCTAGTTCTAGTATATCCTTTTTCAGAACCGGTGCCCAAAATTGCACTGCATACTCAAGGTGAGGTCTTACCAATGATTTGTATAATGGCAAAATAATGTTATCCACTCTTGCTTCAATACCTCTTTTTATGCAAGACAGGACTTTGTTTGCCTTTGCTACTGCTGTTTGACACTGGTCACTGTTTCCAAGTTTGTAGTTGACAAGGATACCCAGGTCTTTTTCTAGCAATGAGTCACCTAAAATTATTCCATTAAGTTTATAAGTAGCCTTGGGATAGTTTCCTCCCAAATGCATGACTTTACACTTCCCCACATTAAACTTCATATTCCACATGTTTGCCCAATCTGACATTGTATGTAAGTCCCTCTGTAGAGAGAAAATATCCTGTTCTGAATTAATGACTTTGCATAATTTAGTATCATCTGCAAATATTGATATTTTGCTTTCTATATCTATTTCCAGGTCATTTATAAACATGTTAAAAAGCAGCGGACCCAATACTGAACCCTGAGGTACTCCACTCTCCACTTTAACTGTACTGGAGAATTTTCCATTTACAACCACACACTGTTCCCTATCCTTCAGCCAGTTTTGTATCCAATTGCAAAGGTTATCTCCTAGCCCCAATTTCCTTATTTTATACACCAGCCTTCTGTGTGGTACTGTATCAAATGCCTTTGCAAAGTCTAGATATACCTACATGTCTTGCTGGAGTATTTGGGTATTGGTCCGATGGGTCTTCATTCCCTTCTCAGTCTTTACCGGGACCCCTCAGCGCGTGTTATGGCGAATGGCTATCTGTCCAAGCCATTTACAATTGGTAACGGTACTAGACAGGGGTGCCCCTTGTCTCCTATTATTTTCATTTTGGCACTTGAGCCGCTACTTTCTTTGATCAGGGCCACCCCCTCTATTTCCGGCTTACCTCTGATTTCTACGGAATCTAAGATAGCTAGTTTTGCCGACGACATGATCTTCACTATTTCTAACACGTCGATCTCCTTGTATGTATGTATGTATGTATGTATATCTTTATTTATATGGCGCCACACAGTGTACGCAGCGCCTTACAATAGACATATATTACAATAAATAAGAGGGGATGAAATAAGTGCGACATTCATAGAAACAATGGGAGAGAGGTCCCTGCCCCAAGGAGCTTACAGTCTAAATGGGTAAAGGGAGACATACAATGGGGTAAGAGGGTGTTAAGTGCTGAGATTACAAGTGCTGAGTTTGGCCCAAGGCAGTGCATGGTCCTAGTGCTCCAGAAGATAGGACTTCAGGGTAGACTTAAAGACAGAGAGGGAATGTTCTAGACGTAAGGAGAGGGGTATGGAGTTCCATAGGTATGGAGCAGAAAGCGAGAAAGGTTTGAGACGGGAGAGGGCAGAGAGTGTGGATGGTACAACAAGAAGTGCTTTGTGTGCTGAGCGAAGGAAGCGGCCAGGAACAATCTTTAATTCGAGTGTTAGATGAGTTTAGTGCAGTATCACAGTTTAAGGTTAATTTTTCTTAAACAGAGATTCTCCCGGTGGGGATATCGGCGCCGACACTACATTCTTTACGTCGGAAGTTTCAGTTTTCATGGAATCTCACTAGTATTTCTTATCTTGGTATCTTAGTCTCACCGGACTTACGTGCTTTGACCCAAATGAATTCATCGCGGTTATTAAAGTCCATTAGCGATGATTTGCGAACTTGGCAATCTTTACCCCTTTCCTGGTTTGGTAGGATTAATATTGTAAAAATGGTGGTACTGCCTAAACTGGCGTATATGTTTAAGTGTATTCCCCTCCATTTTTCAAGGCGGTTCTGACTCACTTCGTGTGGGCAGGGAAGCACCCGCGAATCTCTGTACCTGCTCTGAGTTATCCCAAACACAAGGGGGGCATGGGGATGCCGTACGTCTTAAGAACGTACTTGGAGAAAAATTTAAAGAAACTAGTTGATGGCTATCTTCAAGGTTCTCTTGAATGGGTTCAGGCTGTTCTTCTGGATACCCCTTTCTCCTCACTCTCAGGGATTATGTGGTCTTCTAAGTATGCTCCATGCTCTTTTTTCCGCTCGCATCCTATTCTTAGTCATCTTTATGAGGGTTGGTGCCGCGCTGATGGTCCGACTATGTTGGCCCCTTACCCATCCCCTTGTCTGTCTGTTTGTGACCTTCCAGATTTTCCACCGGGGTGGAATGTCTCTTCTTTCCATAGATGGAAGGCTAGGGGATACCATACTTTACAAACGTTACTTCTTAAGGGGAAACTGCTCCCGTTCGCTGACCTAGAGCGACTTTTGAGCCCTGTCCGTCCCTCTACTTGGGAATATTTACAGCTACGTGGTCTCGGGTATGACTCGCGCCCTCTGACGTCCTTTGAAAATGCCCTTACGTCTGGAGGTTTGCAGAAAAGAACAGTTTCGAAACTTTACTCTATTCTTAGTAACCCTATCCATAGGGACAAGCCTAAGGCTTATGTTAAATGGGAGAGGGATCTAGGTTTTACATGGGCGCTAGATACGTGGTTTTCAGTAGCTAACAAACTTTTACGTTCCTCCAGAGATACGTCGCACCAAGAACTGAACTTTAAGATTCTTACTCAATGGTACTATACACCAGAGAAACTTGCTAAGATGTTTGTGGGCACGTCTTCTAGTTGTTGGAGGTGTAAACAAGCAGTGGGGTCGATGGCCCACATATGGTGGTTCTGTCCTTGTCTCGCTACCTATTGGGAGGAGATTCATACATTTATCCGGGCTGATCTGAAATGCTTACTGATTTGGGATCCTATTAATGTTTTATTCTTTCATCCACTTCTCGTCACGAGAGATCCCCATACAGTATTACTTACGTTTGTTCTGAATGCTGCTAAGGCCTTAATCCCAAAACACTGGAAGGAGATGGCTCCACCCTCATTGGGGGAATGGAAGGTATCGGTTAGACGGCTTCTCTTACTGGAAAAAGCTCATGCTTTCTCTACATGTTCTACTCCTGCTTTCATGGAGGTCTGGAGTCCTTGGCTGAAAGCAGATGTGTCCCCTTGATGAAATTCGATCTTGTTATTTGTGACCTGACTTCGTCCTGCCAGGGTCTTGTTTTTCCGTAGCCACAATCCAGGGTGCGTGCTCCTTCTTGCTAAGCACTTCTGCTACAGTCTATTTGGGGATTCCGCCTGCGGGTGATAGTCCCCTCTTTGCTATGTTGTGGTCATATCGTTACTGGAGACTTTAGGATGCCCCTTCTATCGACCCCCCCCTTTTTTTTTTTTTCCCTCTCTCTCTCCTTCCTCTTTTCCCTTTTTCTTTTGATTTTAGTTCTCTCTGGGATTGATAAATATTGATAATTATTAATGATACTACTTTCTTATTTTACTTTCAAATATATACTGTATTTCTTAGATAAGTTATATGCAATCGACATATCCGTACCATGCAGATCAACGTTCAGCATCATTATGAGATTTATGTTTTGAACAAATATCTTTGCTTTTTAGTTGCGGCCTTTTGTGTGCTCTTTTCACTGATATTGGCTTGTATTGAAATGTGTTCTGTATCTCTTTGCCCATTTTGGGTGCTAATGTATATCGTTTGTATACTTTGCATACTTTTTCAATAAACTTATAAACTTGAGGTTGTAGTAGGTGTCGTTCTGCACTTCTAGCGCCCCCTGAGGTAGTTAAACTCATACCAATGGGGTGTCATTTTTCTCCTAAGAGCACTAGCTAATGAATACAGTTGGAAATGCCATGGCTTTCACAAATTTCAGTACATTTGAAGGGGCAGAAATGTAAGAAAATGCCTTTTTTTTTTCATTAGTGCCACCTTCTGGAGGCATTTGTGCACTCCAGGCTTTGGGTAACAAGGCAAGTCACCCATCATTAGATGCAGCAGGGTGTCTTCTTTTCAAAATGGTATGGTTTGTGTACCCTTTCTTCACTTCTGTAGTTGTTATAACCATTTTTGTACAGACAAGTAATGTTTGAGAAAATGTTAGAAAAATTAGAGGTTGCAATAGGTGTAATTTTGTACTTGTAGTGCCCCCTGAGGTAGGTGAACTCATACCAATGGGGTGTCATTTGTCTTCTAAGAGCACTAGCTAATGAATACAGTTGGAAATGCCATGGTTTTCACACATTTTAGTACATTTGAAGGGGCAGAAATGTAAGAAAATGCCTTTTTTTTTCATTAGCGCCATGGAGGCATTTGTGCACACCAGGCTTGGGGTAACAAGGAAAGTCACCCATCATTAGATGCAGTAGGTTGTCTACTTTACAGAAATATATAGTTTTATATAGTTATTCCATTGTTTTAGGGTAGATTTACCACAAAAACCCTAGAATGCGCATTTTAGTTTATAAAGTTGAAAATGTCATTTTGCGCTGCTGGTGATTAGGGCTCTACGCTAGCCATGGACGTAGGTAAAACTATACAAATTTGGTATTTTTTTTACTCTGGGGACTCGGGGCTTTTTCAAATAATTGAAACTTTTTCAATCAAGGTAAATGTTTTTGATACATAGTATGTGATTTTAGCAAAATGAGTAAATTTTCACTTTTTTTGTCATTATGCCATCATAGCTTTTTGCACGATGTAAAATTCTCTTCATGTAAGGTACCACGAGAAAGCTCAATTCGTTCGGAAAAAGCAATATATAGTTTTCCATATTTAACTAAAAATCCCCAGAGGAAATCAAGCCTAAACGGAAGGATAGCAAAAATGCTGAAAAAGTGTCTGGCCTGCAGGGTACAGGCAATGGCCCAAGCCTCTGGCACTGAAGGGGTTAAAGTATTTTATTCATATACATCAGCAAGTGTTGTATATATGATACAATGCACTGAATGTGAAACTGGATGTTACACTGGTGAAACAGTCCTACCACTTAATCTAAGGATGAATACACACAGACAATCTATTGAGAAATACCATAAAACAAAGAACCATACCCCAGTCGGTCATCATTTTACCCAGAGGAACCACTCCATCCATAACATTAAACCATTAAGAGTAGATTTAAAGGCAGCCGTTAGCTAAAAAACAGGTGTTGGCATTTTTTCAACAACAGTAAGCTATTTAAAGATCAGTGCTATGAAAAAAATGCCGGCAACCCCCCCCCCCACACACACACACCAGCCGCTACAATAACATGTGCTTTGGCCCATTGAAAAGAAAAGAAAAACGCTCCAAGCTGCCATTTAAAGGACTGCGCTAGCTGTAAAAATCCGATAAGGGACTCACTTTATCACATAACATTTAAGACCCAGTTTGTTTTGCCATAAAGTCTCTTATCGGATCTTTAGGCAGCTAATGAAGCTATTAACAGGCAGGCAGTGGATGTGTTGATATGGGGCCCTAACCCCCATATCAATACATCCAAAGTGCCTAAAAAGTGTCCAAAGTCAGTAGAAATAACCCTATGAGTGCCAGTGGGGTATAATTACCCCGCCAGCATTCATATGGTCAACCCGATTAAGTAAAGCAACATCGCATTTCAAGTAACACTTACCATTAATCCTGATGTCCAGCGGAGTCCTCAGCATGCTGGTCATCTTCTGTCTCTCTCTTCTTCCTTCAGTCTTCTTGCTGTACAAAAAAAAAATAAAGTTATAAGTACAATGCAGAAATCAGTGTCACGCTAATATGTACTTTAACCCCTTGAGTGCCAGATGGGTACGCAATGCATTGCAAAGCAATGCGTACCTCTCTGGTGCTCAAAAGAGTTAAAGAATGTATTACTACTGTCCCATTCCATACATATGCTGCCAGTTATTAATATACAATGTCCAAGTTATTCCCAATAAATTTCTCCATAAATGCCATGTTAAATAATGCCATGATCAAATAATTCCTACAAAATACTTAGTTTAAGGTTTAATATTGAAGAAAAGGAGAGAGAGCGCCCCAGAGATCTAAGAGTAGTCCGTGGTGTAATGGGAAATAATATACAGATAAACTTGAGCAACAAAATATAAATTCTTTAATAGATAAAAGGTATATAAATAAGGGGGAATAAAAGTGATATCGTTTATAAAAAAATTCCTTAATATATAACCAGATATACAGTAGGTTAAAAATGAAAAATAATATGATCCACATAGCAGGTGAAATAATAAAAATAATCAAAGGAGTGTATATAATGATAATGGGGAGCCCTAGTGGACACCGGAATAAATCAGATGCTCGGTGAGTGAAGGACTGATGGATGTATAACCCAATGATATGTTGCGAGTGAGAATCTCAAGAGAGAATAGCAACAATGAGGTATATAGATCGATACAGTCCGGGGATGTGGAAACCCTCTATTACATAATATGCTCACCAGAGCAATACTTGAACTGAAACATATAGCAGTTAATAGATGGCCGCTCACCAAATCCTTTCTTGTATTGCTGCGCCTCAGAAGTCTGGTGATCCAGCCGTAGATCTGCTGTGCCAGTCAAGTTCGGTGTTCGCCGCTCCTTCCGTCACTCACTATAGTGAATCAGATTTCTCGGTGTTTGCTGTTTTCTCCGTCGCTTGCTGTGATAGTGCAGATGTCTCAATGGAGATAGAATAAAGTCTTAATAGTACACAGTCTTAGCATTAATCTGACTGTCTTGGAACACAAGTATATTACTAAAAGTAAAGTTTAAAGTGTCTTCTTCAACACGTTTTGGAGCGAACTGCTCCTTCCTCAGGAAGAAAATAAATATGTGGTGCTAAAAGAGCACCAAAGTTGCGCTTCGGTTATTTAAACTTAAAATGGCCAGTGGTAAAAAAGATCAGTAGGTCACTGACCCTTAATTAGAATAATGTTTATAAAACATAATACCACATAGTACAAAGGATAAGTAGATACACTGTAATAAAAATCATCATAGTTACAATAAAAACAGAACAATATAAAGTATTATAAAGAAAAGCAATCAGTAAGGGGAAAATAATGAGAGGAATGGGTTTCTGCAAAGAAAATTAAGTAAATAACCAATGAGGGAATATAAAAATGATATACCTAATATAGTGGATATCATTTAATGGGAAAATGTATAGGTCCTCTGGATAAGCTTAATTCATGGTAAATGCAGATAGCACATCCCAATCTGCATATAGATAGTTATGCAAAATGGAAAATTATGTGTACATGTCTAAAGGTAGTAGATTGAAGTACTGAATAAGGGTTATTGATGAAAAAAAATTAAAAATTATATATATATATATATATATATATATATATATATATATATATATATATATATAGTGACTATTTTCATTGGTCCTTGGTATCCTGGCTCTGTTTTTTACATGTACTGGCTCGAGGAGACTCCGAGCACTTGACAGCAGCACGGGAAATAAGAACGTTTATCACTAGAAGAGGAGGACACATCATTCATCCACCATCTCATCGTCATCATATTCATCTTCATCTCTACTAACTTCATTACCCATTATTGATCATCTCCATCTAAACTGTTTCACATGTATGAACTATTTATTGATCTAGTTTCATCTATTTACCTCTGTATTTATTTTACTTTATTCTAATTGCCCTTATTGTATATATTACCAGACTACTTGGTTACGCTTTTCTTTCTATGTGTGTACTTATTGATGATACTTTATTGTATCCTCTAAGGTTACGTTTGCCCCCCACTGCTTATTTAGGACAATATTGTTAGGTCCAGTGGCTTCTATTCTCTAGAATACAGGTACATTCCCCCCCACCCACCTTTGCTACACTCGTTAATACCTTCACACAGTGAGCGCTCCATTCCACACTTTTTTCTTTATATTCTTTTTACACACTATACTTATAGTATAGTATAGTATAGTGGGAGTTCTCATATAGGCAGCAGTCTCCTGTGTTTTAGGTCAATAGGGGTTTATATCTGATATCCGTTGACCCAATTGTTCTCCCTATATATTTTGTATATAATATATGAACAGTATGTTATACTGCTAAATAGAAAAGATCGACGAGAGGAACTGGTTACCTCTTTCTTTAAAGAAAAATCTCCAATATCCCAAAAAGATAATGACAATAAGGATGTCCAAAAGAATAAACCAGATAAAGATATCAGAAAACTCTTTTTTGAACTGGAAAAACTACTAAATACTGAAATGGCACAGTGGTGGGAAATTATAACATTACAAAAATACATAGATAAAAGACAAATACCAAGAGGACTGCGTATAATTAAGGAACCAGCCTTTGGACATAAGGAATCGGAGTTCTATGAGAATTGGAATAGTATACTAGATAAATGTTCATTTGACCTCATGAAATTGATTATTGACTTCAGAGAAATCCAATTGAACAACACTATGGACAAAATAGAAACAGTACGAACAAAACTGGAACCACATAGGACAAATGCTTATTTCAGCAATTTGGACAAACAGACTAATGATAAGGTCATGAAATTTGAGAAAGCCCTAACTGATAGAAAACAGCGGAAATTAGACAGAGACAACAATGATTACTCCACAGGCCATATCCGCCAATGGAAATTAAATAAGTATCCAAGTACTCATAAGACTACCAACAACTATCAAGACACACATTATCATACACGACATAATCAATCAAGATACACAAGGGATCCTTCCAAATATAATTTAAGAAATATTCCCATTCCAAATTCAAACCAACAGGCAGCAAGTAGGAGAAACCATTATTCTAATAACGCTAATGTTTCTACCGATAATAAGGTTAAGACTAAGGAACCAAACACTCTCAACCCTACAGGAGACAAAGCAAACATTAGCAAGGAAGTATCAATATCAGATTCTGGGATCAAAAATAATGAACAAAATGACGATCAGTTAATACAGGATCAAAACACCATAGGAGGTACAAGACAAAAAGTTCCCCCTATACCTAAACCTAGAAAACTAATGGGAATAAAACCACCTGAAATTTATACTAACAAATCTCCTACCACCAACTTAGATAATCTTAGAATGAAGGACAATCAGGATAAGCAAAAAGAAACACTATATATAAAACAAGGTGCGAGACCTAAGGATAAGACTACACAATATCAACCGCATTTTTTGTGCCAGAGAAAGAAAACACCTTTACAAACTTGGTTACGCAAAGAATGGAACAAAGTGGAGAAACACCTTGTTACGGTTTTCTGACACTCAGACAAGGTTTTAAGTAAAAACACAGTTTTATTTGAAATGAAAATCAGGAATAGCGCCCCTGGGGGCCAGGTATGGCATAGACAGACAGGTAGTAAGCAGTAGCTAGTACAATGAATGCTGAATTGCACTGTATAACAGGATGGACAAGGGTTAAGGAATAACCCACTGATCAGTCACAATGATAGTAGGCTGACAACACCCAGCTAAACCAATAAGTCTCTGAAAGTATTCACGATCAGTAGTAGGCTTGTTCAAATCACTCTCATGTAGCTGTTACAAAAGGACGCCCAAGGAGACTGCACAATGCAACCAGAGCTGAGTATAAACTCCAGGAGGAGTGGTAGAAAGAGCCGCTAGCAGAGCTGGTAAACGGAACCTGTCAAGCCCTTGATACGTACAGGAATACTGTTGTGTGCCAAAGGAGATTAGAGCCAGGCCACCCACATGGTGCCAACAGGAGTAACACTGTACCAGCAACAACGAGCCTCGCAAAGGAGTGCGATGAGTGATACTACACACGAGCAATGACTAGCGCCCAGACACCCTTCCGGTGCCGTATCAGTACCATACAGCGAGAGCAAACGGAGGCCACAACACTGGGAGGTGCAAGCACGGTACACCACGTACCGGGACTAAACTGCTCTGCTCGTGTAATGGACAGACTAGGTACGAAGCGCAGCTCAGATTGTGTAAACGGCTCGGATAGTATGATATAGCTTGGCAAGTGTATTAGGCTCAATAACGGAGGCAACACACACACAGTAAGGGAATCGGGCAGGTACGGCCACGGAGAGGCAGCTCAGCAAGGTTATAACAGCTCGGTAAACGAAGGCCACCGCATAGCGCCAATGAGAGTGAATGAATGGAGCCCCACTACTACAGTTCAGAATGTCGCTGTCGGGCGACCTGGAAACACTGGAACTCAGGAAACTGATGAGGAACAGGGAGCGATGACCGGAACCAGGACCCTCTCGATCAGGAACGTCAAACAAGCCGGGTAAATCACGGAGCCGGAAAGTCAGCCACAGCCAGGTCGGTAATGGAGCAGGAACGTCAGCCACAGCCAGGTCTGTAACGGAGCAGGAAAGTCAGCCACAGCCAGGTCGGTAACGGAGCAGGAACGTCAGCCAGCGCAGGATCCAATCAGAGAGCAGGAACAGAGAATAGTCAGACGAGCCGAATCGGTACACAGGAACACAGTAACTCAGCAAGAGGGCTCAACTTCAGGAACACCACGAAAGGGCACCAGATAGATTTCATAGGCCCAGTATAAAAAGGAACATCCTGGGCGGGCCAAACAACCTGCACCAATGCACAGGTACCATCAGTGTGACTGACAGGGGATCACGGGCACCGTGATAGTATCCCCCTCTCAAAGACCCCCTCTCCTGCCTGCTGGTTTGGGTTTGTGCGGATATTTAGAGTGAAAATTGCGCAACAAACGTGGAGCATGTAGGTCCTTTTGGTACACCCATGAACGTTCCTCAGGCCCGTAGCCTCTCCAGTGGACCAAATATTGCAATTTGCCTCTAAATCTCCTGGAGTCAATAATACTCTGTACTTCGTATTCCTCTTGACCTTGAACATCCACCGGCCCAGGAACCACCGGAGTGGTAGTATAGCGGTTGCAAACCAAGGGTTTCAGTAGTGACACATGGAACACATTGTGAATGCGCATAGACGCAGGAACTTCCAGTGCGTATGCCACGGGGTTAACCTTACGGATAATTTTAAACGGACTAATGAACCGGGGAGCCAATTTGTTGGATGGTACTTGCAAATTAAGATTCCTGGAGGAGAGCCATACCCTGTCCCCAACCTGAAATGAGACCGCTGGCAACCGTCTGCGATTAGCATGCCGCTGTTGTCGCTGGAAGGACTGGCTGAGGGACCTTTGCACCTGTGCCCATGTGGAGCGGAGTTGCTCAATGTGCTCATCCAGAGCCGGAATCTGTTGTGACTGAAATGAGTCTGGGAGCAGACAAGGCTGGAACCCATAGTTGACAAGAAATGGGGAGCTCCCAGACGATGAATTGACTGCATAGTTCCTGGCGAACTCTGCCCACGGCAACAGGTCGGCCCAATTGTCATGATGATCAGTCACAACGCATAAACTGCTCCAGTCCCTGATTGGCACGCTCATCGGCCCCGTTGGTCTGGGGATGGTAGGCGGAGGAAAAGGACAATTGTATGCCCATTTGGCTACAGAATGCCCTCCAGAATCTCAACACGAATTGACTCACTCGGTCTGATATTATTACTCTGGGAACCCCGTGCAAGCGAAATACCTCTTTGGCAAAAACTGTTGCCAATTCCTGGGCCTAAGGAAGACCAGAGAGGGGCACGAAATGAGCCATCTTAGAGAACCTATCTACCACCATTAGAATAAAGGTATAGCCCTTGGATGATGGCAGTTCTCCCAGAAAGTCAATGGAGATGTGTGACCATGGGCGTTCGCCATTAGGTACTGGTTGGAGCAAGCCCACTGGGAGATGTCTGGGAGACTTAGTACGGGCACATGTGGCACAAGCAGACGTAAATGCCGCACAGTCAGCTCTTAGAGAAGGCCACCAAAACATTTGTGATAGAGACCATACCAGCTGATCTCTGCCAATATGCCCAGCTGCCTTCGAGGAGTGATAGGTCTCAAGTAATTGGACACGGAAAGGCTCATCCACAAAACACTTGCCAACTGGGGTTTCCGGAGGTGCCCTAGCCTGGGATGCCAATATTTGTTCCCCCAATGGCGAAGTGATACTGGTACGTATCGTGGCCAGAATTCTGTCAGGCTGAATAATAGGAACCGGGGTTTCCTCCCTCTCAATGTCTGTGCAAAATTGCCTGGAAAGGGCATCAGCTCTCACGTTTTAGATCCAGGCAAGTAGGACACTATAAAGTTAAACCTTGACAAAAACAGTGCCCACCTAGCCTGGCGAGATGACAACCTTTTAGCCTCTGAAAGGTAAATCAAATTTTTGTGGTCCGTAAGAATTAATACTGGGGTTCTTGTGCCCTCTAATAAATGTCGCCATTCTTTCAGTGCCAAAATTATAGCCAACAATTCCCTGTCACCAATTTCGTAATGGCTTTGGGCACTGGATAATTTCTTAGAAAAGAACCCGCATGGTCCCAGGTTGCCCCCTTCTTTGGGACGTTGAGAGAGAACTGCCCCTACCCCAACCTCAGAGGCATCGACCTCCAACGTAAATGGCAGGGAGGGGTTAGGGTGGGAAAGTATAGGAGCGGAGGCGAATGCAGATTTGAGAGTATCGAAGGCCCTTTCAGCTGCATCAGACCATTGAGAGGGATTAGCTCCCTTATGCGTGAGGTCAGAGAGGGGTTTAACAATGGTGGAAAAATTCTGAATGAATTTTCTGTAATAATTGGCAAAACCCAAAAACCTTTGTATTGCTTTCAACCCTTTAGGTCATGGCCATTGTAGGACTGCTGCCAATTTACCCTCATCCATGGCAATGCCATCAATAGAAATGACGAATCCCAGAAAGGGTACTGTGGAACAATGAAATTCGCATTTCTCCAATTTACAGAACAATTTGTTCTTGCGTAACCGTAGCAGGACTTCAGACACATCCAGAATGTGTTGGGTTAAGTTGGCAGAGTGAATCAATATATCATCGAGGTAAACGACAACACAGGACTGTAATAAGTCACGGAGGATATCATTGATAAACTCTTGAAACACGGCAGGTGCATTACATAAGCCGAATGGCATGACTAAATATTCATAGTGATCCGACCTAGTATTGAATGCCGTTTTCCACTCATCCCCGGCCCTTATCCGTATCAGGTTGTACGCAGCACGTAAATCGAGTTTAGTAAATATAGATGAGCCTTTCAACCTGTCAAACAGCTCTGTAATGAGTGGAATTGGATATGCGTTTTTAGGCATCAACTTATTAAGTCCTCGATAATCAATACAGGGTCGTAACTCGCCACTTTTCTTTTTTACAAAAAAAATCCTGCACCTGTCGGAGATGAAGATTTGCAAATTATCCCTCGAGTGAGGGCATCCTCAATGTATTCCTCCATGGCCTGATTCTCCTCACAGGAGAATGGGTATGTCCTGCCCCTCGGTGGCACCACTCCCGGGGGCAAATCAATAGCGCAATCATACGGCCTATGCTGCGGCAATGCGCTAGCCTCTCCCTTACTGAATACGTCACTGAATTTGCTGTATTCAGCTGGCACGGAGGGAGAGGTACATAAAATCTTAACTGGATGAGACAAACAATGCCCAGAACAGTATTCAGACGACGACTTGACCTCGCATCTTTGCCAGTCAAACTGGGGGTTGTGTAAAAATAACCAAGGGAACCCCAATATGACCGCGTGATGAGGTGAATGTATAATCTGGAAACAGACCCTCTCCTCGTGGAAAGCCCCAATAGTCATAGAGATAGGTGTAGTTTCCATGGTGATGAATGCAGGTTCTAGCGGTCTGCCATCAATGGCTTCAATGGCTAAAGGCGTATCTTTTTTGGACAGCGGAATACTGTGTGTTTCAGCAAATGTCTTGTCCATAAAATAGCCTGCAGCGCCAGAATCTATTAATGCTAGTGCCTCAACCGCTTGATCACCTACAGGGAAGCACACCGGAATGATGGGTTTCTTGGAACAGGGATCTGGGGACGATTGTACACCACCTAGGGCCTGTCCCCCAAGGTACCCTAGGTGCGTGCATTTCCCGGCCGTACCGGACAATTACGTAGTATGTGCCCATTTTTGCCACAATATAAGCATAAACCCTGCCTTCTGCGGTGTGCCCGCTCCTCCTTAGACAGCCTGGTGAACCCGAGTTGCATGGGTTCCCCCAGTTCGTCAACTCGATCAGGAGGATTGGGAGGCAAGGGTGGGTTTAAAGGGCCATCGTGCCCATGGATTCTGGATCTTGCCCTTTTAGCCAAGCGCCTTTCTCGTATGCGTGTATCAATGAGCAATACAAAATCTATGTAATCATCCAAATCGGTAGGTACCTCTCTGGCCGCAATTTCATCTTTAATAGCGTCTGATAATCCCTGGGAAAAAGCTGCCACTAGAGCCTCATTATTCCACCCTACCTCTGCTGCCAGTATCCAAAATTCTATGGCGTAATCGCCTGCGGTGCGTTCGCCCATCTGAATCTCCATTAATCTTTTGGCAGGAGAGGAGGTTCTCCCAGGCAGCTTGAATACTCTCCGAAACGGCTTGACAAATTCGTCAAAGTCTAATGTACATGGTTTGGCCTTCTCCCATAGTGGGCTAGCCCATGCCAGGGCTTTACCCGTTTATAGAGATATCATGAACCCCACCTTGCTACGGTCGTTCGGAAAAGCGTGAGGTGTTAGTTCTAGAAATATCTCTAGTTGGTTAATAAACCCTCTACACAGGGTGGGTTCGCCATTGTATCTCAACGGTAACAGCGCCGCCGCCGTTAAACTTCTGGGAACGGCAACCATTTGCCCAGCAACGTGATCCGGTGTCACAACTGGGGGGACCACCGGACTTTGGTCAGGTTTATCAAGGTGTACCGTACGTTCTAGCAAGGTTTGCATGGCCAGTGCCAACTGGTCCAAGCGCTGCTCGTGCACATCCATCCTCCAGTGGAGGTTCTGTGTATTACTGTCACCTTTACCGTCAGAGGTCATGGCCCTTTCGTACTGTTACGGTTTTCTGACACTCAGACAAGGTTTTAAGTAAAAACACAGTTTTATTTGAAATGAAAATCAAGAATAGCGCCCCTGGGGGGCCAGGTATGGCATAGACAGACAGGTAGAAAGCAGTAGCTAGTACAATGAATGCTGAATTGCACTGTATAACAGGATGGACAAGGGTTAAGGAATAACCCACTGATCAGTCACAATGATAGTAGGCTGACAACGCCCAGCTAAACCAATAAGTCTCTGAAAGTATTCACGATCAGTAGTAGGCTTGTTCAAATCACTCTCATGTAGCTGTTACAAAAGGACTCCCAAGGAGACTGCACAATGCAACCAGAGCTGAATATAAACTCCAGGAGGAGTGGTAGAAAGAGCCGCTAGCAGAGCTGGTAAACGGAACCTGTCAAGCCCTTGATACGTACAGGAATACTGTTGTGTGCCAAAGGAGATTAGAGCCAGGCCACCCACATGGTGCCAACAGGAGTAACACTGTACCAGCAACAACGAGCCTCGCACAGGAGTGCGATGAGTGATACTACACACGAGCAATGACTAGCGCCCAGACACCCTTCCGGTGCCGTATCAGTACCATACAGCGAGAGCAAACGGAGGCCACAACACCGGGAGGTGCAAGTACGGTACACCACGTACCGGGACTAAACTGCTCTGCTCGTGTAATGGACAGACTAGGTACGAAGCGCAGCTCAGATTGTGTAAATGGCTCGGATAGTATGATATAGCTTGGCAAGTGTATTAGGCTCAATAACGGAGGCAACACACACACAGTAAGGGAATCGGGCAGGTACGGCCACGGAGAGGCAGCTTAGCAAGGTTATAACAGCTCGGTAAACGAAGGCCACCGCATAGCGCCAATGAGAGTGAATGAACGGAGCCCCACTACTACAGTTCAGAATGTTGCCGTCGGGCGACCTGGAAACACTGGAACTCAGGAAACTGATGAGGAACAGGGAGCGATGACCGGAACCAGGACCCTCTCGATCAGGAACGCCAACAAGCCGGGTAAATCACGGAGCCGGAAAGTCCGCCACAGCCAGGTCGGTAACGGAGCAGGAACGTCAGCCACAGCCAGGTCAGTAACGGAGCAGGAACGTCAGCCACAGCCAGGTCGGTAAAGGAGCAGGAACGTCAGCCGCAGCCAGGTCGTTAACGGAGCAGGAACGTCAGCCAGCGCAGGATCCAATCAGAGAGCAGGAACGGAGAATAGTCAGACGAGCCAAATCGGTACACAGGAACACAGTAACTCAGCAAGAGGGCTCAACTTCAGGAACACCACGAAAGGGCACCAGATAGATGTCATAGGCCCAGTATAAAAAGGAACATCCTGGGCGGGCCAAACAACCTGCACCAATGCACACGTACCATCAGTGTGACTGACAGGGGATCACAGGCACAGTGATACACCTACAGAGGAACCCACAAAGACGCAAAAGGTCCGACGAGGTAGACGGGGAGGACTCAGAAACAAGAGAAAAGAAAAGGAGGAATTAGAGCCAGACAGAGATAGAACCATAGGAATATTCAATCTATCTTCACAAGTCTTGACCACATATGATGTTTCACTTCTTAGGAAAGGTTTGAAATTTGCCCCTAGCTCAATTCCAAATGAATTTGAACTTTTTGTAGACACCCAAAAATTCATAAGAAAACTTATCTTAAAGAAATTTTATGAGAAAGAGAAGTTAGATTTGAAACGGGAAATTACCACAGACGAGGACCTCCTAAGACTATTAATAGAATTAGGGGAAGATGATCCCCAATTCACAATTTCTCCAACACTCAAGTTTAAACATTCAAACTTGAAACCTCCATCAAAATTTAATCCTCTACACATTAGAGGTCCACATATTGAGGCTTTCTCAGATACAGTAACTAGGGATATCCGCAAGCTGTTTTCAAAACCTATAAAGATAAAACAGAACTTGACTCGACAGGAGAAGATGTCTAAAATCACTTATGGAAAATTACTCTCTTATCTTCAGGGAGGCAGATAAAGGAGGAGGTCTGGTTATCCAAAACAAGGAAGATTACATCAAAGAGGCAAATAGAATTCTGGGAGACCGTAGTTTCTACAAGACTGTCTCCTACAATCCTATCCACCAGTACCATGCGGAATATAATGAACTCATTTCAGGAGCACAGAAATGTGGTATTCTCAACAATAAAGAATTTCAATTTCTCACCATCCAACATCCGGTCATCCCTATCTTTTACCACTTACCCAAAATCCATAAGGATCTCAATAATCCACCTGGTCGTCCCATTATCTCTGGAATAAACTCCCTAACTAGTAATCTTTCTCAATATACCAACCATTTTCTACAGCCTTATGTACAGAGTCTTCCATCATATACTAAAGATTCCACTGATATCCTCAGAAAGTTGGAAACTATACAATGGGATCCTACTTATATATGGGTCAGCTGTGATGTCACTTCACTATATACCATTATCCAACATCATGCTGAGATACAAGCTGTCGATACAATACTCAGAAGGGACAAAGAGGTGAGAGAGGAACAGATTCTGTTCATTTTGAACAGCATTGATTTCATATTACAGCATAATCACTTTATATTTGAAAATACTCACTATCTTCAAATAAGGGGGATAGCAATGGGGACCCGTTTCGCCCCTTCATACGCTAATATATTTATGGGTGTCTGGGAAGAAACACAAATCTGGAAGAACTACCAAAAAGACTTTATCCTATATGCTCGCTACATAGACTATCTATTACTTATTTGGAAGAGTGGACCATCGAAACTAGAAGAATTCTTCACGAACATTAATAATAATGATTTGGGACTCATCTTCACATATACTGCTAGTCAATCATCTGTCACTTTTCTTGATCTGGAAATTTCATGTGGATCAGAAGGCAAGATATGCACCTGGACGTACCAAAAACCAGTTGATGTAAATGGCTATATTGAAGCTACTAGTGGTCATTCATCCCACATGGCTATCTAATATTCCGTATGGACAATTCCTACGGCTTAAAAGAAATTGTACAGAAGAACAAGATTTTCTCTCCCAAGCAGCATTACTAGAAGAACTATTCCACGCTAAAGGTTATAATAAGAAAAATACACATAGAGCATTGGAAAGAGCAAAAACAGTGTCTAGAAAGGAATTACTAACAACAAAAACAGAAGAAAGAGGGATATGTCCACAAGAACTTGTTACAGCTCGTCAAGAACCCAACTTAACATTTATTACTAGATATTCTGCTATCTCTAGAAGAATTGAACATATCATAAAACAAAACTGGAAAATTTTGGAAGGCGACAAAACCATCAAGAATATTCTCCCAAAACAACCTAAAGTCATCTATAGAAAAGCACCGGACTTGAAAAAGAAATAGGCACCTTCAGCAATCAAAAACTCCCATAAAATAGGAGATGATATAACTAATCCTATCAATGGAGATCAAATAAAAGGAAATTACAAATGTGGTCAATCCTTATGTACCACGTGTAATTTTACTAAAAACAAGGCCACTACCTTCAAGTCCTATACCACTGGAGAAGTATTCCCTGTAAAACAATACATCAATTGTAACACCAATTACGTAATTTATCTCCTGGAATGTATATGTTGTATGCAATATATAGGGAGAACAATAAGACAGATGAAAAAAAGATTCCTTGAACACAAATATAATATTATGAAGAATAACCAGAAACATTCAGTCTCCAGACACTGCAATGATTGTCCATCTTTCAAAACATTCGAAGATATTAGAATTATGGGTATAGAAAGAATCAACCCCACCAATAGAGGTGGGGATAGATTCAAAAAATTGGCCAGATAGGAGAGTTATTGGATTTTACATACACTGGCAGTTACATACACTGGCACCTGAAGGACTTAATGAAGAATTGGACTTATGGTGCCTTTAATAACATACTTTTTTTCAGTTTTCACTTGACACAGAGCCAGGATACCAAGTACCAATGAAAATATATAATTTTTTTTTTTCATCAATAACCCTTATTCAGTACTTCAATCTACTACCTTTAAACATGTACACATAATTTTCCATTTTGCATAACTATCTATATGCAGATTGGGATGTGCTATCTGCATTTACCATGAATTAAGCTTATCCAGAGGACCTATACATTTTTCCATTAAATGATATCCACTATATTAGGTATATCATTTTTATATTCCCTCATTGGTTATTTACTTAATTTTCTTTGCAGAAATCCATTCCTCTCATTATTTTCCCCTTACTGATTGCTTTCCATTTAAAATAATTTATATTGTTCTGTTTTTATTGTCGAACAGAAAGAGCGCAAACCACCACGCTAATTGACCTGGACTATGATGACAACAATACTCGCACAAAAAAGATGTAGTAGCTGGGTAAAATATCCAGCTAAAGCAAACGGGGATACATAGACCGCCCCGAAACGGTCGCCTTGGTGTACCGATTGAATCCACAAATCCTTGTCTTCATTAAAAACACGATTTATTTGAAATTTCAAAAAAGCATATTGCTATTATATGCCCAATAACGCGTTTCGAGGTAACAACCTCTTTTTCAAATTTATAGGCAAAGAACAATACGATAAAAAGCAATTTGCTCAAAAAATAAACAACTCTTACCTCCATGTGTGATGCCTCTTTTATGACCCATCATCTCAATTCAAATCGTAAGCCATAACGAGGCGTCATGACGGGACGTCATCACGGCATGACAGAGCGTCATCACGCGAGAGCAAGGAGCCCAACATCACTGGACAACAAACTCTCGCGAGACGAATCACCAGCCGCCATCTGTACGAGGGACATGCCTCAATCGGAAGTCTAACGCTAATATGTGGAACGCACAAAATCACGTACAAAGTACGCGAGATGTACAAGATCCACTATCGCGTAAATATTCACGAGATGTATCCCGTGACTAACTATATACATATGATTACGCTCAAAAGGCAAAATAGAGCTACACCTATACCCCTAAATAGAAAAGGGGGAAATAAAGACATTGAATAAATAAAATATGTCCCACTATACCCTAAATGAGAATTCTATTGTGAAAATAGTACACTAACCAGAGGCATCTCACATGGATAACAATATAATAAAATATGGAAAGATCTAAGTACACCAAGTTAAATATAAATAACAACCATATACATGACACAACAATGACAAAAAAATGACAAAAAATTGATAAAAAATAATAAAAAAAGAAGATAAAATTAAAATAATGATAAAAAATAAGGAAAAAATAATAATGAAGAATAAAAAGGAAATAAAAAATAATAATGTAAACAATATAAAGAAATATATATAAAAAAATATATAAAAAAAATATATAAAAAAATATATAAAAAAAATATATATATTTTATATATATTTCTTTATTTTTATATATATTTCTTTATATTGTTTACATTATTATTTTTTATTTCCTTTTTATTCTTCATTATTATTTTTTCCTTATTTTTTATCATTATTTTAATTTTATCTTCTTTTTTTATTATTTTTTATCAATTTTTTGTCATTTTTTTGTCATTGTTGTGTCATGTATATGGTTGTTATTTATATTTAACTTGGTGTACTTAGATCTTTCCATATTTTATTATATTGTTATCCATGTGAGATGCCTCTGGTTAGTGTACTATTTTCACAATAGAATTCTCATTTAGGGTATAGTGGGACATATTTTATTTATTCAATGTCTTTATTTCCCCCTTTTCTATTTAGGGGTATAGGTGTAGCTCTATTTTGCCTTTTGAGCGTAATCATATGTATATAGTTAGTCACGGGATACATCTCGTGAATATTTACGCGATAGTGGATCTTGTACATCTCGCGTACTTTGTACGTGATTTTGTGCGTTCCACATATTAGCGTTAGACTTCCGATTGAGGCATGTCCCTCGTACAGATGGCGGCTGGTGATTCGTCTCGCGAGAGTTTGTTGTCCAATGATGTTGGGCTCCTTGCTCTCGCGTGATGACGCTCTGTCATGCCGTGATGACGTCCCGTCATGACGCCTCGTTATGGCTTACGATTTGAATTGAGATGATGGGTCATAAAAGAGGCATCACACATGGAGGTAAGAGTTGTTTATTTTTTGAGCAAATTGCTTTTTATCGTATTGTTCTTTGCCTATAAATTTGAAAAAGAGGTTGTTACCTCGAAACGCGTTATTGGGCATATAATAGCAATATGCTTTTTTGAAATTTCAAATAAATCGTGTTTTTAATGAAGACAAGGATTTGTGGATTCAATCGGTACACCAAGGCGACCGTTTCGGGGCGGTCTATGTATCCCCGTTTGCTTTAGCTGGATATTTTACCCAGCTACTACATCTTTTTTGTGTGAGTATTGTTGTCATCATAGTCCAGGTCAATTAGCGTGGTGGTTTGCGCTCTTTCTGTTCGTCTTTTCTCTTTTGTTACAAGGATCCTGAAGGATTGTGGGAGTCCTCAAGACGCAGCATCCATCGCACTTTGAACTGAGTGAGGGCAGTTGAAATCCCTCATAGACGCAGGCTGATCACTTCTAGTGGTCATCTAAATTGTAAGTGAAGTGGTGTATTGGTGGAGGTCCTATATTGGTACATATTACACTAGGAGCGCCCTCTTTTTCTTCTCTTCTTTTCTTCTCTTCTTTTTTTCTTCTGTTCTGTTTTTATTGTAACTATGATGATTTTTATTACAGTGTATCTAATTATCCTTTGTACTATGTGGTATTATGTTTTATAAACATTATTCTAATTAAGGGTCAGTGACCTACTGACCTTTTTTACCACTGGCCATTTTAAGTTTAAATAACCGAAGCGCAACTTTGGTGCTCTTTTAGCACCACATATTTATTTTCTTCCTGAGGAAGGAGCGGTTTGCTCCGAAACGCGTTGAAGAAGACACTTTAAACTTTACTTTTAGCAATATACTTGTGTTCCAAGACAGTCAGATTAATGCTAAGACTGTGTACTATTAAGACTTTATTCTATCTCCATTGAGACATCTCCACTATCGCAGCAAGCGACAGAGAAAACAGCAAACACCGAGAAATCTGATTCACTATAGTGAGTGACGAAAGGAGCGGCGAACACCGAACTTGACTGGCACAGAAGATCTACAGGTGGATCACCAGACTTCTGAGGCGCAGCAATACAAGAAAGGATTCGGTGAGCGGCCATCTATTAACTGCTATATGTTTCAGTTCAAGTATTGCTCTGGTGAGCATATTATGTAATAGAGGGTTTCCACATCCCCGGACTGTATCGATCTATATACCTCATTGTTGCTATTCTCTCTTGAGATTCTCACTCGCAACATATCATTGGGTTATACATCCATCAGTCCTTCACTCACCGAGCATCTGATTTATTCCGGTGTCCACTAGGGCTCCCCATTATCATTATATACACTCCTTTGATTATTTTTATTATTTCACCTGCTATGTGGATTATATTATTCCTCATTTTTCATTTTTAACCTACTGTATATCTGGTTATATATTAAGGAATTTTTTTTATAAACGATATCACTTTTATTCCCCCTTATTTATATACATTTTAACTATTAAAGAATTGATATTTTGTTGCTCAAGTTTATCTATATATTATTTCCCATTACACCACGGACTACTCTTAGATCTCTGGGGCGCTGTCTCTCCTTTTCTTCTCTTTTTACATGTATTGGCTCGAGGAGACTCCGAGCACTTGACAGCAGCACGGGAAATAAGAACGTTTATCACTAGAGGAGAACACATCATTCATCCACCATCTCATCGTCATCATATTCATCTTCATCTCTACTAACTTCATTACCCATTATTGATCATCTCCATCTAAACTGTTTCACATGTATGAACTATTTATTGATCTGGTTTCATCTATTTACCTCTGTATTTATTTTACTTTATTCTAATTGTCCTTATTGTATATATTACCAGACTACTTGGTTACGCTTTTCTTTCTATGTGTGTACTTATTGATGATTCTTGTATCCTCTAAGGTTACGTTTGCCCCCCACTGCTTATTTAGGACGATATTGTTAGGTCCAGTGGCTTCTATTGTCTAGAATACAGGTACATCCCCCCCCCCCTTCGCTACACTCGTTAATACCTTCACACAGTGAGCGCTCCATTCCACACTTTTTTCTTTATAAGGTTTAATATCGTTTGCTGTCTCCGCCACTGTGTGCGGCCGCAGAGGCAGTGGAGACAGTATTATGAAAGCACAGAACTCCCCTCTAATTCTTCACGGGCCAATGCCTGTTACACACTGAGGGAACTGGATGTGAACCTGCATTTATATGGGCAGTCTAACTTCCAATTCCCTCACAACCACTGGCTGGGATGTGCTTATGCACATCCCAGCCAATCAGTTTAAAGCACAGCTGCACAGAGCTGATTGACTGGGATGTGCGTTAGAACATCTCAGCCAATGGCTGTGAGGGAATTGGAAGTGAGCCTGTCCATATATAAAGGCAAGCTCACTTCCAATTCCCTCAGTGTGTAACAGGCATTGGCCCATGAGGAAGAAGGGGGGTTCTGTGCTGCATAATACTGCCTGCTGTGTGTGGCAACAGAGACCGCAAACAATATTAAACCTTAAGCTAAGTATTTTGTAGGAATTATTTGATCATGGCATTATTTTATCATGGCATTTATGGTGAAATTTATTGGGAACAACTTGGACACCGTATATTAATAACTTGCAGCATATTTATGGAACCAAACAGTAGTAATACATTCTTTAACCCTTCTGAGCACCAGAGAGGTACGCAACACATTGCAAAACCCCTCTGGCACTCAAGCAGTTAAAGTATGTATTAGTGTGATGCTGATTTCTGCATTGTACTTATAACTTTATTTTTTTTATAGCAAGAAGACTGAAGAAAGAAGAGAAAGACAGAAGATGACCAGCATGCTGAGGACTCTGCTGGACATCAGGATTAATGGTAAGTGTTACTTGTAACGCAATGTTGTTTTACTTAGTTGGGTTAACCATATGAAAGAAGAGAAGGACAGAAGATACAGTAAAGAAGAGAAGACAGAATGAAACAGACAGTGGATAACAGGTAAGTGTAAAACATATCAGTTAACGATCGGTGCTTGGCAGTAAGTCAGACACTGATAGTTGATTTTTTTACTGTTAAGTTCCCAATATCACTGCTTTTAATGGAATTTTGTGAACTTAACACACAAAATGGACGTTTAGCCACAAGACCGTTTCTGTGGGTTAACGTTCTTTGTGGTTTTAGCTGGTAGGACCTTTGAATACCGCATCAGACATTTCATTATTTCAGCCGGTATTCACTTTAGCCCTACCTGCTATTTTACCACAAACCTTTAAATCTACCCCTTAATGACTGATGACGTGTCAGGACAGTCACAATGGTCCCTGTGTTAAGAACCTGTGACAGCCCAGGCACCTCATTGTTTATTCCAGCACGGCTACAAGGTAGAGCCTAAAACATGAAGTCGGTATGTGTGATAGCCAACACATACCGGCTTGGTCCTCCAGTGTACCCCATGGCCTCAAAGGGAAAGTAACGTCAGAAAAAAGTATTAACTATACGGTAGATACAATTAAGAGAGAGTACTTGCACCGTTATGGTTTGAGAGATATAGGAAAATATGTTCTCTGCTCCCTTCCCTTTCTGCTTGACGAGCTGTGAAGCTGTCGGAAGCAGATTCTGGTTCCTGGATCAGACGGCGGCTCTTCAGCAGTGCTGACATAGCGATATTTAAAAATAAAAACTTCACTGGAACAGTCTACAATGTGTGCCTGTTTTGCAAGCACATGTTGTAGACCATTCAGATGAAGTATTTATCTTTAGCTATTGTTATATCGGCGCTACTGAAGAGCCGCGTCTGGTCAAGTGATCAGAATCTGCTTCTGACAGCTTTACAGCTCGTCAAGCAGAAAGGGGAGGGAGCGAAGAACTTTATTTACTTACATATATCAAACCTTAATGGTTTGAAATAAACAAATACCGTAAAATCTCGGGTATAATACGCACAATTTTACCCCACTTCACCTTATGTGAAGTGGGGGGTGCGTATTATACACGAGAGTTAAAAAAAAAAAAAAAAAAAAAAAAAAAAAAAAATAGGGTTGGCCGATCCCTTTCCTCCCTCCCCCGGGTCAAACCCGCTCTCAAAACAAGCCTTACTAACTTGAAGTCCGCATCTTCTTCTGTGGATAAGGCAAAATAAAGCGTTATGCACAGCTTCCCTTTGCCGCCCGCTTCCATCAATGGGCTGATACACAGGGCATTACCATTGGCTGTAGGCGGAAGGTCCTGCAAGCCCATTGATGGAAGCGGGCGGCAAAGGGAAGCTGTGCATAACGCTTTATTTTGCCAATGATAATGTCCTGATACACAGGGCATTACCATTGGCTGTAGGCGGAAGGTCCTGCAAGCCCATTGATGGAAGCGGGCGGCAAAGGGAAGCGTGCCGCCCGCAGGGAAGCTGTGCATAACGCTTTATTTTGCCTTATCCACAGAAGAAGATGTGGACTTCAAGTTTAACTTCAAGCAAGTAAGGCTTGTTTTGAGAGCGGGTTTGACCCGGGGGAGGGAGGGAAGGGATCGGCCAGCCTTTATAATTTTTTAGCAAGGGGGGAAAACAAGGGTGCGTATTATACATAGGCACTCTTGTTTTCCCCCAAAAAGTGCAAGTAATCTCTTAATTGTATCTACCATATAGTTAATACTTTTTTTCTGACATTACTACCCCTTTAAGGTTTTAAAATCAAAATACTAACAAGGAACTACCATATAGTTAATACTTTTTTTCTGACATTACTACCCCTTTAAGGTTTTAAAATCAAAATACTAACAAGGAACTTTAGAAATACACAGGAGAGAAAGACATTTGAATTTAACACACTGGACTAAAAAAAGGACTTGGGATTCCTCCACATTACCAAAACTTTACATAATATTTCCTTTTATTTATTTTGATTTAGTACATGTTTACTCATCTTTCTCATTTTTATATTTATATGTATGTACTATGGATCTCATGTCTCTCATAATCCCCCCTACCCCCGCAATCCTCTGTTAAGTGCTTCAGGTGATTTATTACTCAGCAGATTTTCTTTCCTTAACATGGCTTTTAACCCTTTGAGTGCCAGAGGGGTACAGAATGCATATACATGTATTTTTAAAAACCAGCATGCTTTAGACTTGGAAAAGGGAGCATCATTCTCAAAAGCTTGGCCATAAATTTGAAGGTTAGTTCAATAAAAAAGGCATTATTACATTTATTACACAAGAAGGCGAACAGGACCCCAATTTCTGATGCCAAAAAACCTTAGCTATAGTTCCTCTTCCATTGAGTGGAAAGCTGATCATGATCATTAACAGTCATTATACTAAAGTAATGTTATGTGGATTTCACTTAAAATGTACATATATAGATATATATATCTATCAAATAAATTTGCCAATATATTTTCATGTGCTTTAATAACCCAATAAAACTCTCATAGTGATTTGTGGGGTCAGCAACTCCTGTTCCTTTAGCCACAACAAATTGACAATTCACACAAAGTGAACACTGGAATAAAATGAAGACTAGGAGAAATTGACTTTATTTTAGTCCACCCGCTTGTGGCTAGGCGGCTTAGAGCAGCAGCTATTATCTTCTATATTACATAATGCATTAAGACTTGTTCTTACAGTTAGCAAGGTTTACCATATTTAACCATGCGGAGAAACTGCTCATACCCAGCATTTTATGGGTTGCAATTCAGATATTTTATTTGACATTTTACAGGTAAAAACTTCCTACTGAATAAACTTATTTGATAAAATGATTAATTTAATAATAGAAGACAATACTACTTTCTCCTAATTGCATATCAGATGAGCAGTCTTGGAATATGTTTGAACTACACCTCAAAAGAGAGGATTTTAGTCTTACCTGCTAATTCTTGGTCCATACAGGTTAATGGTAACTATGGGTAGGCGATCCGCCCCTTTAATTGTCGGCAGGAACAACTCTAGAATTGTATGCAGGGGGTGCAGCCTACCTTCCGTCCTTGGCTGCAGCTAGCCAACCAGCTCTAGAATGATTTGTTCCTTGGTGAAGATAACACACAGGCAAGAGAACAGTTCTGCTATAGTGTTAGAATCTTTTTTTATTCTTCTGTTAGATATGGAATACCACCATTAGGCAGATTAACATAACTGACAATGCCCTTAGATGTGGCTAGCTCAGTACCCAAGGTGGACCTTAAGCCCTGAGGGGGAAAATCTTGATTCCAAGTGCTTTCCCAAGAGTTACCCACTGAGGTTACTTCTTACTACATGGTAATCTGAAGATAGAAGATGTGCAGGAAAGGTGAGCAACCCTTTGAGTGCTGCAGGTCCACTTGTCCCACAGTGCCCCTCCGCACAGAGGTGTCTTCATTGGAGTTCCTGTTGCACACTCCTGCAGTAATTGGGTATATCTGTATGTCTATTGTGTGTTGTGTGTTTTGGAGCAGGTTTATGTGGTAACTTAACCCTTTAGATGCTAGATTGGAACTTTTTGGGGGGTTTCTAACACTTTTCCTACTGGTTTAGTGCATACAATTCTACAATTGTTCCTGCCTACTTAAAGGGGCGGATCGCCTACCCAGAGTTACCAGTAACCTGTATTGGACGAAAGAGAAAAGCAAATTACTCTTTAAGACTAGAATGTAATAACAAACCAGAAATTATGAAAAGATATGCAACTCTGCAAGAAGTCGTATACTATGTCAACCACACAGAAAGAGGTATATGGATTTTTTTTTTGGTGAGAGGGGTTGGTGTCCAATGCTTTATAAAATAAATTGAAATTAAAATCAAATAATATTTTATTTATTGTCTGTTACTAGTGATGTTGCTTTTTTGATTAAAAGTAAATATAACCATATGTATTTGTTTTCATAAAATACAGACTGGGGAAATGTAAGTATTTCACTTTGTCAAAAAGCATATGTGTGCATTCAAAACGGCATGTTAAAAAAGGAAGAAAAATGAAATGAAAAGGCTGATATAGATTTTAACCTAAATGAAAAATATGATTTTAGTCTTACCTATTAAAGGGGATCTCTCACCTAAATACATGTAATGCTCATTAGTTAGAGCATTTATCTAAAACACTGAAAACAGTGTTCATTATATTTAAAAAGCAGTTACATGCGCAAAATTCAAGTTTAAAATGTGTCCGGCAGCCTACTTCCCGAACTTTGCCGACCAGAGACAGCTCCCGTCCCACTACCCATCATCCTCCCATGACGGAGGCTGTCTGTCACTAAAGTGGAGCGATCGCATTGGCGGAGATTGATATCTAGCCAATGCGATCGCTCCACCTTAGTGACAGACAGCCTCCATCATCGGAGGATGATGGGTAGTGGGACGGGAGCTGTCTCTGGTCGGCAAAGTTCGGCAAGCCGGAAGTAGGCTGCTGGACACTTTTTAAACTTGAATTTTGCGCATGTAACTGCTTTTTAAATATAATGAACACTGTTTTCAGTGTTTTAGAAAAATGCTCTAACTAATGAGCATTACATGTATTTAGGTGAGAGATCCCCTTTAAATATCTTAGCCCATATAGCCTACAGGTAACCATGGGGAAGTGACAGCTCCTCCTAGTAGGTTGGAACAATTCTTCAATGAAATTGCAGGGGCGGAGCCTCCCTCTCCTTCTAGCAGGCTAGCCAGCTACTCCCCTTCAGTTAGATTTGTGACACTAAACCTACTAAGTTAGATAGCGAGCAGAAGAAGAAGAGGAAAACTCTTGTGAGCATGGACCCAATAGGACTCCCTTGTCCAGCCACAGGAGACAAAGCATGGTTCCTTTCACTGGGTGGGAGACCTTAAGCTATATGGACTAAGGGAAAAGGATTTAACAGGTAAGACTAAAATCCTATTTTCTCTGTCATCCAATATAGCTTACAGATAACCATGGGGATGTACCAACATTGAGTTCCAGGGTGAGAAAATTAAGGAAAGGACCAAGCGCCGGTCCCCATGATACCAGAGCTTCCCATGGGATATCCAGACATGGAACAGCCAAAACTAACAATGGACACTGAATAACTAACATAGCACACTGAACAAGAGCCAATGGGGCTCAGAAAGATAAATAACTATAAAGCACAGGAAAGTAAAATCCTAGACAAGCAAAGCTGCCTCCAGGACTTTCCTGCCAAAGCTGGCTTCAGCCAAAGCCAGGGCTTCAACACGGTAGTGTATGGTAAAAGTGTGCACAGAGGACCAAGTGGCCGCCTTGTACAGCTGATCAGCAGAGGCCTAGTGGAATGCGCTGTGATGCGAAAGCGAACAGGTTTATTTCTGAGTTCATATCCCTTTCGAATGGTGGTATCCATTTGAAGTGACGCATGTAAAGTTTCGCTTCATAAAACGACAAATGTATTCGGCCGCGTCATCTAAAGTGTCGCAAATTCTACATTTCTCGTTGTTACAAATGGCGCATTAACTATATCATGCATTAACATGTCGCAGCATTAAGGATGTAATATTGGTGCATTAATGACGCAAAGTGGGTGCAATATGGAAGCAATACTGGTGCAATATGGGTGCAATAATGACGCAAATTGGGTGCAATATGGGTTCAATATGGATGCAATATGGAAGCAATATGGAAGCAATATGGGTGCAATATGGTTCAATAAGGACACATTAAGGATGCAATATGGGTGCAATAATCGTGCAATATGGGTGTAATATGGATGCAATATGGGTGCAATAACGACGCAAATTGGGTGCAATAATGGTGCAATATGGGTGCAGTATGGATGCAATGTGGATGAAATATTGGTGCAATATGCGTGCAATAATGATGCAAATTGGGTGCAATATGGATGCAATATGGGTGCAAAGCTGACACAAATTGGGTGCAATAATGATGCAAATTGGGTGCAACAAAGGTGTAATAATGGTGCAATATGGGTGCAATAATGATGCAAATTGGGTGCAATATTGGTGCAATATGGATGCAGTATGGATGGGTTTGGAGTTGGAATTGGGTTGGATTTGGTGGGTTTTTGGTTGGACTTGCGTTGGTTTTTGGTTGGGTTGGTTTTGGTGGGTTTTGGGTTGCACCATTATTGCGTCATTATTGCACCCGTATTGCAACACATTAACGCACAAATGGTGACTGTGCCATTCAGAGCAACGCAATATGTAGAATATGCGTCACTTTATGGTGCAAAACTTTAAATGCTACACTTTAAATGACGCGGCAAAACACATGCGTCACTTTATGACTTGAAACTTTACATGCAACATTTCAATAGTAAACCGCGAATGGCAGACTTGATCCAAGAAGCAATAGTCACTTTGGATACCAGCCCTGGGACCCTCAGGGACAACAAAAAGTGCGTCAGTCTGACAGACTCAGTGCGGTGCACATAAAACTTAAGGCAGTGCACCACATCCAACAACTGGTGATCCCTCTCCTTGTCAGATTTAGGGTCAGGACAAAAGGAAGGCACAACAATCTCTTGATTGATGTGGAACTCAGAGACCACCTTAGGAAGAAATTCCTGGCAGGTCCAGAGAATGGCCTTATCCCTGTGAAACACCAGGAAAGGCGGTTTGCAGGATAAAGCCTGCAACTCAGCCACTTTGTGGACAGAGACCACAGTTAAAAGAAAAGCCATCTTCCATGTCAAAAGACGGAAAGGAATGGTAGCCAAGGACTCAAAAGGAGGCTGTCTTAATACACACAAAACAAGGTTAAGGTCCAACTGAGGAGTAGGAGCCTTCAAAGCAGGGAAAGCATGTGCAACATCTTGAAAAAAATAGGATTTTAGTCTTACCTGTTAAATCCTTTTCACTTAGTCCATACAGGTCACTGGTACTTCTGGGAGGCGATTCGCCCCTTTAATAGGCAGGAACAATTATGCAAATGATTGCAGTGGGCGGAGCCTCCCCTCTTACTTAAGCCACCTTCAGGCCAGAGCCACTAGATTTGATTTGAGACTCTAAAACTGACCCCAGGTAAGCAAGAAGAAAGACTCCTGTGAGCATGCCCCAAAGGTCTCCCACTGAATGCCACAGGAGAGCCAGGTCTGGTCCCTTGACAGGGTGGGAGACCAGTGACCTGTATGGACTAAGTGAAAAGGATTTAACAGGTAAGACTAAAATCCTATTTTCACTGTCGTCCAATACAGGTCACTGGCACTTCTGGGATGTACAAACATTGAGCTGATCCAGAGGTGGGAGTTAAGGCAAGGACCAGAACAAGGCCCAAGACATAAAAACTGCTATGAACCAGTTAATAACATAGCCCAAACTGTAAGTGTCAACGGACACCGATCAAGGGAACAATCCCTGAACTAACACAGCACACGGAACTAGAGCCAACAGGGCTCAACAGTAAGGAAGCACTAAGGATCACAGAGCGGAAGACCTACACAGGCAAAACTGCCTCCAGGACCTTCCTTCCAAAACTGGCATCAGCCGAAGCCAGCACATCAACACGGTAGTGCTTTGAAAAGGTGTGCACAGAGGACCAAGTAGCCGCTCTGCACAGTTGATCAGCAGAAGCCTGATTCTTGTAGGCCCAAGAGGCCCCAATAGATCTGGTGGAATGGGCAGTCACCCGGTAGGGAACGTGCTTATTCCGCAACTTATAGGCTTCACGGATAGTAGCCTTAATCCAAGAGGCAATGGTAACTTTGGAAGCCGGTCTCCCAGCCCTAGGCCCCTCAGGAATGACGAATAGAGCGTCAGACTTCCTGATAGACTCGGTGCGATGCACATAAAACTTGAGGCAACGCACCACATCCAACAAATGGAGATCTCTTTCCTTGTCAGATGAAGGATTAGGGCAGAAAGAGGGAACCACAATCTCCTGATTGATGTGAAACTCAGAGACAACCTTTGGTAAGAATTCCTTGGTAGTGCGAAGCACAGCCTTATCCTTGTGGAACACCAGGTAAGGAGGTTTACAAGACAGAGCCTGTAACTCTGCTACCCGGCAAACTGAAACAATAGCCAAAAGGAAGGCCATCTTCCAAGTCAAGAGACGTAAAGGAATGGAAGCCAAGGATTCAAACGGTGGTCGCTGGAGAACTCCCAGCACCAAATTGAGGTCCCACTGGGGAGCAGGACTCTTGAAGGCAGGTCGAACATGAGTCACACCTTGAAAGAAAACTTTCACATCAGGAAGGATAGCGATCCTTTCCTGGAAAAACACAGACAAGGCAGAAGTCTGAACTTTGAGGGAACTCAGACTGAGCCCCTTATCAACGCCGTCCTGCAAGAAGGCCAGGACAGTGGGAAGATGAAACTCAAGGGATAATTTCTTATCAGAGCACCATGCCACAAAAGTTGACCAAATGCGATGATAGATCTTGGAAGACACAGGCTTACAAGCACTAAGCATGGTCGACACCACAGAAGGAGAAAATCCTTTCTTTGCTAGAATCGAGGATTCAACCGCCATGCCATCAAATGGAGTGAGTGAACATCCTCCTTCCACAGATATCCCTGAAGAAGTAGGTCCGGACGGGCAGGAAGTGGGAACGGATCTGCCACTGACATGGCCATCAACTCCGGATACCAGGACTGGCGAGGCCAGTATGGAGCGATCAGGATCACAGGACAACGCTCCCGCTTCAGTTTCTGGATGACTCTGATCAATAGAGGAAGAGGAGGAAAGATGTAAGCCAGAGAAAAATCCCAAGGGATCGACAAGGCATCCACTGCTAGAGCAAGTGAGTCCCTCCGTCGGGAGCAAAACACCGGAACCTTTCTGTTGTGTCTGGAGGCCATCAGGTCCACCTCCGGCATCCCCCACCTCTGAGTGATCAAGTGAAACACCTCTGGATGAAGAGCCCATTCTCTGCTGTCGACGGTATGACGACTGAGGAAGTCTGCCATGATGTTGTCCACGCCTGGAATATGAACTGCAGAGATGACAGGCACGTGATCTTCTGCCCAAGACAAAATATCCTTGACCTCCAACCAGGCGGTGCCGCTTCTTGTGCCGCCTTGCCTGTTGATGTAAGCCACCGCAGTGGCGTTGTTGGATTCCACTCTGATCGGAAGACCGGTCAGTTGAGATTCCCAGTGTCTCAGGGCAAGCCGGATGGCACGTAGTTCCAGAACATTGATGGAGAGCAGAGATTCCTCCAGACCCCATTTCCCCTGAGCACTGAAGAGACCCAACACAGCACCCCAGCCCCGAAGGCTGGCATCCATCGTGATCGTGGTCCAACGAGGAACTTGAAAGGATCTCCCTTTCAGGAGATGAGAGAGATCCAACCACCAGAGCAGACTCGATTCCACATGAGGAGGTAGAGAGACTGACAGTTGCTGATGATCTGGATGATTCTTGCACGTCTGGATCACAAATCTCTGAAGTTCCCTGGAGTGGGCCATTGCAAAAGGAACCGCTTCGATCGTGGAAATGAACTTCCCCACCAGGGAAGACAACTTCGTTACCGGCACTAAGTCCAGTTCCAGAATCCCCGCCACTCTGATAGCTATCTGATGAGCCACATCCTCCGGCAGGAACACCATGCATTGGCGAGTGTCGAACAGGAGACCCAGGAACAGAAGCCTCTGAGATGGGACCAAGTCTGACTTGTCCAGATTCAGGATCCAGCCATGACAAGTCAGAGTGTGGATACACTTCTGCAATTGCTGGTGAAGAAGCTCTGCTGAAAAAGCTTTGATGAGGAGATCGTCCATGTAGGGAGTCACCCGGACCCCGTCCTGATGAAGCACCGCTATCAGGGAGCCCAACACTCTCTGGAAGACCTGAGGAGCTGATGTCAGTCCAAAGGGAAGAGCAGAAAACTGAAAGTGTCCCCTGTGGCAGGCAATCCTGAGGTACCGCCTGCTCTCTGGATGAATAGGGATGTGAAGATAAGCATCCTGAAGGTCCAGGGAGGCAAGGAACTCCCCTGGAGACATCGCTGCAATCACAGAGCGCAGGGACTCCTGGCGGAAGTGGGAAGTCACCACATAAGCATTGAGATCTTTGAGATCCAAAATAGGACGAGCCCCTCCGTCCTTTTTGGCCACCACAAACAGGTTGGAATAAAATCCTGAACCTGTGTCCTCCTGAGGAACCACTTCCAGGACCTCTTTGTCCAAGAGATCCTGAATAGCGTTGTCGAACAGACGTCTTTTTGTAGGTTCCTGAGAAGGACGAGTAAAATGGAACCGAAAAGGAGGAAGGGAGGAGAAAGGGATCCTGTATCCCTCTGACACTACCTGAAGAACCCATGGGTCCACCACTGACTCCTCCCAAGTCCGGCGAAAGATGCGGAGACGACCCCCTACAGCCGGATGCGGACCCGGGTTCGGCGAGTCATGCCGAAGCAGTCTTGGAGGTCTTGGCCTTGGGGGCAACTTTGGGCTTCCAGGACTGTTTGGGCTTGGAGGAGGAGCGTGTAGCGGGAGGACCCGTCTGGGCCGAGGAGCGTGTCTCAGTCTGAAAGGAACGAAAGGACCGATTGCGTTTGGCTGGAAACTTTTTCTTAAAGACTGAGGGTAGAAGAGTACTTTTACCGCCAGTAGCCTCACTGATCATTTCTTTGAGTCCAGACCCAAATAGCAAATTCCCCTGAAAGGGCAAGGAAAGCAAGGCTTTCTTAGAGGCTGTATCAGCAGACCAAATTTTCAGCCAAAGGGCACGCCTAGCCACCACAGAAGCAGTGGAGGCCCTCGCCATCATGCGCACAGCATCAAAGGCAGCGTCAGCAACATAATTCTGAGCTTCAGTGATATTAGCAAGAAGCTGCAACTGTTCAGATACTGGTGCATCCTGGCGAACCGCTTCAGTCAGTCGTTCAGTCCAGGCCGCAATGGCTCTATTAACCCATGCCACTGCAAAGGTTGGACGCATGGCAGTGCCAATGGAGGCAAAAATAGACTTAAGAGAAAGCTCTAGCTTTTTATCCGTCCAATCCTGCAGGGCAGAGGCATCAGAGACAGCCAAGGCGGTAGATTTGGATAGCCTGGAAACAGGAGCATCCACCTTGGGGGGATGAACCCATTTTGCCAGCTCAGTCTCAGGAAAAGGGTACAGTTTAGCAAACTTTTTAGAGACAGAGGAGGATCTATCAGGATTCTTCCATGCCTCAGAGACTAGACGGGCAAGAGTAGGGTTAGTTGGAAAACAAACAACAGGCTTAGATGGTTTCTTTTGAAAAACGTCAGTAGGATCATAAGTGGATTCCTGAGTCAGAGGAAGGTTGAGCGTATTCAGAACAGCTCTAATCAGACCCTCAGCCGAAACTTCAGGGTCCCATTCATAAGGGTCCCCAATGGACCTGTTAGACTCAATAACAGTGCGTTCCTCAGCATCAGAATCCTGCAAGAGTTCTTCTTCAGAAGAATCAGACACATCAGGAGCACCCTGTGGCTTAGGCAGGGAGGTCCTGATTGTAGCGGGGGTCTGCCAGACCTGGAGAGCCCCCTGTACCTGAGAGGGAAAGAGTTGAAGAGTGGATCTGAGATCCCTAGTGGCAGCTTTAAACTCCCTCACCCAAGATGGCTCAATAGCATGGCTGGGAAGCCCAGGGTTGCTATCTTGACCAGTGCAGTTAGGGCATAGATCTCCCACGGTATCATTAGATAGCCCAGTGTAACAAGAGGAGCAAAACGCCATGGGGGGGGCAGACCCCCCATCCTCCTTAGACTTGGGTCTAGCCCCTAGCTCCAGTGAAGTAGACATGCTCACAGCGTCAATATACCCCACTTTAAACTATATCACCCAGTAATAGTGTGGAAGATTAAAGTTTCACCCCAGAAATGCCTAATAATGGACTTATCTGGCCAGCGAAGGGTTAATCTGTTGAGGGGAGAGAAGGCTCGGTCCCTGCGTAGTGTACTCGCTGAGGAAGAGCTCCACAAAATGGCGGCCGTCAGTATAGCCAATCAGAAACGAGCGCGAACCAGGCGCTCATGGGAAATGTAGTTTTCCCCATACAAGTACCCCAAACAGTGCCCGAAGCCCCCCTGAACACCCCACACTAATAAAACACACACCGGATGATAGAGCAGGAGCCTAGCATTAAAATGAGCCCTCTCTGGAGTTGCTGTGACAAGCGGTTCCAGAGATACGTCCCAGACTGTGAAATCTCATAGAGAGTAAAGGAGCCATAGCGTCTAAGCGGGAAAAGCCGCGCTTAAAGGCGCGGAACACCATTTTTAATAAAGTTTACTAAAACATTAAAAAGTGCCCAAACATACATAAAACACATAAAGAAATACTATTCAAGGCTCCAAACCCAGAGAATACCACAGAAACTGCATTAAATACAATAAATGCAAATAAAAACACCCTATGAGTGCTGGAGTGCAAAGCAAACTCCCAAATACAAGCCCAGCAAAGGGACACTGTGGGGACAAGTGGACCTTCAGCACTCAATGGGTGGCTCACCTTTCCTGCAAGGACTTCTGTCTTCAGGTGACCATGATGAAGTGGGAATAGACCAGAGGAAAATTCCCCAGTAGGGAAGCTGCTTAACCCACGCTGTTCCCTCTTCAGGGCATAAGGTCCACAGAAAATCCCTGGAAGCTGCACCAGCCACTTTAAAGAGGGCAATTCACAGTCATGGTCACCCTCCTAATGGTGGTATTCCATATTTGAATAAAAAAATAACAAACTACTAAGATGAATGCATAGATGTTCTCTACCTGGTGTGCACAACACCCAGGAACAAATCAAATCTAGTGGCTCTGGCCTGAAGGTGGCTTAAGTAAGAGGGGAGGCTCCGCCCACTGCAATCATTTGCATAATTGTTCCTGCCTATTAAAGGGGCGAATCGCCTCCCAGAAGTACCAGTGACCTGTATTGGACGACAGTGAAAAGACCTTGACATCCAGTAAGATGGCAATGGGTCTCTGAAAAAAGACAGAGAGGGCTGAGGTCTGAATTTTCAATGAACTAAGGCCCTTGTTCACACCATCCTGTAAAAAAGACATGACAGTTGGAAGATCAAAGTCCTGTGAGGACAGATCCCTGTCCACACACCAAGCATGGAAGATAAACCAAACCCCATGATAGGCTTTCGAGGAAACAGGTTTTGTAGCCTTAATCATAGTGGATACCACCTCTGGAGTATAGCCTTTCTTCGTCAAGGTGGAGGCCTCGACAGCCATGCCATCAAAGCCAGATGGTCCACATCCTCTTTGCACAGGTACTCCTGGCGAAGGCGATCTGGTCTGTGTGGCAGTGGAAACGGTGTTTGGACAGAAAGAGCTAGTAGGTCCAGAAACCAGGGCTGTCTGATCAAACAGGGAACAATCAGGACTGTGGGAGTTCGTCCATCTGAATCTTCCCCAGCACCTTTGGTAGTAGAGGAAGAGGAAAGATCTATGCCAGATGAAAGACCATGGAATTGACAGAGCATCCACCGCAAACGCTAGGGGATCCCTCCAGCGTGAGCAAAATATCCGAACCTTTCGGTTGTCCATGGTAGCCATCAGGTCTATCATGGGAAGACCCCACATCTGCACCAGGAGATCAAACACTTCTGGATGAAGCTACCACTCGCCCGGATCTACTGTGTGTCGACTGAGAAAATCTGCAAGGACGTTTTCTATGTCTGGAATGTGCATGGCGGAGATAGCAGGTACATGATCTTGACTTCTAACTAAGCAGCAGGACTTGAGTGCTGGAGTTATAAAAACTCCAATGAACCCTTGTGCAGAAGGGACAGTAGACCATAGCACTCAAAGGAATGCTCACCTTTTCTGCAGGTCTTCTTTCTTCAGACTACCATTGTAAGGAAGAAGCCTCAGAGAGACTCCCTCTGGAGAGAGAGACAAGGTTTGCATGGCTGAAAGGATCCAACAAGCATCTCCTGTAAACTAGGCAATCCACCAAGGGGAAGCCAGTAATGGTAATTTGCCTAATGGGGGAATTAGGACACCCCGTATGTAATCTAAATAAAAATAATAACATAACTAAAACTAACAGAACTGTTCACAACCTTCCTACCAGAATGAGGAATAAATCTTGGAAGGGAGCAGCTGGCTAGCCTGGTAGGAGAGGGAGGCTCTGCCCCTGTAATTTCATAGAAGAATTGTTCCAACCTACCAGGAGGAACTGTCACTTCCCCATGGTTACCTGTAAGCTATATTGGACGACAGAGAAATAACATTTGATCAAGCTGTGAAATTGGCAACACTCTCTTTCATATTTAAAGCGGAACTTTCACCTTTAATACACCAGGTCTCCTATGATTAGTGAAGAAAAATGGTTTGTAGATATTCGCTCTCAAAATTAGACTTCATGTAGCCACTTCTGCATTCTGCGGCACAGGGTAAGGACAGCACATTGGTGCAGGACTTCTCAGTCCTCAGATTCTCCTCCAACCTCCCTCCCAGCTCTCCCTGTGAGCTGATCCCTTCATGGTGATGTGCATCACGTCTACTGAGATAGCAAGCTCTGTTTGTCACTATACTGAGCTTGCAAGCTCAGTATAATGACAAACGGAGCTTGCTGTTACAATAGACATCATGTTAATACATCCATACAAAGTGAAGCATGAAAGTGCTCCCAGGGAGAGCTGGGAGGAGAATTTGAGGACTGGGAAGTCCTGCACCACTTTGGCGATGTTAACCTGTGCCGCAGAATGTGGAAGTGGCTACATGAAGTCTAATTTTGAGAGTGAATATCTCCTAAAGTATGGTCTTACAGAAGAAAAAAAAACCCCTGCAATCTACAAACCATTTTACTACACTAATCTTAGGAGACACGGTGTATTAAAGGTGCAAGTTCCATTTCAAGTGGACAATTTTACCCAAATTTAAAAAGGGGTTTACACTCAAATATCACATACTGTATCTATATATCTTTAAAATCTCTCTCTGGTATGATTGTTCTAAAAACTATAAGAAGACTGAAATGAAGGCTATCAGATAGAGGTCTTATCTCATCAGTTTTAGATTTTAACTTTTCTGTTTTGTTAAGGTAGTTATAACCTCTGTCTTTTCAGTTCTGAGACTTGCCTTCTATTGGTTGGTTTACCTCAATTATGACAAGCATTGCACTTCCTGCTCATTAAATTGCTTGCATAAACAAATGGATAACTGACTACACATCCAACAGAAACGTACATTAAACATATTTCTCAGAGTTCATGTACATAATACATTTTTATAAATTCTGGCTAAAAGTATATTTTATTTAAAAGGGTACAATTTCAATTAATTTCAGGTGACTGATACTGAACTTAAAATTATAGTTACAGTGTGTTACCTGAAAGTGTTAAGCCCAGCTTGCACATATCTATGAAGAAAGCAGAACCAGAAAAATAATACATTTTGGAAATTTCACTGAGGACATGCAAATAAGCTAAAAGGTACAGGAAATGTTGGCTTGCATTTAGACACAAGTTAAATACAGGTGGTTCTTTCTGTGAAAATCTGGAAGGAGGCCCAGGCAGTGGCATAACTATAGGGGTCTCAGGGGTCACACTGTGACCGGGCCCGTGCACTCCAGGGGCCTGGCCACCCTCTGCAACCCCTCCGCCTGGCTCCCGCAATCTCCCTCCGGTGCACTAGTAATGCAGAGTGCTGGGAGATGACATCATCTCCCAGCACTCTGCATTACTTAGAGGACTGCGCAGGATCTCCAGGTAGGAGGCATGTGATGGGGACATTGTGGAGATTGAGGGGCATTGTGTGTGTGTGTGGGGGGGTCAAAGTGGGGTGGGTGGGAGTGGCACTTCTTACACTAGGGCCCAGAGGCTTCTAGTTACGCCTCTGGCTCCAGGATTAAGAAAGAGCACTGATTTCACCATAAATGTGGTGCATTTGCATTCTACTGTGTTATGTATGTGCTCATGGACACAGCACACACCAAACTAAGTTTTAATTTACCTTTGCTATAATTTCTGTACATAATACCTGTTGTACAAAGAAGCTGCCAATCTCTTGGTGGAAGATGAAAAATCGGAAGCAAAAAATGTGCTTGTCTGGTGCTGTTTTTACACTGAAACAGGTTTTGATTTTAATTAAATGTAAAATTTAAGATTCTGTTAAGATATTTTTTAGATGCAAATTAAGATTAAATCAGAACCCTTTGTTACAGTTGCATACACATTTCTGAAATCCACACCACTCAAAAAACAAATCTGGAAACTCAATAGGAAAGTGAACAGATAAAATATCAGCTAATTTACAAGCTTCCAAAATATGAATTGAGCTGAGTAAGTATCCCACATTACTGCACTTATACTGTGAGAGACAAAAAGGGGAAATGTGTTTATGCACCCAGCGCCACCTAAAATGTGCAATCTGCAAATCATATTCATTTTTAAATTGCAGCTATTTCAAAGGTGCTGCCTGTAGTGCCTTTGTTAAGGTAAACCAAATACTACCAAGATTTGTCAATTTCTCAAGGATATGTGAGAGAAGGAGCAGAATATGATCCTAAATTATTTAAGTTTCAGCAGGACAATCCATGGAAAGAAAACCAACCTAAACGAGACACCTTTTTTGATGCTAGCAGCAAAGTACTAATAACTGAAATTTTTCTCTGGCTCTTCTGGCAATCTGAATACTGCCACCTGCAAACACCTGTATACTGCAAGCTGCTATCATGCACACCCCAATCCTACATATTTTAGTATCATAGCCAAAATATATCTACATTCTTACAAAGACAGATCTTTTGAAAAAAGCTGCACAACATCTTAAATATTTATCTGAAAGTATGTGGCACTAGAATTCTAAACCTTTTCAATGCTGAAAAGGCTTGTCCTGTAGTAACCATCTCCAGCAAGGGAACGGTTAAGGCACTTGATTCATCAGCAGCAAATATGAAGGGTAAGTTGGATATCCTGTGAGTACAGATCTTTAGGCAATTATTGCCAAACCCAGCACAGTAAAACTGTCCAATGTGAGTTGTAATCCTGCATATTTCATTGGCTCACAATGATCAATATGATGACTTGCAGATTTGTCCAAATTAATGCGTTTCACAGTTGCTCTGCTCTCATTCTCCACTTGTATCAATCTGTGCTGTAGTGGATGTGATCACTCCAGCTTGAGTCATGTCAACCTCGTCCAGACGGGCTCTCTTGACGCCAGATCCTCCAAAGGTATTTAATTCTACTGGCTCTGGCTCATGGATATTAGTCAAAGCCACAGGAGGAGATGAGCTGGCCTGAGTTGCAAGAAGCTGCAGTGGGTTGGTAAGAGCTGCAACAGATACAGTTACAAAAATAGAAACAGATTAAACTTTGATATACAGTTAAAACACTGGTGAAATCAAAATTACTAGTATCTGCAATATGAAAGCTCCCTTACTGTGAACGGATCAGTTAATTTCATATTAGTGCTACAAGGCAAGCGTAAAAGGTGTTAAATATTTCAGGACCCATCAGATAATCAAAAAGAAAAGTTACATAGTTGTACTATAGGTTAGCTTCAGTCTTACACAATGCAGTAAGTGATAATCAGTTTCTTTAACCCTCTGAGTGCCCAATAGGTACACAATGCATAGCATGATACACTGATTTAGAAAGGTGTCAAAAAGACCAGAACCTGCATATCTACTGCTGATATTGTAAGCTGGCCGGCACAGGGATATGGATACAGGTTTCACTGTTGCTGTGTAGAAGGTGGACATTTAAAGGGATAGAGCTGTGGACTGATGAGCTAACTGAGGGAAGGTGGTGTTCAGTGCAAGCAAGTAACCTCGGACTTTCTTGCTGCTCTGATGTGAGCAGTGTTACATCAGTAAAAGGGGCAGGAGGGGGATATTTTATAATTCAGTTACTCTTGATCTACAACTCTGATAGTATTGAAATAACACTCTCCATGGCCCAAATACTATGAACATTAATTGAAGCTTCTTTTATTGTGAAACATTACTATCCCTTTAAACATACTCCAGTAGACACTACTTCTACTTGCCTACCAGTCTAGAGATTAGATGCTTGCACTGAACACCTTTCCTCAGTCAGCTCAGCAACCCATAGCTAATCAGTTAAAATTAACCATCTCTTGTGTTTCTTTCCTCTTCATTCATCATGGCTCTGGTTCACCCTGTTCTATATTGGTCCTCAATCCCTTTCCCTCTTTATCAATGAGCAGATTCATTTGTGCTCCAGTTTCCCCCTTTTTTGGCCCCTTACTTTCATCTGATAATTCTCCTTACACACAAGGTCCTGTTCAGTTTGAAAGTCACTTTGGGAGTCAATAAAATACCAACAATATTTTCTGGCTGACCCATGGACGGAACTGTACTGAGAGTAGAAAAAAGTCTCATGCTCAGGTTCTAGAGGCTGCATACCCAGCCACCACTGGCAAGTGTCAAGATTTGATTTTCATACCAGACACTTACACGGCCATTCCTACAGTCAGCAAACAAAGGTTGTAGCATAAACTGGCTTGCCTGTCAACAGTGTGAATGCTGTAGCTTAAGCTGGCTCGCCTGCCAACAACAGGGAGGGACAGACTTAAGATGCCAAAATCAGCTGGCAGTAGAGAAAAGAAAAAGAGAGGTCCCTAAACAGGCAAGACTCCCTGAAGAACCTTCCAGCCAAAGCTGGCATAAGCTGAGGCCAAGACATTGATGCAGTAGTGTGTGGTAACAGTATGCAAGAGGACCAATTTGCAGCCTTGTAAAGCTATTCAGTCAAGGCCTGGTTCTTGTAGGCCCCAGAAGCACCCACATATTTGGTGGAATGTGCTGTGATTATTGATTACTTCCTGACCTCAACAAAGCAAAAAAGACAAAGGGGATATAGTGCAATATATTAAAACTTGTTCTAATTGCAGAATATTGGACAATAGGAATGATACTCACATTGTGCAATTGTTACAAAATGCTAGTAGCTATAATCATATGTGGGGGATATTACACTGCCCCTCCCCCACAGATGCCTTGAAATCAAATGCTTAATCCCCAGCTCACAGGAACCACTTAAAGAAACACAAGCAGAAGGACAGAACCCCAATAATACTCCAGTGGTGAACACTTCAAGAGTCTTTAGCACATACTACTCACAATTTATTTCCATGACCGGTCTCCAAGCAGAGTGAACCTGTATGATTGCCAGAGGGGAATTATGATGCCAGTTCTCCCCGCAATGGAACCTCACCATCGTGCATTGATGGTACGATAAAAAGTTGTCACAAAGGTATATAAAGTACATGTATATAAAATATGTACAGCAGATCAAAAAAAAAAATATATATATATAACATGTTTATTACAAAATTAAAAACTCCTCAACATGTTTCATGATCCTACTGATCCCTTCCTCAGGAGGAAAAACAACAGAGAAGGTCGAGATCTGAAACTTGAGGGAACTCAAGCTGAGATCCTTGTTGAATCTATCATGAAGGAAGGATAACACTATGGGGAAGTCAAAATCCTGTGGAGACATGTTCTTGTTAGCACACCACCGTTGAAAAATGGACCAGATCTATGGTATGCCTAAGAGGAGATTGGTTTCTGAACCTTGATAATGGTGGAGATGACATAAATCGGAGAATCTTTTCCATTACAGAATGTTGGCTTCAAGAACCATGCCATCAAGGCCAGCATCTCCACATCTCCTTTCTACAACAGCCTCTGAAGAAACAGATTTGGGCTGGGTGGCAGATGGATTTCATCCTGAATGGTCAGACTGAAGAGGTCTGTGAACCATGCCCTGCTAAGCCAGAATGGAGTAATTAAGATGACCATCACCTTTTCCATCCTGATCTTCAGAATCATCCTGGGGCTATATAAATCTGGGAAACACATAGGACAGTTGAAAGTTACATGTAATTGACATGGCATCCATCGTGAAGACCAGGGAATCCCTTGTCCGAGCACAGAATGTTGACACTTTCCTGTTCTCTCCGGTTGCAGATCCAGAATGCTGATGGACTGCATGGACTCCTCCGCAGATCACCTGCCCTGAACACCCAGGTGACCCCAAAACAGCATCCAGCCACCTAAGCTGACATCCGTCATGACCAGAGTCCATTCCTGAATCACAAAAGATTTCCCCTGTTCCAGCCTGTGCCAGCACAACCACCACTGAAGGTCCCTACTGGCCTCCAGAAAGAGGGAGATCTGCTGATCCAGATGGACAGGCTTCCCGGACCAATTCTGAATGACCAGTCTCTGAAGCTCCCTGGTGTGCACCAGAGAGAAAGGCATGGGTTCTAGTGTAGACACTCGCTTGCCCTGAACTCATGCAGTCCCCGACCATGGCTGAGGACCACTCCAGGGCCTGAGACACCTCCTGCATCACCTGCAGGATTTTGGATTTTGTCCTCCGGCAACAAGACTTTGGCCTAGGTGGGTTTTGAACCTCACGCTTAGGAAAACCAGCTCCTGGGATAGGACTGGAGATTACTTCCACATGTACAAGATCCACCTATGGTGGACCAAAAGTTGTGCACAGTCTGAATGAGCCTTGATCAAGAGATCATCTAGATAAGGTGTCGTAGAAATGCCCCAGGGTGTGAATGAAGCCTGCTAAGGCTCCCATGACTCTGGTGAACATTTGGGGAGCAGAAGCCATAGGCAAATCACAGATAGCTTCGGCTGTCTGGTTGACAAGGATGTGTAACAACACATCCTGAAGGTCTAGTGATGCTAGTTGCTCCCCTGGGTACATCACTGCGATTATGGAAAGCAAGGATTCCATCTTGAAGTATGTAATCTCAACATATTTGTGGAGACATTTTAGGTCCAAATTGCTAGGACAGCTGCCATCCTTCTTTGGAACCACAGACAGGTTGGAATAAAAACCTGAACCGTGCTCCTGGGGAGGTACTGGAATCAGAACAAACATGCCCCCCTACAGGGACCAGCGGACTAAGACTCCGTGAGTCATGCAGAAGTTGGCTTGACAGACTTAGGCCTTGAAGCTGCACTTTTGGGTGGGGCCACTCCTGCCTGGGCTTGGTGGAAGGGCGCAAGTGTGAGGCCTGTGAACCTTGAGGCCTTTGCACCTCCGTTTTTTGGGGGGAACTAAAAAGATGCAGCTTCCTCGCTATAGCTGGATGTTAGTTGGACATCTGAGGCAACAATGTGCTCTTGCCCCCAGTAGCATCACTGATGATCTGCTTTAGTTCAGGTCCAAACAAGGACTTGCCTTGAAAGGGTAAGGAAACCAGTGACGTTTTAGTGGATTGATCTGCAAACTAAATCTTAAGCCACAAGGTGCGTTGAAAATGAAAAGGCTGAGCTCTTTGCCGACAGCCTGACTGCCCCAAAAAGAGCCTCAGAAATATAAGAGTTGGCCTCCCTCATATTGGCCAAAAAGACCAACAGATCCTGTTGGAAGCATCAGCACGGACAGCTTCCATCAACTGCTTCTCCCACATAGCAACAGCCCTGTTAATCCAGACAGAGGCAAAAATAGGCATCAGCGCAGCCCCAACGCCTGCAAAATTTGATTTGCCCTGAGGATGGAATCCAGCTTCTTATCCACTATATCCTTCAGGCCTGCTGCATCCGCCAATGGCAGTGCAATAGACTTGGCTAGCCTGGAGACTGGGAGATCCACAGTAGGAAGAGAGGCCCACTGCACCAAAGCTGCTTCTGAAAAGAGGTAATATCTAGAGAAGCTTTTGGTAGTAAACTGCTTCTTGTCAGGGGTCTCCCACTCATCCAAAAGAATCAAGAGTGGCATTTGGAGGGAAAATTGTAGAGGATTTCTTATGCCTCTGGAACATATCTGTAGAAGGGTCTCCAAGACAGCCCTAATGAGTCACTCTACAGATGGGAAGGGGTCAGTGTCATAAATTCTCATCCTACCCAGGTGGGATTTCCTCCTCAGCTGAGGGCCACATATTTAAAGGCAGTTGGGGGCCTCCAGGATTGAAGGACCTCCTGGAAGGAGAATGGAATTTGGGCCACTGAAAACAGCAGTGATTTTACCCAGGCTGGCTCTTGTTCAGTGCAAGAGGGGCCCAGTGTACAAGTAATACAAGTGGGGCCGAGTGATCCAGAATTCTGTCTAGGGAGCCCTTTTTGACATAAGGAACAGTATTCGGGGGGGGGGAGAGAAGGGGTAAGTGACACCCTTAAGTCCTTATAGTTTTATGTCCAGTAACAGTTCCCCAGACTAATAATAAACCCTAGAAATCCCAGAAAGGCACTTATCTAGCAAACAAGGGTTAATCTGGAGAAAGAAAGCAACACCTACAACGCCATCTGTGGAGTCGCCATGGACCCCCAAGACACTCAGGATGCTAACAGGATGAAAGACCATGAGGAAACAAGAAGAAAGAGTTCACTCTGACTTCTGTATGTGAAACAGTTGCCCCATTGAAGTTCATCCATAGAAGTCAATGGAGCAAAGATGGCAGCGGAGCAAGAACTGTTCTTAAAGGGACCGTGCACCTGGAAAACTGACAATTTACTAAGGTACCCCAAAATTCCTAAGGACCCCAGGAAACATGTGGGAGGCACCCAGCAAATAGACAAGTAAAGGCCCCAAACTGGGATAGAATAGCAGGGAAGAGGTCAACTATCCCAAATGCAGCCATCTTTGCTTCATAACTCAGGGAATGAACAGATAGATATAAGAAAGATACCATGCATGAGTGCAGGAGCTCAAGGGCTCAGAGAAAACCTCTGTATGTAGAGACACAAGGTGGGGACAGGACAATGTGGACCAAGGCACTCAAAGAGTTACTCACCAGTCTTCTTTCTTCAGGTTACCATTGTGAAAGAAGCAGAGCCCCAAGGGACTCTGCTGGGATCGAAAAACTGGACTGCAAGATTCCGTCCACAAGGCTGCAAAGGTCCACACAGCACCTGCAAACTGGTCAATCCACTCCAGGGGAAGCCCAGTAATGGTAACCCTCCTCATGATGGAATTTTGACAGCCACATATATATAAGAAAATAATAAAAGAACTAAAAAACTAACAAGTGTCACTGCCCATGTTTTCACCTCAGAGGCACATCATGACTGGAGATGCGGGGGGGGGGGGGTTCAGCTGGAGGAGTTGCTGGGAGTCACCACCCACAAGACTGTCTTTTTGAGGTGTATCCTGCCATCCAAAGTGGGGCTGAACCCCATGGTACCTGTGTTCCACATTGGACAAAACAGAAAAGGGTATATCTTAGAGAAGCATTTATTAAGGAAAAGTCTCTTACCAGAAGTTTTCCGCTAATCCATAAGGATCTGAACAAGAGTGTGGTTGGGGGAAAAACAGGGAAACCTTGCACTTCTGGAAAATATCCATAGCGGCAGACCCACCCTTCCAGCTGAAGCCCCAGAGAACCTAAACAACAGGAACTGGATCAGGGTAAAAGGAATCTCCGTAGGAGAAGGAGGGGTCCATGTCCTCATCATCTTCTGAGTCCAGTTCTTCCTCAGAGGATACCCCAGTAACCTGAATATGACTCCTGAACACAGATTCAACCTGTTTAAAGGTGGGAAATGGTTTCCAGGAATGGAAGACAACCTGAACTAAGGAAGTGATAGCTGCCACTAAGGAGAGCAGTGTTTTAACCCAAGCAAGCTCTTGTTCAGTGCTGGTGGGGTCTGAACGAGTGGTAGGGGCCATAGCATAAGAGGCCTACAGGGAATCACCTGCACAACACTGACGAGGCCCACAAAGGCCGAAACATAGTATGTGGTTGTGCAGAAAGGATTTGCCTGATATTTCAGCATTGGAATGCCTGCGGGTGGGACCAGTCTGATATAGACATGGAGATTTTCTCTCTGCAATGTCATATGGGAGTGGAAAACGTGACTTTCCCTCTCTGAGAGGCCACAACACCATGGAACAAAACACTTTTTGTTCATTCTCGGTGAGTCCTTGTCACAGTCTGTTTTTGTAAGTCACCCAAAGAATTCCCTCGGAAGCCCAGTATGGCATGAGTAACTGTGGGTTTATCTAAAGATATAATAATAAAAGCCTAAATAAAACTAAGAAGATGGCCATGGCACTTCTGTCTGCTTTACAGGGCACAAGAACTGGAAGTAGATGGGGGCTTGAGCTGGAGGAAGAGAAGCGGACTCTCCTCTCCAAAGATCCTATCTTTTGTGATGTGCCCTGCACTCCTGGAGAAGGGACTCAACCCCATGGCACCTGTGTTCCACATTCCACGTCTGTCTACTTTGCTGGACACATGAATATGAAGTAGGTGGGGGCTTGAGCAAGAGGAAGAGTAGGGACTCCGCACCCCAAAGACCCTATCTTTGTGATTTGCCTTGCCCTCCTAGAGGGGGGACTCAGCCCCATGGCACCAGTGTTCCATACTGAATGTAAGAGAAAACCCCTTTTCCCTTCTGTCCACTGAGGAATGCAGGAACCATGGGGATATACCAAAGCTATCAGTATTCTGAAGAGGAAAAAAATGCAAACTAGTCTCACCAAAGACAAGCCAGAAACAATTATGAACCTCAGATGCAAAAAAAACCACAACACAAAAACAAAGTAACATCAAAAAAAGTTACTAGAACGAAGGGAAAAAGACTCCTACACAGGCGCTATGGCATGTAGTATTTTGCTTCCAAAACAGGGAGGCCAGAACATTAATTAATGTAAAAACAAAGAAACGGATGCGCTTCTTGTGTAATATCTTCCATTTCTTGAAAATCACCACACCACCACAAGAAACTTACTATAAAATATGCTGGAAATGCACTTATGTACAGGCTGGGTGACTTAGGACTCAATGAATTAAAGCTGCTCCCTTTAACAGCAGCCATAGTGCTTCTAGTAGATTGTTCTGGCTGCTTACCCAAAATGCTCCCCGCACAGAGCAGAGTATATAGAACAAGAGAGAAATAAACAGGGGGCACCAATAGTGCCTTATTACAATGTTATTATTAAATATGTGATATAAAATAGTTAATAACACTCAAATGGATACGTGGATGTGTATTAAGAAAGATCTCTTTAAAAGAAAAATAGATCCAGCTTGCCAGTTGAAAAGATCTTTTTTTTCGATTGAAAGGGACATCGAACCAGTATAAGACCAAGTAGAGACTGTAGGATTTCTCTTCCCATTGTCTCTGTTCGGTCCTATACTGGTTCGATGTCTGTAATGGACCCTAGGCCGTTACTTGGGTCCTTGACCGGACCTCAAACAGTTGTTTCAAAGACTATGGGCCTGTGGCCTTATTTGAACTATGATAGGGGTTCCCCTAGCCCTATGCTACAAGGTTTTATGTCGAATATTGTACGTTTGTATATTGTCGAATGTCGTATGTTTAATGTATTGAGGGATACACGAACACCGAAGCCGGTGGTTTCCCGGTTCCTTTGTTCAAGGTATCAATGCTGCCTCGAACGCGGGGAACCGGAGGCAGTGAGTCGACGCCGGATTGGTCGACGTACGACTCACTGCGCACACTGATTGGCCAGGGTTGAAGCCGCGTATTCAAACTAGTGTGTAAGTGCTTCAACCCCTGGCCCAGTTCTCAGATGTGTATTCCCTCTAGTCAGTCCATTGTCTTTGTCCAGACGTTGATTAATCATGTTAAGTCTACCATTGTCAATATTGTGTTCAGTAACCCATCTCCCATTGGTCTGTTGTATATGCCCATTGTGTTGGATTGGTCACTGGGCCAAGCCTGCATTAGAATGCCTGGCCCTTCCCCTCCCTATTGTGATAACCATGTGTAACTGTATAAAAGCTGTGTGATGTGTTCAATAAAGTGTTCTTGTTTGGGAGTAAACTGTCTCTGAGTTTACTTTCTGACTGGGGTGGTCTAAAGAGTCCTCTGTGACTCCCATCCCTCACTCGCAATTGAGCCATTCACTCCTCGAAGATCGAAGGCGTGGACGTCGACCGGGTCCGACCTGCGAATCTGACGTCCTGGAAGTACTACCGGACCAGAACATCCGACGCAGCTCGGCTGACCTCGAAGGCGAGATTCCGGGAACGACGGCCCAGCCCATACCGGCGGCTAGGGTTACCGATATAGCCCTGACCAATAGCAAATTAGGGGGCCCTCTCCTGGGCCCTTCTCCAGGCAGTGCTGAAGTCAAATCCTTCTGGGTCTGGGGCCAGTGGCTCAGGGTCAAGAGCCAGTCTATAAGGGGGATCTCCCTGGGGCAATTGTGACTCTGGCTTCTGGGCGTCAGAGTTTGGGGAGAGAGGCACATCTCCCCCTTTTAGTTGGGCCAGGGCCCCAGAGGGACAGGAGCGGATGCAGTTCCCACGCTCCTGAGTCGAATCAGGTATGGGCCTGATGGGGAATACATTCCCACCCATCAAGCTGGGGTCAACAGGGGACAGGGCAACACAAATGTCCTTGGTGAGGGATCCTGGTCCCACTCACCAAGGTGGGAATCTCCAGTGCAGAGAAAATAACAGGCTCTTTAATGATGACCGTGGCCCCACGCACTAGGCCAGGGGTCTCAGGGAAAGGCAGAACAAATGCTGGGCTGGGGATGAGGACAGCTGTCCCACTCATCCCAGCCAGGACTTCACATGACCTGGTGCGCTTGCTCCCACGCACCAAGTCAGGGGTTACAGGGGGACTGATGGGGCACTCTTCCCCACCCATCAGGTCATCCAACATATCCAGGGGAGTTCCAGCAGCCCTACTTTCTTCCAGTTCGCTGGGGTCCTCCTCTGGTAGGCCATCACACCCAGGCCTTTCTTTTTCCTTGAGGGAGACCGCAGTCCCATCCCTCAAGGCGGCATTACTTGTAATCCCGGGGAGCACGCACGGCTCCGCTCCCAGGCCATCTTCCACCTCCACCAGGGCAACATTTTGGGGCTGCTGCTGGGTTCTCTCACACCCATTACAGCAGGGGTCTCAGGGGAACTGATGGGCTTGCGCCCACCCATCAGTTCACAGTCCATATCTGTAGGAGGGCCAGCGGCACTATTTTCTCCCAGCCCACTGGGGTCCTCCTCCTGTAAGCCATTACACATAGGCCTTTCTTCTGCCTTGAGGGAGACCGCAGTCCCATCCCTCAAGGCGGCATTACTTGTGATCCTGGGGAGCACGCACGGCTCCGCTCCCAGGGCATCTTCTTCACTGAGGGGGAACGAATTCCCACCCCCCAGCTCAGGGAAAACATAGTCCAGGGAAAAAGGGGTATCAGGCGGGGCAACAGGCGCACTGATGAGGAGCGTATTCCCACTCACCAGTGTGGAGTGAACAAGGGCAGCTCCATCCCAGTCCTCAGATTCACTGAGGTCCTCCTCAGATGAGTGTCCCCCCCAACATTCTTACTCTTCTCCTGCACACAGTTCGCGCATGTACCGGCCACGTACAATACCCATCAGCCTATCAATCTTGGCCACTGATGGCTTGTATCCCAGAAGCGGCCTAAGGTTCACCATCCTCCGATACACTGGGTCATCACTCGGTCCAATCCCGATAATGGTCCACTTTTCCTTCACTAAAAAGTCAATGTACTACCAGTCGGGCTCTACAGCTCCGAGGTGTGTGCGGAAGTCACTGAGACCCCATGCGGGTCCAACTAATTCGACTATATACAAAAAGTCCGGGAAACCCCATTCGGACAATACTGCTCCGCCGGATCCGTGTGCCGCCATTCCTCATTCGATACACTCGATGAAAGAAGGAGAAATCCCACCGCTGTGCCACCAATGTAACGGAAGGAGTGTACGAGGACCGGGTCGCCTTCCGTCTTAGTCCCCGGGTCTCTCCTTCTCGACGCCGGACTGGCGCCGTCGAGTGCACCGGTTGAGCAAATCAGCGTTCCGGAGGTCGACTCAAAGCGGCGTCGAACCTCGGGAAGACCGACTCTGCTCGAAGGATGCGGCTACCGGAGGGGGTCACGGCACTCGAACACCGTCGAACAAGCGCAGGACCGACTCAGGCAAAATGTAGCAGGAACCAAAGTCTGTATCTCTAGCCGTTCGAGCACTCCGGTGCTCGACTCGAAGGTTGGAGCTTAGGCAGGAAACCAAAGGGCAGAGTCCACGTTGCCGCCTGACAGGATACAAAGGTCGGTAGCGGGATCCTGGCAGCAGACGGACGAACGTACAGGAACCTGGTTCGAATGGGCGGCAGAGTGGCCACTTTTACCACAGGAACAGACAGACTCCAGGACTCTGGTTCACTCCAAAAGTAACACACTTTATTGAACACACAACACATCTTTTATACAGTTACAATATGATACCACAATAGGGAGGGGAAGGGCCAGGCATTCTAATGCAGGCTTGGCCCAGGGACCAATCCAACACAATGGGCATATGCAACAGACCAATGGTGACGGGGAACAATGGACCAATGGCAGGGGGAACAGAGGGACCAATGGTAGCCAAAGGAAACAAGCCAATGGGAGATGGGTTACTGAACACATTATTGACAATGGTAGACTTAACATGATTAATCAACGTCTGGACAAAGACAATGGACTGACTAGAGGGAATACACATCTGAGAACTGGGCCAGGGGTTGAAGCACGTACACACTAGTTTGAATATGCGGCTTCAACCCTGGCCAATCAGTGTGCGCAGTGAGTCGTACGTCGGCCAATCTGGCGTCGACTCACTGCCTCCGGTTTCCCGCGTTCGAGACGGCATGGATACCTCGAACAAAGGAACCGGGGAACCACCGGCTTCGGTGTTCGTGTATCCCTCAATACATTAAACATACGATATTCGACATTCGAAACGTACAACATTCGACATAACACCTTGTAACATAATGCTAGGGGAACCCCTATCAGAGTTCAAATAAGGCCAAGGGCCATAGTCTTTAAGAAAATTGTTCGTGGTCCAGACAAGGGCCTAAGTAACGGATAGCATCCGTTACAAGGGCAACCAAGCATCAGTTCCCCTGGCCCAGGTTTAAGGACAAAGGAACTGGCATTTTCTTCACTGGCCCAGGACCCGGGCCTTGTTCACCACTACCAGGCCCAGACAAAGGGCTCATGTTTTCCCCTGGCCCAGGACAGAAAGACTACTTCAACCTCTGGCTCAGGACATGGGGCCCCTCAGTGAAAACTGGCCTAAGACCAAGGCCTTCGGACTAGTGCACTGTCCAGACAAGTGCCTCACCACCCCCATGCCCTCCTACAGCTCCAAGCCAGCGTTTACTACCGCACCCGCTGGCTTGGAACCAAAAGGGGGAGAAGTGTAACGGATGCTATCCGTTACTTAGGCCCTTGTCTGGACCACGAACAATTTTCTTAAAGACTATGGCCCTGTGGCCTTATTTGAACTCTGATAGGGGTTCCCCTAGCATTATGTTACAAGGTGTTATGTTGAATGTTGTACGTTTCGAATGTCGAATATCGTATGTTTAATGTATTGAGGGATACACGAACACCGAAGCCGGTGGTTCCCTGGTTCCTTTGTTCGAGGTATCCATGCCGTCTCGAACGCGGGAAACCCGTAGGCAGTGAGTCGACGCCAGATTGGCTGATGTACGACTCACTGCGCACACTGATTGGCCAGGGTTGAAGCCGCATATTCAAACTAGTGTGTACGTGCTTCAACCCCTGGCCCAGTTCTCAGATGTGTATTCCCTCTAGTCAGTCCATTGTCTTTGTCCAGACGTTGATTAATCATGTTAAGTCTACCATTGTCAATATTGTGTTCAGTAACCCATCTCCCATTGGCTTGTTTCCTTTGGCTACCATTGGTCCCTCTGTTCCCCCTGCCATTGGTCCATTGTTCCCTGTCACCATTGGTCTGTTGCACATGCCCATTGTGTTGGATTGGTCCCTGGGCCAAGCCTGCAATAGAATGCCTGGCCCTTCCCCTCCCTATTGTGGTATCATATTGTAACTGTATAAAAGATGTGTTGTGTGTTCAATAAAGTGTGTTACTTTTGGAGTGAACCAGAGTCCTGGAGTCTGTCTGTTCCTGTGGTAAAAGTGGCCACTCTGCCGCCCATTCGAACCAGGTTCCTGTACGTTCGTCTGTCTGCTGCCAGGATCCCGCTACCGACCTTTGTATCCTGTCAGGCGGCAACGTGGACTCTGCCCTTTGGTTTCCTGCCTAAGCTCCAACCTTCGAGTCGAGCACCGGAGTGCTCGAACGGCTAGAGATACAGACTTTGGTTCCTGCTACATTTTGCCTGAGTCGGTCCTGTGCTTGTTCGATGGTGTTCGAGTGCAGTGACCCCCTCCGGTAGCCGCATCCTTCGAGCAGAGTCGGTCTTCCCGAGGTTCGACGCTGCTTTGAGTCGACCTCCGGAACGCTGATTTGCTCGACCGGTGAACTCGATGGCGCCAGTCCGGCGTCGAGAAGGAGAGACCCGGGGACTAAGACGGAAGGCAACCCGGTCCTCGTACCCTCCTTCCGTTACAATGTCCCTTTCAATCCAAAAGAAAGATCTCTTCAACCATCAAACTGGATCTTTCTTTGTTTTGAAGAGATCTTTCTTACTATTCTGCCACTTGTCCATATGAGAGTTATTATTATCTATTTTATAGCACATATTTAGTGTGATAAGGCACTATTGGAGCCCCCTGTTTTTTTCTCTTTTGTTCTAGGACATAGATTCATATTTATTAAATATGTTGAGACAACTATGTTGTGACCTTACATAACGGCTCTGCAGCAACCTTGTTCTTGTAGGCCTGGGAAGAAAACACCACTCCGGTGGAATGAGCAGTGACCCTAAAGGACACAGGCTTGGTAAATGGTAGCCTTGATCCAACAGATCACTGTCACTTTAGATGCTTCCTGGCCTGCATGCGAGCCTGCAGGAATAATTAAAAGGGAATCAGTTCTGCAAAAAGGTTCAGGACAATGTACTTAGCATTTCAGACACCAGACAATGTAACTTGGTATTTTAGACACCATCTAGATAATGAAGCTCCTGCTCCTGTCTGTAAGATGGAGCTGGACAAAGAGAGAGAAGATTTCTCAGATTAATATAGTGCGGGTCTGGGCCTCTGGTAGACTTGCATATCTGACTGCAGGCGTGAGTCAGTTTTCATCTTATTTCTACTGACTTCAGGCGTGAGTCAGTATTCGCTCCTACTGACTGCAGGCATGAGTCAGTATTCACCCTTACTGGCTCCAGGTGTGAGTCAGGGATATTTCCCTCTGACTGCAGGCTGAGTCACACCTCATTCCTCATCTGATCAAGATCCTGTTCCAGTTCCTGTTTCCAGCTGAGACTTCCAGTGGCTAAGGCCTAGTCTCCAGCACAGTGGTTTAGCATTGCAACCTATTATTTCTGATAGCAGGCTTGTTGGCTATTACCCTGTGCTTATTCCTATTGTTTATATTGTACATATCATCTTTATGTAATTTGTTAATAAACTGCATTAACTAAACCGTACTGATTCCTGAACTTCTCTGGGTAACCGTGACAGTATGCAAGGGCCATGAGTTCAGACAGTGATAGTAATAGTTTTTCAAAGCATCCTAGAAAGTATGGAGACACTGAGTCAGCGAATGGATCAGTTGTCTTTAGCCATGCAATCTGTTTCACAGCGCACTGTGAGCCTTGCTCAGATCAACTGGTGGCCCCTCCCGAGCCCTCCCAGGCACCAGTAGTTTCCACCTCTCCTGACGCAGGCATGGTCAAGAGGTTGACAGGTTCTGCTCAGCTCCACAGCGGTATGGTGGGGATCCTGATGGTTGCAGTGGTTTCCTTAACCAGCTGGGCATTTATTTCGAGTTGGTACCGTATGCCTTTCCTAATGAGTGCAGTAAGATTGGTTTCCTTATATCCCTTCTGACGGGCAGGGTGCTGGCATGGGCTAATCCGTTATGGGAAACGAACAAACCTATTGTTCACGATTTTATGGAATTTCTGAGATTGTTTAAGCAAGTCTTTGATAGGCCAGGCCGCGTGGCCTTGGCAACCAAGCACCTTATGATCCTACTACTCGCACGGTGGCCGATTATGCTATAGCGTTCCGTACCCAAGCAGCCGAGGTAGACTGGAATAACAAAGCTCTGATGGCCGTGTTTTTCCAAGGGCTCTGTGACACAAAGAAAGATGAAATCGCTGCTCTCTATTTACCTAATGATTTGGACAGGCTTATTGACTTTTGTATCCTGATGGATACCAGTATCAGAGAGAGACCCTCATTTAAGGAGTACCTGCGGAGGTCCTCAAACAGAATGTCTTCCCTTTATTCTGGCCCACCCTATCCTCCCTCGCCTCCCATGCCTCCTGGGCTTATGTCAGAGGATACTGAACATATGCAGGTGGATGTCATAGTCAGGGGGAGAGCCTCGGTTGCTGAGCGCCTGCGGAGGCCTCAAGGGGAGACATCTCCTCAGGATTCTGACCCACCCTATCCTCCCTCACCTCCCATGCCTCCTGATCTTGTCTCTGAGAGTGGCGAACCTAGGATGGTAGGTGTGACTCAGCTTTCAAGGGAGGAGAGAGCCTTTAGGAGGAGGGAAGGACTTTGTCTTTACTGTGGTAAGGCAGGACATCTGTTGTGGTCCTGTCCGATTCATCCTGAGAGACGCACAAACTCAAGATCCAGTCAGGGACAAGTGATTGGTGGCATTTCATTGTCACCAGAAAATTGTTTTTGGATAAGCCCATGTTGAAGGCCTGTATTTATTGGGCAAATAAATCTGCCTCAGTTCCAGAGTTACTGGACACAGGAGTTGCTGGCTGCTTTATGGATGAGGAATATCCCATTGTTGCCTCTTGCTTCCCCCCTCTGGCTATAGAAGCCATTGATGGTAGACCATTACAGCCCTCACATATTACGCATGAGACCGCCTTGTTAACCCTGAGGGTGGGAGCCCTGCATACTGAAACCCTGAAATTTCAGATTATTAACTCTCTGCATCATGCCATGGTCCTGGGGTTCCCTTGGGTACAAAAACATAACCCCAAGGATAGACTGGCACACTTGTGATGTCTTGGGCTGGTCCCCACAATGCTCAAAGTCTTGTCTGTCTTGCCTTGTGACAGCTACTCAAGCCTCGACTCCACTCCTTCCGGAGGAGTATACGTCATTCATAGACGTTTTCAGCGAAAGTCAGGCTGAGGTCCTTCCTCCTCACAGACCATATGATTGCACGCTGGAATTGTCGCCTGGTACTACACCTCCAAAGGGCCGTACTTACCCCTTGTCTGTGGAGGAGAATAAGGCCATGGAGGAATACGTGTTTGATGCGCTGGCCAGAGGCATCATTCGGAAAACCACATATCCTGCTGGTGCTGGATTTTTTTTTGTCAAAAAGAAGGACGGAGAATTACGTCCATGTATTGACTTTAATGGTCTAAACAAGATATTGATAAAGAATGCATATCCTATTCCCCTGATGACTGAACTCTTTGACCGGGTCAAAGATATTTATGAAACTCAATCTGAGAGCCGCATATAACTTGGTACAAATTAAAGAAGGGCATGAATGGAAGACAGCGTTCAATACCCAGAGTGGACACTATGAGTACTTGGTCATGCCCTTCGGATTGTGTAACGCCCCAGCTGTCTTCCAGGAGTTCATAAATTATGTGTTACGAGAACTCCTTCAAAGTTGCGTGGTTGTATATTTGGATGACATCTTAATTCACTCTCCTACATTGGAGACTCATCAGTCTGATGTATCCAGAGTCCTGAGCCTATTACGTAAGAACAAGTTGTTTTGTAAACTTGAAAAATGTGAATTTCACAGACCTCAAGTCACATTCCTGGGCTATATAATTTCCGCTGCCAGGTTCACCATGGACTCTAAGAAATTGTGCTCTGTTGTGAATTGGTCACATCCTAAGGGACTCAAAGTGATCCAAAGGTTTCTGGGTTTCGCAAATTATTACCGAAAATTAATTAAGAATTTCTCTACCATTGTAAAACCCCTGATGGACATGACCTGTAAAGGGGTAAAAACCTCTGAGTGGTCAGAACCGGCTATTCTGGCTTTTGAAAAGCTCAAGGCAGCCTTCGCGGCAGGTCCCATGTTGGCGCATCTCAATCCCTCCCTGTCCTTTACCCTGGAGGTGGATGTATCGGAAGTCTGAGTGGGAGCTTTGCTGTCCCAGTGCTCAGCTCCTGGTGAGGCCCTACGTCCATGTGGGTTCTTTTCTAAGAAACTGTCCAAAGCTGAAATGCTTTACCAGATTGGGGAAAGAGAATTACTGGCTATTGTCCTGACCTTGAAAGAATAGAGGCATCTGCTTGAAGGTACTAAAGTTCCTATCTTGATTTTAACCGACCACAAAAACCTAATTTACCTCTCTGAAGCCAAACGCTCGTCTTCCAGGCAGGCCAGATAGGCACTGTTTCTGTCCTGCTTTAATTTTGTGGTTTCCTATCTTCCTGACTCTAAAAACGCACAAGCAGACACATTATCCCGCCAGTTTTGTAGCCTATCCAGAGAAGAGGTTCCACCTTCTCCGATCACTCCAGCTGATCGTATTCTCGCTATGATTCGTACTTGTATTACTTCTCCTCTTGGAGAGGAGATTCTAGCAGCCCAAGACTCTGCTCCTCCTCATAAACCTAATGGTCGTTGCTTTGTTCCTGCACAGTTGCTCATCAAGTTGTTGGAGACATATCATGCCTCTAAAGTTGCGGGACACATTGGTCGAGATCAACTGATATGGTCGGTGTCTAGAGAATTTTGGTGGCCTAGTCTTCGGGCCGACTGTTCTGCTTACACGGCTGCATGTAAGATTTGTGCTCAAACCAAGTCTCCTAGACACCTGCCAGTGGGCTTGCTTCAGCCAATGGCTGGTGGGGAACGCCCCTGGTCACATCTATCCATTGACTTTATGGTCGAACATCCAAGTTCCATGGGTTATACAGTCATTCTAATGATTGTACACAAGTTTTCTAAGATGGCCCACTTTGTGCCACTGAAAGGGTTACCATTCCGCGCAGGAACTGATGGCGGTATTTGCTAGAGAGGTCTTCCGTCTCCATGGCATTCCTAAAGTAAGTGTGTCCTATAGAGGAAGCCAGTTTGTGTCCCGTTTCTGGAGGTGCTTTTGTACGCAAATGGGTATTCAATTGGCATTCTCCTCCTGGTATCATCCACAGTCCAACGGTGCTGCAGAGAGGTCTAATAAAGCCTTGGAACAGTTTATCCGCTGCTATATCTCTGACCATCACGATAACTGGGCTACCCTGTTACCTTGGGCGGAGTTTGCCTGGAATAGTGCTGTTTACTCTTCCACTAAGAGTTTCCCGTTCTTGGTCAATTATGAGTTCCAACCCTCAGCTCTCCCCAAGACCTTTCAAGCACCTCCAGGTTGCATGTGGCAAATTGGCTCCTCGATTCATTGGTCCTTTCCGTGTGTTACGCAAGATTAAACCAGTGGCTTATGCATTGGAACGTCCAGCCACTATGCACATCCACAATATGTTCCATGTTTCCCTGTTGAAGCCCTTGGTCTGCAACCGGTATACTTAAGCTCCTGTCCGCCCTCCCCCCGTGAGAGTTGCAGATCACAAGGAATATGAGGTACAAACCATTTTGGACTCCCGTGTGAGTAGAGGGCACTTACAATATTTTCTTCATTGGAAGGGCTATGATCCTGAGAAGAGCTCCTGGATACTTGCCAGTGATGTCCACGCTCCTTTACTGGTACGCAGGTTTCATGCTCGATTCCCTGACAAACACTGGCCGGTTCCGCGGAGGGAGGGCCTTTGAAGGGGAGTACTGTTACAGCTTACCTTGACTTCTGCATCATCTGCAGGTGCGAGGCTTCAAGCACGCTGCAGGCCTCTGTTTTATCTGTTTGCTTTCTGTAGTCTCCTCCTACCAACGTCATACTTCCTCCCTCTGAGCTGATCCTCCTACTTCCTGTGGAGAGGTTTAAAGGGCAGACTGAGGCCTGACTCAGATGCCCTTGCGTTGTTGTTCATAGCAGTTCTGTTACCTTGGGCTCCATGTATGACCTAGCTAGTCTTCCATCCATTCTAGTGCTGACCTGTGGCTCTGTCTGACTATTCTTTTGCCTAATCCCTAATAGTGGACATCCAATCTGGTGCAGACTTGTGGCTCTGGCTGACTACCTGAACTGTGTATGACTCGACTTGTCTGACTACCCCCTCTGGTGCTGACTTGTGCTGACTTGTGGCTCTGACTATTCTTTTGTCTTTTCCCCTGGTGATCAGACACCCAATATAGTGTGGACCTGGGGCTCTGGTAGACTTGCACAGCTGACTGCAGGTGTGAGTCAGTTTTCGCCTTATACAAACTGCAGGTGTGAGTCAGTATTAGCTCCTACTGACTGCAGGCATGAGTCAGTATTCACCCTTACTGGCTCCAGGTGAAAGTCAGTGATATTTTCCTCTGACTGTAGGCTGAGTCAGACCTCATTCCTCATCGGATCAAGAGCCTGGGTTCCTGTTCCAGTGCCTGTTCCTGGTTCCAGCTGAGACTTCCAGTGGCTAAGGCCTAGTCTCCAGCACAGTGGTTTAGCATTGCAACCTATTATTTCTGGAAGCAGGCTTGCTGGCTATTACCCTGTGCTTATTCCTATTGTTTATATTGTACATATCCTCTTTATGTCATTTGTTAATAAACTGCATTAAAGGGGAACTTTCACCCCGCAATAACTAAATCTCCCCTTACTGCTCACCTGGCGACTAGCTGCTTAGTAGCGCTAGTCGCCAGAAATCTTACCCCGTTCTCAAGATTTCGGCGTTTTAAAAGAGCAGGAAGCACGGACGTCTCTTCACAGTGACGTCCGTGCGCCTGCGCTGTCAGTCCCTTGCCAGTCCCTTGTGCACCGTACGGTGCACAAGGGACTGACAAGGGACTGACAGCGCAGGCGCACGGACGTCACTGTGAAGAGACGTCCGTGCTTCCTGCTCTTTTAAAACGCCGAAATCTTGAGAACGGGGTAAGATTTCTGGCGACTAGCGATACTAAGCAGCTAGTCGCCAGGTGAGCAGTAAGGGGAGATTTAGTTATTGCGGGGTGAAAGTTCCCCTTTAACTAAACCGTATTGACTCCTTAACTTCTCTGGGTAACCGTGACACCACCATAGTGGAAAGAAGTCCCAAGTGAGCACACAGAGTCCTCAAACTTCCAACGATTCTTCCGCAGATGAATCAAACAAGTCAGGAATACCTGGTGCCATAGGAACCACATGCCTGAGGGAAATGGATGGCTTCCAAGCCTGAAGAACCCCTAGAAGAAGAAGAGGAAACTGTGCCATAGAGGACCTTATGTCCCTGATCAAATGTGGCTCTTGTTCTTGGCTGGAAGGCCCTGTTGTAGATGCATAAGTGTCCTGAATACTTCATTTGGCATGAGGAATAATAATTAATGGGCAAATATGCCCCACAAACATCAGCCCCAGGTCCAGTCCCAAGACCCAGTGGGTCTGACATCCTAACAGGAGACAAAGTGATTAAGATTAAGAATTTACCCCAGAAAGAGCTAAAGTGAAAGGTTAATCTGCTGAGGAGAGAGGAAGGATCCAAGCACTGCGTAGAATACTCGTGTGAGGGAAGAAAATGGTGTCTGAACTGGTAGCCAATAGAAAAAAGGCCCGCAAAATGGGAGTTCATGGGAAATGTAGTTTCCACAGTACCCAAAAAACAGTGCCCGATTTCCCCTGAGCCCCTCAAGACACTCAGAACATGCACCAGAGTGTAGGACAAGGGCAGACAAGAAGAATGAGCCATCTCTGAACTCTGTACGTGGCGTGGTTGCAGAGATATGTCCCCAATGAAACAGTCCCACAGAGATCAATGGAACATTGCGGCCATGCGGTAAAGCGAGCAGAATTCAAATAAACGCATCTTTTGAAAAAAGTGTCCCAAAAATTGGAAAACGTATAGAAAACACATGTACGGTATTAGAAAACACTGAACCCCAAGGGAAATGTGTGAAAACATCCCCCCAAAAGCATAGTTCATCAGTGCCCTGTAAGACTGAGATTGGATACTTGCTGGAATAATAGCATAAGAATATTGTGTGGTGTGGTAAGGGAGAGGTTAAAAACAAATCTCTCTGAGTTTTGTTTTCCCTCTTTGCTGTGATACAAGTAAATAATTGAAGTCTGGTGCGGTGGGAGTGACTAATTGCTGTATTTGTAATTGGTGGATTCCTGGCTTATATAGCAAGGAGTGAGAGAGCTCTGTAAGTTCATCAGTGCCCTGTAAGACTGAGATTGGATACTTGCTGGAATAATAGCATAAGAATATTGTGTGGTGTGGTAAGGGAGAGATTAAAAACAAATCTCTCTGAGTTTTGTTTTCCCTCTTTGCTGTGATACAAGTAAATAATTGAAGTCTGGTGTGGTGGGAGTGACTAATTGCTGTGTTTGTAATTGGTGGATTCCTGGCTTATATAGCAAGGAGTGCGATAGCTCTGTAAGTTCATCAGTGCCCTGTAAGACTGAGATTGGATACTTGCTGGAATAATAGCATAAGAATATTGTGTGGTCTGGTAAGGGAGAGGTTAAAAACAAATCTCTCTGAGTTTTGTTTTCCCTCTTTGCTGTGATACAAGTAAATAAGTGAAGTCTGATGTGGTGGGAGTGACTAATTGCTGTGTTTGTAATTGGTGGATTCCTGGCTTATATAGCAAGGAGTGAGAGAGCTCTGTAAGTTCATCAGTGCCCTGTGCCCTGCAAGACTGATATTGGATACTTGCTGGAATAATAGCATAAGAATATTGTGTGGTATGGTAAGGGAGAGGTTAAAAACAAATCTCTCTGAGCTTTGTTTTCCCTCTTTGCTGTGATACAAGTAAATAATTGAAGTGTGGTGGGAGTGACTAATTGCTGTGTTTGTAATTGGTGGATTCCTGGCTTAAATAGCAGATACATAGTGAATACTTGAACGTGTGAATCTTGCCTCAGTGTGTAAGTGCAGAAGTGTGGTAAGTGTGGGAATTTAAAACTGGGGAATTCAAATAAGTGCAGAAGTGTGGTAAGTGTGGGAATTTAAAACTGGGGAATTCAAATAAGTGCAGAAGTGTGGTAAGTGTGGGAATTTAAAACTGGGGAATTCAAATAAGTGCAGAAGTGTGGTAAGTGTGGGAATTTAAAACTGGGGAATTCAAATAAGTGCAGAAGTGTGGTAAGTGTGGGAATTTAAAACAGGGGAATTCAAAGAAGTGTGGTAAGCGTGGGAATTTAAAACAGGGGAATTCAAATAAGTGCAGAAGTGTGGTAAGTGTGAGAATTTAAAACAGGGGAATTCAAATACAGGGGGTTACACAGGGGAACACATTTATCAAACTTATTGTGCAGCTATTTTTGCCTGCCTGCCTTTTTATCTTGTGGTAACTGGCACATATGAGTGGTAGCATGATTGTCCATTTAAATCAGTGCACAAACTGCCATATGTTTGCACACCTGGAACAACCGTTCCAGGGTGCATACCTCTGTGGCAGATGTGAGCAAGTGGTCTCTCTGGAAGCTCGTATTAGAGATCTGGAGGGGCAGGTTGCAACATTGAGAAAGACGGACAATCTTGAGAGGGTTCTGCTGACTGAGCAGCATGAAGCGGTGGTAGGTAGTTCTGGGGATGGAGACTGCACAAAGAAAGAGCAGGTAGCCAGATGGGTTACAGTTAGACATAGCAAGGGGGGTGGACAGAGAAATAGGGAGGACACGCCTGTGTTTACTAATACTAACAGATTTGCTACATTAAGTAATGATGTTGGGGATGCTGACACAGGAATGTCTTTGCTGGAGAGGACTGTTCTCTCTAACAGCCGAGTGAACAGCCCCTCTAGCACGGATGGGATCCAGGACTCAGGCAGACCTAGACAGATGGTGGTGGTAGGGGATTCTATTATTAGGAAGACAGACAGGGTAATCTGTCACCAAGATCGCCACAATCGTACAGATTGCTGTCTCCCGGGAGCTCGGGTTCGACATGTGGCTGATTGGGTTGATAGATTGCTGGGAGGGGCTGGGCATGACCCGGCTGTCATGGTACATGTTGGTACTAATGACAAAGTCAGTGGAAAATGGAGGTCCGTTAAGAAGGAATTCAGGGACCTAGGATATAAGTTTAAGCAGAGGACCTCTAAGGTAGTATTTTCTGAAATTCTACCTGTGCCACGCGCTACATTAGAAAGGCAACGGGAGATTAGGGAGTTAAATGCGTGGATAAAGACTTGGTGTAAGCAGGTGGGGTTTGGGTTCCTAGAGCACTGGTCAGTCTTTTCCCTTGGGAGCAATCTTTATAGTAGTGATGGATTGCACTTTAGTGGAAGGGGGGCCACGGTGCTGGGTGATAGGATGGTTAGAAGGCTGGAGGAGACTTTAAACTAGAAAGGGGGGGGAGGGAGCTGCAACACAGGCTGGGGAAGATAGTATAATTGAGGAAATTGGGATTAGAGAAGGGTCATGGGGGTGGAGAGGGGGAATGGGCTAGTTCATCTAATAGGGAGTTGCCATTGTTATAGCCTGATAAAAGACAGATACATCTGAAAAAGAACAAAATCTTTAAGAATGGCAAAAAGATAAAATGTATGCATGCAAATGCTCGCAGTCTGGCTGGTAAGATGGGGGAACTAGAAATGATTGCAGTACATGAGCAGTATCATCTGACTGGAGTGTCTGAAACCTGGTTAGATGATACGTATGACTTGGCAGTCAATCTAGAGGGTTATTCACTTTTTAGGAGGGACAGGGTTAATAAAAGGGGAGGAGGGGTATGCCTATATGTAAAGCAGGCCTTAAAACCTAGTTTAAGGGAAGATATAAATGAAGGGTCCAATGAAAAGGTAGAGGCCTTGTGGGTTGAAATACACACTGGGGGCACACATAATAAAAAGATATTGGTGGGGGTTTGCTACAAGCCACCTAATGTTGGGGAGTTGGAGGAAGCCCAACTTTTACTGCAAATGGAAAAGGCTGCTAGGTCAGCAAAGGTAATTATAATGGGAGATTTCAACTACCCTGAAATTGACTGGAGCAATATGACTTCAGGCACAACAAAGGGAAATATTTTTCTAAGTATGATAATTTTATGTCCCAACTAGTAGAGGAGCCAACTAGAAAAGAGGCCTTGCTTGACCTAGTGCTCTCAAACTATTCTGACATTGTAAACAATGTGCAGGTAAGGGAACATCTGGGCAGCAGTGACCACAATATTGTATCCTTTGAAGTTTGTTATGAGAAACCCAATAGCAAGAGTTTAACCAAAACATTCAATTTCAAAAAGGCTAATTTTACAAAGGTAAAAGAAGCTTTAAAGGATATCCAGTGGGATGTAATTTTCAAAGATAAAAATGCACAAGAATCATGGAATGTATTTAAAATGCTCTTGGGCAAATATACACGTCAATATATACCATTGGGGAATAAGCACACGAGAAGTAAAGCAAAACCAATGTGGATTAATAATGTGGTTAGCAGGGAAATGAGAAATAAAAAGCAGGCTTTTAAGGTGTTTAAGTCAAACGGGTCAGATGCATCATTTAAAAAATATAAAGAATGTAATAAAATCTGCAAACAAGCAATTAAGCTAGCTAAAATAGAAAATGAGCGAAACATTGCAAATGAAAGCAAGAAAAACCCTAAACAATTCTACAAGTATATTAACAAAAAAAAGCTAAGGTTGATATTGGTCCTCTTAGGACTGAAACAAGTGAATTGATTAGTGAGGATAAAGCTATGGCTGACACCCTAAATACGTTCTTTGCTTCAGTATATACAAAGGAAGCAGAAATGACAAGCTGTGGGCAAACAGACAAAACCATGGAATTTCCTCCAACATCTACATGGCTTACTGAGGACAAGGTCCAAAAGAGACTGGAAAGGGTTATAGTGAATAAAGCGCCTGGACCGGACGGTATACACCCAAGGGTACTTAAGGAACTTAGTTCAGTAATAGCAAAACCATTATACTTAATATTTATTGATTCGCTTTCATCAGGCATAGTGCCCTGTGATTGGAGGAAAGCTGATGTAGTTCCATTTTTTCAAAAGGGAGCAAGATCCAAACCAGGAAATTATAGACCTGTGAGCTTGACTTCCATAGTGGGTAAGATACTAGAAGGGTTATTAACTGACAGTATTCAGAACTATGTGAAGACAAACAATATCATTAGTAGGAATCACTGCATTTTATGAAAGAGTGAGTAGTAATTTGGACAGGGGAATTGCTGTTGATGTAGTATACTTGGATTTTGCAAAAGCCTTTGATACAGTGCCTCACAACAGGTTACTGCATAAATTAAAAGGCTTTGGTTTGGATGGTGTTATCTGTAAATGGATTGAGAACTGGTTAAATGATAGATGGCAGAGAGTTGTTGTAAATGGAACTTTTTCAAATTGGTCTAGGGTTATAAGTGGGGTGCCGCAGGGTTCTAGAAGTGGGAATTGAAAGTAGCATCTCAATCTTTGCTGATGACACTAAGCTATGTAAGGAAATACATACAGAGCTCGATGTTTTTTCCCTACAGAAGGATTTAGATAAACTAAGTGAATGGGCAGAAAAGTGGCAGATGTCATTTAATGTAGATAAATGTAAGGTTATGCATTTGGGTTGTAGAAACAAACTTGCTACATATACTCTAAATGGGAAACAACTTGGGAAATCCTCATTAGAGAAAGATTTAGGTGTACTGATAGACAATAGTCTTCACAGCAGTGTGCAGAGTCACTCAGCTGCTGCAAGAGCAAATAGAGTACTAGCCTGCATAAAAAGAGGTGTAGAAGCAAGGGATTCTAATATTATCCTACCTCTCTATAAATCCTTGGTTAGGCCTCATCTAGAATATGGAGTACAATTTTGGGCGCCTGTTCTAAAAAAAGACATTACTGAACTGGAAAAGGTGCAGAGACGTGCAACAAAACTGATAAAGGGATTGGAGGATCTGAGTTACAAAGAGAGACTAGCCAAACTGGGTTTGTTTACATTAGAAAAGAGACGTCTAAGGGGTGATATGATTACCATTTACAAATACATTCAAGGTCAATACAAAGAGCTGGGCTAAGAACAAGAGGTCATCCATTAAGACTTGAGGAAAGGCGCTTTCGACTAAAACACAGGCAGGGATTCTTTACAGTAAGGGCGGTAAGGCTATGGAATTCTTTGTCTCGGGATGTTGTGCCTGCAGATAATGTAACTGCATTCAAAAAAGCAATGGATGCCTATCTAGCACAGAACAATATTGACAGTTATGACAGATGGCTTCAAAGCAAATAGGATATTGAGCCGGGGAACTATTTGACACACACACACACACACACACACACACACACACACACACCTCTACACTGGAAATTGCTCCAGAGGGCTTTTTTTTTTTTTTTTTTTCTTTTTCTTTATTAGTTTTTATAAATTACATAAGCCACAATCAATCAATAAAATGCGCATGGTTCAAGAGTACATGAGTCATTACTATACAATCATATAATCTTCCTATTAAACCCCCATTCCTCAAGCCACCAATCATCACCAACCCATCTGGGAGATTCCATCTTCACCATTCTGAAAAGAAGAAATAAGCCTTAATGCCAAGGGGCGATTTCTAAACCATAATCAACAAAGATTTTAATCCGAGGGGACTCGCCCACACCAAAGAAGAGAAAGAAAAAAGAAAGGAAAAGAAAAAAGAAGAAAAAAAAAGAAGAAGTAATTAGATTTCAAATCAAACCTCCATACCCCTATCGGTGTACAATACGGGCCTTTCTTTGAAGCCATAGCTTCCAAATTTCACCATAGAACTCAATGGCCAATTGATTTCTGCTATAAAAATACCTTTCCGATTCACACTGGAAATCAACTTGAGCCTCAATTTCGTTCCAGATCGGAGCCTCCTGTCTCCTCCAATATCTTGCAATTACCATTTTAACAGCCAGTAAAATATTAACACATAAGTATTTATCACTATCTTTTGTGACAGGAAGTTCCAAATGGAACAAAAAGGATCTAGGACTCAGAACAGTCTGAATATGAAACATATCATTTAGCACTTCCACCACTGTCATCTTAAGGCCACCAAGCTTAGAGCAGTCCCACCAAATATGCAGTTGAGTACCTGCCTCTGTTGAGCATCTCCAACACAAGTTTGGAAGTCCTGCCCTAAATCTGCATAGAAGGTGAGGTACCCTATACCATCTATGAATCAGTTTATAGTATTGCTCTATCAAACTAATGCAATGAACTGAACGCCTTGTGATCCTCCATGCTACATACCAGTCCTGTAAGGGAACAAAAATATCTAGCTCCGCCTCCCATTTCCGGAAAGCACGTGGCTTCCGGGGTGGGACCAGATTTAACAGCACGTTTCTTACTCTGGAGATAACATGTCTACCCTTAAGTGCACCGGTTAACATTTCTCCAGTGTCTAGAGTCGAAATATTCTCTCCAGCCAAAAAGGTTTTTATTCTAATATATTTAAAAACATCATTAGAAACCACCCCAAACTTCCGCTGCAACTCCGGAAATGAGAGCGGAGAACCCTGATAAAAGAGATCTGCAATCCTCCTAATGCCTACATCCAGCCAACGATCAAGCTCCAAATCCTCCAAGTAGAGAGACAAAACCCTAATTGGGCTTGAAAAATTCAAGTAGCTCTGATTACCTGTAAAACAATATTTCCTCCGGAGTTTATAAATCCAGGTCATTAATCCAACCACTATACTATTATCTAGCCTCAATTTCCTGAAGCGAACAGGTTCCAGCCAAAAAAACAAGAAGGGATCATACCCCTTACATTTAGCTAATTCTATATTATGCCAACCTAATCCTGGTTCCTCTTTTAGCTTCCCACATCAAAAAGTGAGACAACATACATGCCTCATGTAACTTAAAGAGCTCCGGATAACCTACACCATCCAGGTTCAACTTTCTTTTCAACGAATCTTTAGGGATTCTAGGCTTTATAGTGTCCCAAATATAACTAGCTATCAGACTGTCTAGATCTCTCAGAATACCAGCAGGGACTGGAACCGGGATAGCCCTAAAAAGGTAAACTATCTTCGGAACCCAATAAGATTTAACTATGTTTATTCAACCCATCCAAGAAACCTCTAAGCCCCTCCATCTCGACCTCAAATCCCATAGTGTCCTGAGAAGCGTGGAGTAACTCATATCTAGTGTTTGTGCCATATCCAAACTAATCTGTATCCCTAAATAAGAAATAAACTTACTATCCCAATCCAACAGGACCTGTCCTCTCAGACACTCAAGAGATGATTCCGAGATAGAACTGGAAATAGTTTGTGTTTTTGCAAGGTTTAATTTATAATTGGAGTATCCACCATATAGTTCCAATATTTCCAGGACACCTGGGAGAGAGGCCAAGGTCAGCATAACATCATCAGCATATAAAGAAATCCGATGATCTTGTGAACCAATCTTTATTCCGCATATATCTGAAGAGGCTCTAACCAAGGAAGCCAAGGACTCTATTGTCAGGGCATACAACAAAGGGGCCAGTGGACAACCCTGTCTGGTCCCATTCCGAATTCTAAATTCCATTGATCCAAGAAACGGGCCCGTCACCCTAGCCTTTGGAACCGTGTATAACGCCATTATATATTCAAAGATTCTTCCCCTTAATCCAAAGGCCCTAAGAGATTCTGACAAAAATCTCCAGTTTACCCTATCAAAGGCCTTTTCGGCATCCAGGGCCATACATATTGATGTAATCTTCCCCAACCGAATATGGTCCAGGATGTCGAAAATCCTTTGAGTATTATCTTCCCCGGCCCTCCCAGTCACAAAGCCCACTTGATCGGGGTGAATCAAATCCGGGATCACAGAATTAAGCCTCAGAGCCAAAATCTTGGAATAAATCTTGATGTCATAATTTATCAAAGATATGGGCCTATAATTACTAACCACAGTTGGATCTTTTCCTGGTTTTAAAATTGGGGAGATTGTTGCCTCCAACATTTCTTCAGGAAATCCCTGATCACCCCCCATGGCGTTATAAACCCGTTCCAACAACGGCCCAACCTGGGCCTCTATTACTTTATAAAATTTTGCAGTGAAACCATCTGGGCCCGGTGCTTTACCTTCTTTCAAACCTCGTATCACACTAACTATCTCCTCACTAGAAAGTGGGTTATTTAGAATATTAAGTTTCCTGTCATGTAGGACAGGCAAATTCAATCTTGCAAGAAATTCTCTCATTTCCACATTTGTCTTATTTAGCTCTGGCAAATTATATAAACCTTCATAATATGATCTAAACGCCTCACTAATCTGGCGAGGAGAAACACAAGACCTACCCCCATATATTATCTGGTTTATCCGATGCCTCTGGTTATGAAACTTGAGTTTCGACGTCAGTTCTTTACCTGGCCTATTATTAGAATAGTACCAATGATGCTTTAAACGAGTTAAATTCGCATTTAGCTTCTCTCTAACTTTTAATTTCCTCCTGAAGTAGCACCCTCTCCCTACTAAATTCCGCCAGAGGAGCATCCCTATCCCTCCTCTCCAAAGCTGCAAGTGAAATATATAAATCTGCCAGAGGCCTGCCCTGCTTCCTCTTATTATAAAGTCCCTGCTTGATTAAATACCCCCTAAGATAACTTTTCATGGCACACCACAATGTGGAATTAGATACTTCATTGTTGTCATTTTCGGCCAGGAACCTCTCCGCTTCCCTTATTAAATCTGTTCTACTTGCTTTTTTGTTGCCTTCCTCTGGATCAACAGGGGTGTTATTGGCATGGGATGGACTTGATGGACGCATTACTTTTTTCAGCCTTATCTACTATGTATAACATGGCGAGGCAGGGGTTAAATTACCACAGACAACCCAAAATGCTCCAAAGACCCCAAGCAGACAATAAGATAAACCCAATGAGTGCAGGAGTATGTCTGTAGAAACTCCTAACCCCTAACCCCTGTGCGGAGGGGAAGCAGTGGGACAAGTGGACCTCAGCAAAGGGTTGTTCACCTTTTTTGCAGGTCTTCGGTCTTGAGATTACCACTGAGAAAAGAAGAAGCCTCAGTGGGCTTCTCCTATGGAAAAGACATACCATGCAAGGTTTTCCCCCAGGGCTGGATGTCCACAAACAGCACATGTTAACTGAGCAATCCACCACTGGGAAGTTAGTAATGGTAATCCACATAATGGGAGATTTCTACACCCCATATCTAACAGAAAACAATAAAATAAACTAAAAACTAAGCCAAACTGTTCTCTTGCCTGTCTTGTTCAAGGAACAAATCTAACTGGAGAGGGATTGGCTGGTGACCAGCTATGGATAGAAGGAAGGCTCCACCCTGCATTCTTTCCAAGAATTGTTCCTGCCTACTTAAAGGGGCGATCGCCTTACCGAAGTCACCTGTAAGCTATACTGGACGACAGAGAAATAACATTTAGGGGAAGCTGGTTGTGCCCAGCAGTTCCATATATTTTATATGGCAAGCTGGATTTTCCCTGGCAGTATCCTGTAGCTGGTTGTGCCCCAGTAGTTCCAAAGAACTTATACGGCAAGGCAGATGTGCCCCGGTAGTACACTTTAATTTTAGTTTATTTTGCTTTGTTTTTCTTTATGCAAATTGCCCACATTTAGTCCATTTAAGCTTTTTTTGCTCAGGTAGCACATCTGAATATTTTTGACTGCTATTCAGGCAGGGTTTTCTTTTTTTTGTTTTCTGTATACCTGCAGCACCACTGTGCACTGGTTCCCTTTCTCTTGTATTTGGTATTCATCATACCGTTATCTCTTAAAACTGTTTCTGTTTTTGCATTACCCAACACAAATGAAAGTGGCTCCATTAATACCAGTTGGGATAAAATCCTTAAAGAATGAAAAGACAATCAGATTAGACACACTAGAAGTCGGTGGAGCAGGGCAACCTATCAAAAATATTTGGATTCATCCATAATACCCAGAGAGTTTAGGGTACATGTCCTGCCCACCTACATCTTTTCTGACTCTTCATTTACTCAAAGGTGGGAGGAAGTGTCCAATACGTGTTCCAAGGGCTACATGCAAAGTTTGATTAACTAGGAGACTCAAATCATTGAGCACCTGGATAGTGTCATTAATATTCTTGAATAAAAGCTTAAAAATATTGATAATACTGAAACTATTAAGGATGGCCTCTAGACCGACTTAAAAAACAGAATCAGACACTGTCTCCAAAAAGAACCTCAAATTTAACAGACTTCGAGGAATCCAAAAAAGGATTTATTTACCTTTGGTCAAATAAAAACCAAGGTATATTGATAGAAAGGATAATTGTGACACCAGTGTTAGCTTTGTATCAGAAAGGGAGCAATCGGATTCTGATCAAGCTTCCTATGACAATCATCAGCCCCATTTTTAGGTCCTCAAGGACTACACAACCAGGCAAACAGGAAGTCCAACAAGGCAACACCACAAGGGACTTAGGAGACCAGGAATTATGGGGATACCGCCAGAGGGGCAGAAATGAGAGATACAGGAGATGAGTGACAAATTACCAGTTATTAATTTGTCCTCACATAACACAAGTATGCAAGTCTGTTACTGTATTACAAAAAGTTCTAACTTTTTCACCGTCCAATAAGCTGGACAAATTTGGTGTATTGGTTGATTTATTTAAGTTCAACCATAAACTCCTTCTTCACAAGTTATTTCCTACTCATGAGGAAGCAACTGATATTTCTCATTCTGACTCTGAGGCCCTCATGGTTCTGGCTCTGTGTGATTTATTAATTGAAAATATCTTTCCACTGTATAGGCTTTCCCCTAAAATACTATCTTCACCCCCCATTTCTTCAATTTGTCCAGTTGTTCAGATTTTTACAGATGTAGTAATGAAGGACATTTTAACCCTACCCAATATCGTGACTAACAAGAATCTTAGCTTTTTGGAAAACAAAGTATTGCAAGAAATTAGTGGGTGAGATGATATTATAAAACTATCAGACAAGGGAGGCAACATTGTATTATGGCCCATTGAGATGTATGTGACAGAGGCATACAGGCATACAAGTGATTTTTTGGGAGATCTATAATAAACTGCTCCAAGTTGGCCACAGTGATGGACGTTTATCTGACTGAATTCTCTATTTTTATAAACAGTTTCCCAGTGTATCTACACTGCAACTTTTGCCCAAGGTCCACAAGCACCATTATATACCACCAGGCAGGCCTATTACTTCTGGTAATGGTTGCCTGAAGAAAAATGTCAGTCAATTCATCGATCATATATCCTTTGACCACATGTGGTTAGTTTGAACTCTTACACATTTGGGATACTTCAGATATATATATCGTGTAAAACTGAAGTCCTACCCATAAGTTCTGACACCCTTTTGGCAACTTACACGGCAATTGGCTCCAAGTTTGGCCTGATGGCTACTGAATACTACCTGCAACAACCTGCTGCTCTTGACTAACATAAGATCTTTTATTATTGATTAATAATTCAATTGACACAAAAATTACTTTGTTTTCCAGGACAAATTCTTCCTTTAGATATATGGTACACCCATGAACAGTGCATGTGCCCGGTCTTACTCCAACCTGTATTTAGGTTGGTGGGAGAAGACAGTGGTTTCCACAGAGGACAATTCCAGCCTTACTGAACATATTTTGTTATGGTTAAGATATACTGATGACCTGTTCATCTTGGGGAAAGGTCCCACAGACTTGCTGAATACGTTCATTTCCTCACTGAATAATAATCAAATTAATCTGAAATGGACTATGGAGTATGATCCCCATAAGATAACCTTTTTGGAAATTATGCTTTATAGAGGACCTAATGACATTCTCAAACCTCTTTCGTAAATCCACTGCAAATAATAGTTTACTGCATTATGGCAGTAACCATCCATAGTAATTTAATAATATAGCGTAATATTATTGTGGGTAAGCTCCTAATGCTGAGGATCAATTGCAGTGATGGGCAAAAATGTACATTTGGAGGATCTTAAAGATCACTTCAGCAGTCTAGGATACAGAAAACACTAACAGAAGAGCTTATAAGATGGCCGTATATACCTTCCTGCCATATCTCCTCTTCAACAAATCAAAAGATAAGAGTAAACAACCCATCTGTTTCATATCCACTTTCAACTGCCAATCAAATTCCTTGATCAACATTTTGAAAAAGAATTGGCATCTACTGATGAGTGATGATGATCTGTGCAAAGCACTTGGAGAGAGAATATCCATGTACTAGGAAACAAACTCCAAATTTAAGGGATCAACTGGTGTATAGTCCCTATATATACTAAAAAAATCATCTAAATTAAGTAGCTCTCATCTAGGCGGTCATTGTGTTGCATGTCAACACATGGTTTTAAAAAGATCAATTACGGACAGATTTGGCAAAATAAGATACAGCAGAGATTTTATCACATGCCAGACAAAATCTGTGATATAGTGCCTACGATGCCCTAATGTTTTTTATGTATAGCGAACACCCTAAGAAAGCTAACCACATGATTAAGGGAACATGCTAACAACATTGTGAACTCTTCACGAGATGTTCAGAACTCTGCCAGAAATGTTTCTCCTGTGGCATTATATTTCCTATAACACCACAATAGTAGACCTCAACTTTTACAAGCTTGGGGTATATGCAATGCAGAAATAAGTGGATTTTTTGCATAAACATGGACTTTATGAAGAATGTCCACTCTATATCCATCTCTGAACTTCTCTTGTTCTTATCCATTACCTGTTTTTTTCTGTTTTTGTACATACATATTTTATAAACTAGTGGTTATGTTTACCATCTTCTCTTGGGATCTACAGCTGTGGACCACAACTACCTGGCATACTTCTGACCCCCAGTTATACAGCAAATATGGCATCTTACAATTGTTTCAGTAGTTATCTGAGGGCATTGTCTTTTGAAAGTGTTGTCTCCCTGCACAAACTTAAATGATTTTGTGTTTGTCAATATTATACTCTCTCACGTTTGTGAAATTTGTGTTCCTTATGTATTAAGATGTCTTTATTTCGGCTTTGGGATCCGATCCGATATATCGCCATTTAGAATATACATTTCATAAAAGCTAAAAAAATCCATCCGCTATTCCCTTTGCTTTATAGATATTCACACTGTGACTTATTTAGCCCTGTGTCACGTTTTGTTTTGTGTTTCGTGTTTATCTCACATCAAAACACACATTTTTTTTATTGGCTTTTTCTTTACTGCCAATCATCCAATGTGAGTGGCCTGTTTACTTCGAATACCTGATGTTTCAGCATACCAAAGTGATTTGCCTTTGAAGAGAAGCTAGTGCTGCAAAACGCGCGTACACTTCTGACATGCCAAGAGAGAGAGAACTGCTCTCATCTTATTTATTTATTGCATTTTGATCCTTCTCTTTGGCTTATTTGATTTAAATAGACAGTCCCTATCAGGAATTAATACTTTTGTTTAGTAGTGTCGCCTTGGTGATGGGTTCTCCATCAAGGTTTGCAACCTTGTCTTTTAGCCCTTAATTGAGAATCATTCATAACAACAAAGGCCCTTTTAGGGCTGTAAATAGTATACTCGACTTTTGAGGGTATTTTCTTGAGAGCAAATCACTTTTTTCAGCCATAGCTCACAGTGACCTTTTTCCCTGTGAATTTACACCACAGGGCTAACACCACAGGGCTCCCATTTTGGGAGTCCCATAATTATTTTTGCTCTGTATTTTTTCATCCAGCCTCTATACATATTTTTGCACTAGATTTATATTCTGTATACATCACAAAGCAAGCCGTTTGTGCCCCAGCAAACCAAATATAACATTTATGGTAAGCCTTTGTGCCCCAGCAGTTCCAGAAGAGGATTTTAGTCTTACCTATTAAATCCTTTTCTCTTAGTCCATACATCTTACAGGTAACTCCAGGTAACTTGAGACAATACACCTAGCTAGCTAGATAGTAAGGAGGATACAGAAAAAACTCCTGTGAGCATGAACCCAAAAGGACTCCCACGTCCAGCCACAGGAAATCCAAGCATGGTCCCTTGACAGGTTGGGAGACCAGTAAGCTATATGGACTAAGAGAAAAGGATTTAACAGGTAACACCAAAATCCTCTTTTCTCTGTTGTCCAATATAGCTAACGGTAACTCTGAGATGAACCAACATTGAGTTCCCAGTGGTGGGAAAGAAGGCAAGGACCAAGCACCGGTCTCCATACCAGAGCTCTCATGGACAAATAAGAACACGGAATAGCCCAAACAAATGGACACAGAACCGTAACACAGCACACCAGGAATGAAAGTCCTAGAGAGGAAGAGCTGCCTCCAGGATTTTTCTGCCAAAACTGGCATCAGCCAAAGCCAGAACATCAACACGGTAGTGTTTGGCAAAAGTGTGCATGGATGACCAAGTGGCCGCCTTGCACAACTGATCAGCAGATGCCCGATTCTTATAGGCCCAGGAGGCCCAAACAGACCTGGTGGAATGAGCTGTGATGCGAAAAAGAGCAGTTTTTTTCATAAGCCTTGCAAATGATAGACTTGATCCAAGATGCAATAGTCACCTTGGATGCAGACTTACCGGTCCTGAGACCCTCAGAAATTACAAAAAAGTGCATCAGTCGGATGGACAGACTCGGTTCGGTGCACACAGAACTTAAAGGGATAGTAATACCTAAAATGTAAAAAAAAATATGTTGTAGGGTTTATCCCCCTGAGTAAAACAAGAGTACTCCCACTGCTGAAAGATGTTTCATTCAAAAGTTATTCATTTTCAAAGTTGAATTTTTTAGGTGCAATATCACAGTGGCCTGAAATTGTACAGTGGCGCTGTTGCTACACGATCCTATGGACAGCTCTGGTCTCAGGACCATAAATCTCCATAGGATGGTGTAGCAACAGCGCCACTGTAAAATTTCAGGCCACTGTGATATTGCACCTAAAAAATTCAACTTTGAAAATGAATAACTTTTGAATGAAACATCTTTCAGCAGTGGGAGTACTCTTGTTTTACTCAGGGGGATAAACCCTACAACATATTTTTTTTTACATTTTAGGTATTACTATCCCTTTAAGGCATCGCACCACATCCAACATGTGGAGATCCCTCTCCTTGTCAGATTTTGGGTCAGGAAAAAAGGAAGGCACACACATCTCCTGATTGATGTGGAACTCAGAGACGGACTTAAGAAGAAATTCCTGGGAGGTACAAAGAACAGCTTTATCCTTGTGAAACATCAGGAAAGGCGGATTTGCAGGACAAAGCCTACAGTTCAGCGACTCTGAGAACAAAGACAACTGCCGAGAGAAAAGCCATCTTCCAGGTCAAAAGGACGAAGAGGAATGGTAGCCAAAAATTCAAAAGGAGGCCACTGCAAGACTCCCAGAACCTGATTAAGGTCCCACTGTGGAGTGGGAGACTTAAAGGCAGGGAAAGTGTGAGCGACACCCTGAAAGAAAACCTTGACATCCAGGAGAATGGCAATGTGCCTCTGAAAAAGGAGAGAGAGCCAAAGTCTGCACCTTCAAAGTACTCAAGCTGAGGCTTTTGTTCACACCGTCCTGTAAGAAAGGACAGGACAGTTGACAGATCAAACTCCTGTGAGGACAGATCTCTCTCCACAAACCAATGATAGGCCATGATAGGCTGTAGAAGAAACTGGTTTCTTAGCCTTAATCATAGTGGATACCACCTCTGGAGAACAGCCTTTCTTCGTCAAGATGGAGGCTTCAACAGCTATGCCCTCAGAGCCAGATGGTCCACCATCCTCCTTCGATACCCCAGGTGAAATAGATCCAGTCTGCGTGAAAGTGGAGACAGAGCCTGGACAGATAGAGCTACTAGTTCTGGAAACCAAGGCTGTCTGGACCAATAAGGAGCAATAGAATGGTGGTGTTCTGTCCATTCAAATCTTCCATAGCACCCTGGGTAGGAGAGGAAGAGGAGGAAAGATGTATGCCAGCTGAAATCCCCTTGGAATTGACAAAGCATCCACTGTAAATGCTAGGGGATCCCTCCAGCTTGAGAAAAACATCTGAACCTTCCGGTTGTCCCTGGTAGCCATCAGGTCTATCATGGTAAGCCCCCATACCTGTACCAGGAGATCGAACAGTTCTGGATTTTGCTCTCACTCGCCTGTTCTACTGTGTGTCGACTGAGGAAGTCAGCAAAGATGTTCAGCCTGGAATGTGCAGTGCTAAAATAGCAGGGGCATGAACTTCCTGTCTAGGTTAAAATACCTTGACCTCTAACCAAGCAGCTTCTGGTGCCTCCTTGCTAGTTTATGTAAGCCACGACCGTGGCACTGTCAGACTGGACCCGAAATGGACACCCCCTCAGACAGGAGGTCCAAGTCAGAACATGGGAGATAACCATGAGCTCCAGGATGTTGATGGGAAAATGAGTCTCCTCCTCTGACCACTGGCCCTGAACACTTAGATGACCCAAGACCGCACCCCAACCATGCAGGCTGGCATCCATCGTCACTATGGTCCAGTAATTAATTACAAACGGCCTCCCTTTTGCAAGACTGGAGAAAATTCACCACCATTGAAGACCCAGAGTAACCTCCAAAGGAAGGGAGACAGACTGATCCAGGAGATCCGTGTCCCCTCCGCAAACATGGATCACAAATCTCTAAAGTCCTCTGACATGAACCATGGTAAACGAAACTGCTTCCTTGGTGGAGATCATCTTCCCCACCAGAGAGCAAAACTTCCTCGCTGGAGCTGATGTCCAAGACAGGACCAAGGGCACCTTGGAGGTGAGCTGTTGAATTGAGTCCTCCTTCAGGTGGACCATACTCTGCAGAGTGTTGAAGCGGAGACCAAGGAACACTAGGTCCTGAGTGGGTATTGGTGCCGTCTTGTCCATACCCACAACCCAACCATGTTGGAGGAGAATCTGCGCACAGTCTAGGACTTGGTGGGCTAGGAGGTCCCTGGAGGGTGCCTTGAGGAGAAGATTGTCCATGTAAGGTGTCACCTGACTCCACTTGGTGTGCAGGAAGGCGATCAATGCACCCAGAACTCAACTGAACACTAGAGGAGCAGTTGTAAGGCCAAAAGGGAGCGCAATGAACTGGAAGTGACTCAGTTCACAGGCAAACCTGAGGTACTGTTGACTTTCCAGATGTACAGGGATGTGCAGATAGGCATCCTGAAGATCCAAGGATGCTAGAAATTCCTCCGGATACACTGATGTGATTACTGAGCACAAGGACTCCATTTGAAGTGGTTCTTGACCACAAACTTGTTGAGAACCTTGATGTGCAGCAGCCAACATCCTTCTTGGGAACAACAAAGAGGTTGGAATAATGTCTGCACAAACGCTGATAAAGGAGTCGCAGACAACCACCCACAAGTGTGTGCGGACCAAGGTTCGGCGAGTCATGCTAAAGGAGGTTTGGTGGGATTGGGCTTGGTGGAGGATCTGGTTGGCCTCCATTGCTGTGTAGGCACGGGGGTGAAATATGGTGTCTGAGATACCACCGGGTTCGTCCCTTGCACTTCATCTTGGCAAGCACGAAAAACACGAGGCCTCCAAACTGGAGCATTGAGATTTGGGGCCAAGGGTAACCAGGCACTCCGGCCCCCAGTAGACTCGCCAATGAGGTCCTTCAATTCAGGGCCAAAAAGGGATGTACCCTGGAAGGGAAGAGAAACCAGGGATTGCCTAAAAGTCAGGTCAACAGACCAGATCTAGCAGCCACAGAGAAGGCAGAGGCCTTGGCCTCAAGCCTAACAGCATCATATAGGGTATCAGTAACATAGCTCTGAGCCACATAGATATCAGCCAAAAGCGTCAAAACGTCAGCTTTAGGGGCACCCATATGGACAGCGTCAGTCAGCTGTTCAGTCCAAACAAATGGCTCTATTAACCCATGCAGAAGCCAAGGTAGGTCACAAGGATGCACCTATAGCAGTGAATGTCACCTGTAAAATATTGTCAAGCTGTCTATTAGCTACGTTGGTAAGAGCTGAAGCGTCCACTACAGGTAATGCAGAGGATTAAGAAAGACTGGCAATATAGGCATCAACCCTAGGAGGTGTAGCCCACTGAGCCAAGGCCACATCAGAAAATTGATACAGCTTAGATAATCTCTTAGACAGAGATAAGCGCTGAACAGGGGTCTTCCACTCAGCTAGTATGGTCTGGTCTAGAGTAGGAGGAGGCAGAAAAACAGTGCAAGGCTTCTTGCGCCTTTGAAAGATGTCAGAAGTAGACTGAGGTTCAAGAGAAGTAGTAGGAATGTTTAAGGTGTTTAAAACCGCCATAATGAGACCCTCAGCAGAGGGTTCAGGGGCAGCATCAAAGGGATCACCATAAAAGTGGGAAGGAGCCCCTTGTGTACACACACCATCCTCTGAATCTTCCAGTGATACCTCCTCAGACAAATCAGGAATGCCAGGTGCCATAGGGACCACATATCTGAAGGAAGTGGGAGTCTTTCAAGACGTGAAGGCCATAAGTATCCTGAATACTCTTTTTGGCATGAGGAACAATAATCAATGGGGGTCAAAGATGTCCCAGAAACAGTCTTAGGCTCAGTCCCAAGTCCCAACGGGTCTAACATCCTGACAGGAGATAAAGTATCTAACGGTATAATGAAGAACCAAATACTGTGTTCAAGATTAAATAATTCACCCTAGAGAGAGCTAAAATACAGTTATCTGGGAAGCGAAGGGTTAATCTGAGGAGGAGAGCAGAAGGATCCAAGCCCTGCGCAGGATACCCATGAGAGGAAAGAAAGAAAATAGCGACTGAACTGTAAATCAGTCAGGAAACAGCCTGCAAAATGGGTGTTTATGGGAAACGTAGTCTTCCCCTCAGAGTACCCCAAAACAGTGCCCGAATCCCTGTGAGCCCCCCACGACACTGAGGATGTGCACCAGAGTGTAGGGCAAGGGCAGATAAGAAGAATGAGCCATCTCTGAACTCAGAATGGAGCGGCTGCAGCGATATGCCCAAATGAGTGTCCCATACAGATCAAAGAAGCATTGCGGCTAAGCGGTAAAGAGCACCTTAAAGGCACAGAATTCAAACGAAAACTTTCAAAAGTGTCCCAAAAGTTGTAAAACACATAGAGAACACCTGATATAAATAGAAAAAAACACTGATTCACGAGGGAAATTAGTGAAAACGTTCCCCAAACATCCTAACATGGCGAAGAAGGGGTTAAAACACCAAAATGCTCCAAAGACTCAAACAGACAGAAAGATAAACTCAACTGACCGCAGGAGTATATATAGGAACTGCAAATGGATACCACTGTGCGGAGGGGAAGCAGTGGGACAAGTGGACCATGGAACTAAAAGGGTTGCTCACCTTTTTTTACAGGTCTTCAGCCTTCAGATTCCCATTGAGAAAAGCAGAAGCTTCAGTGAGACTCCTCCAGGGGAAAAGACATAGCACACAAGGTTTTCCCCCAGGGCTGGAAGGTCCACAAACAGCACCTGTTAACTGAGCAATCCACCACTGGGAAGTCAGTAATGGTAATCCACCTAATTGGGGATTTCTACACCCCATATCTAATAGGAATATAATAAAAGAAACTAAAACTAAGCAGAACTGTTCCTGTAGCCTCTCTCTACAAGGAACAAATCTAACTGGAGGGGAGTAGCTAGTGGCCAGCTAAGGAGGAGAGGAATGCTCCACCCTGCATTCTTTCCAAGAATTATTCCAGCCTGCTTAAAGGGGCTGTTGCCTTCCCGGAGTTACCTGTAAGCTATATTGGACGACAGAGAAATACTTTATATGGCAAGAATGCTGTTCCCCGGAAATATCCTATAGCTGGCTGTGCCCCAGCAGTTCCATATATTTTATACGGAAAGCCAGATATGCCCTGGCTGTATCCTGTAGCCATTCTGTGCCCTGGCAGTTTCATAAACTTTATACAGATAACTTTGCTTTTTCTTTATGTGAATTGTGTGTTTTAGTTATAACTGATATTGGCTTTTTAGTCCATATATGCTTTTTTTGCACATCTGAATATATCCTACCTTACATAACCATTATTTTTTCAGTGTGATTACCTAAGAGCATTCTTTTTAGCCACGTTTCCAGCTTTTGAGTGCACTGGTTCCCTTTCTCTTGTATCAGATACTCTTGAGGAATGGAAGAACCCTGACAAAAGGTTATTCCTTCCCAGACTTCTATCTCTTCTGCCAATTCTTTAGTGCAGTGGACTACCATCTCCCATCAGTAGGCCCTCCAAACTCTTGACTTTCGAAGAATACAAATTTACCTCTTGCTAATGCAGTGACACATAAGGACCATGTGGATAAGCAACTGGGTTCTCTCTTGAAGGAACATTTTCAGACAGCTGCTGCCACTTTAAGCCCAACCTTCACTGTTTCTTGGGTGACTAGGACCATTGCTGTCTGGAGGGACCCACTGTCAATGCAGACACTCCTAAGGAAAATGATGATATGGTCATCTCTAAGTTCCTTGAAGCTTTGCAGAAGTGGTTTTTGATTCCACCAGATTTACTGGGAAGGCCTCAGTTTTTTCTGTGGCAGCATGTCATACTCTGTGCCTAAAGATCTGGTCGGCTGACCAGTATTCCAAGTCATCCTTAGTGTCCCTTTATTTCTGTGCAAGCAGTTGTTTGGCCCAGAGCTGTAAAAGGTTATAAGTCATGCCACTGAAGGCAAGAGTGACTTATTACCTCAGGTTACTATTATGCGTTCTTTTTTTTTTTCCTTGAAATACGCCTGGTTTTAGTTACCTCTGCTGATATGGGTTTGTACACAGGCATTCTAACTTTGGCCCCGAAATCTTAACAGGCCTGGACAGGAAAAAAGCATATTCAGAAGCCTGTAGCTGACAAGTTTAACGTTGCATGACTAGAAGGGGGTCTGAGCAGACCAGCTCAGAAAACAGGACACCTACAACTTTTTCTGTGGAGGATCAGTGTGTTTTGTGGGTAATTTCCAAAGGGCACCGCATAGATTGCAAGTCCCTTAAGATCTTGTGCAGAGTGGTTTATTTTTAGAAGCAGTCTCTTCTGTGCCAGATATGCACATTTTGGTACCAGTACCTGCTCATGAAAGATTCCTGGGATTTTGTTCTAACCTTTTTAGATTTCCCACACAAGCCAGTGGATGCCATCCTACTATGAACTTAAAGCTCCTCACACATTTTGTTTTTCCAACCCATTTCAAAACGGAGTCTTTGCACTCTGTCATCACAGCCAAGTGTCCAGGGGAGTTTTTGAGCTCTCTGGACATAAAGAAGTGCTTTCTGCTGTCATTTTCAGTTCACCACCATCACCTTTGGGCTGGCTTCATCTCTGCGGGTCTGAAAGTTTTGGTGGGTCACATTCAAACTCTAGGAATCTTACTTAACTCCCTATCTGGATGACCTTTTGCTAAAGGAGGAGACTGTGCCCCTTCAGCTTCAGACTGGTGTGTCTGTTCTGGAGCAACATGGTTGAGTTCTTAATTTCAAGCATGAGAATAAGAGAATTTTAGTCTGTTAAATCCTTTTCTCTTAGTCCATATGACATACAGGTACCATGGGGAGGCAACAGCTCCTCCCTGAAGGCTGGAATAATTCTAGAAGTTGTGGGTGGAGCCTCCCCTTCCTGATTATCAGGCTATCCCACTAGCCCCACCCCAGATAGACTTGAGACAAGCCTACTAAGTAGGACAGCAAGAAAGAGAAAACTCCTGTGACCAGCAGACCCAAGAGAACTCCCATGTCCAGAACTTGCAGACCAAGTATGGTCCCTTTCACTGGATGGAAGAGCTGTATTTCATATGGACTAAGCGAAAATGATTTAACGGGTAAGACTAAAATCTTGTTTTCGCTGTCATCCAATATGACATACAGGTACCATGGGGATGTACCATTAAGTTTCCAGGTTGGGAAATAAAAGGAAAAGACCAAGTGCCGGTTCCTATGATACCAGAGTTCTCATGTACTATCCAGGACAAGGAACAGCCCAAACTAAACTAAGTGTCAACAGACACTGAATAACAATATCACAGCACACAAGAACAAAACCTAACTGGGCTCAAACAGTTAAAGAACGGTAAGGCACAAAAAAAAAAAAAAAAAAAAAAAAAAAAAAAGGTCCTTCACAGGCAGAACTGCCTCCTGCCAAAGCTAGTTTCAGCCGAAGCCAGAACATCAACATGATGGTGCTTGGCAAAGGTGTTCACAGAAGACCAAGTGGCCGCCTTGCACAGCTGTTAAGCAGATGCCTGATTTTTGTAGGCCACGGAGGCCCCAACAGATCTGGTTGAATGTGCTGTAATGCGGAAAGGAAAAGGTTTATTTCTGATGCGATATCGATCTTGGACACTGCCATACATACCCTGGGACCCTCTGGGATGGCAAATAAGGCATCCGTCCTACAGAAAGACAGCGTACCACATCTAAAAAGTGGAGATCCCTCTCCTTGTCAGATATGGGGTCAGGACAAAAAGAAGGCACAACAATCCCATGATTGATGTGGAACTCCGAGACCACTTAGGAAGGAATTCCTGGGAGGTACGGAGAACTGCCATATCCTTGTGAAACACCAAGAAAAGTGGCTTGCAGGACAAGGCCTGCAATTCAGCAACTCTGCGGGCAGAGACCACAGCCAGAAGAAAAGAGGATTTTAGTCTTACCTGTTAAATCCTTTTCTCTTAGTCCATACAGGTTACTGGTAATTTTGGGTAGGTGATCCGCCCCTTTAATTGTAGGCAGGAACAATTGTAGAATTGTATGCAAGGGGTGGAGCCTACCTTCCCTCCTTGGCTGCAGCTAGCCAACCAGCTCCAGAAAGATTTGAGACACTAACTATTAACTAGATATTGGAAGGGAAAGACGACTCCTGTGAGCATGACCCCGAAGGACCCCCACAGTCTGCCACAGGAGAGCCAAGCATGGTCCCTTGACAGGGTGGGAGACCAGTAACCTGTTTGGACTAAGAGAAAAGGATTTAACAGGTAAGACTAAAATCCTCTTTTCTCTGTCGTCCAATACAGGTTACAGGTAACTTTGGGATGTCCAAATATTGAGTTTCCCAGAGGTGGGAAGGCAAGGACCAGGCGCAAGCCCCCAAAATGTCACCAGAGCAGATATGAAACATCAGATTTTATATAGCCCAACAAAACAATGAAGTGTCAACGGACACTGAACATGGGTAACAACATCTCAAACTATTACACCGCACAATGAACTAGAGCTAACAGGGCTCAAAAGTGAAGGAAGCACCAAGAACCAAAGAAGATCCTAGACAGGCAAGACTGCCTCCAGGATTTTCCTCCCAAAGCTGGCATCAGCCAATGCCAGCACATCAAAAAGGTACTGCTTCAAAAAGGTGTGCACAGACGACCAAATGGCAGCCTTGCACAATTGATCAGCAGAGGCCCGATTCTTGTAAGCCCAAGAAGCCCCAATAGATCCTGTAGAATGAGCCATGACCCGAAAGGGGACAGGCTTCTTCCTCAGCTCATAAACATTACGAATAGTGGACTTGATCCAAAAAGCAATAGTCACTTTGGATGAAGGTCTTCCTGCCCTGGGACCCTCAGGAATGACAAACAGATTGCCTGAAAGTCTCAGTGCGATGTACATAAAACCTGAGACAACGCACCACATCTAACAAGTGGAGATCCTTCTCCTTGTCAGAAGTGTGGTCAGGGCAGAAAGAAGGCACCACAATCTCCTGATTGATGTGGAACTCCGAAACCACCTTCGGGAGAAACTCCTGAGAAGTGTGAAGCACCAGTCCTTGTGAAACACCAAATAGGACGGCTTACAGGACAGAGCATGCAACTCCGCTACACGGCAAATGGACACTATCGCCAAGAGAAAATCCATTTTCCGTGTCAACAGTAGCCAAGGACTCAAATGAAGGGCGCTGAAGAAGTTGAGATACTGCCGGCTCTCTCGATGAATGGAAATGTGTAAATACGCGTCCTGAAGATCCAGAGATGCAAGGAATTCCCCCAGGGACATAGCAGCAATCACCGTCCGTAGTCTCTCCTGGTGATAATGACCCATATTATACCTCTGTCCTGAACTCGAACCGGCTCTAGAACATCCTTGTCCAGATGAGCCTGAATAGAGCCGTTGAATAGCCGGCGTTTCTCCTCACCCTGAGGCGTATGAGAAGGAAAAAAGTGAAAGGGAGGAAGAGAGACAAAAGGGATCCTGTACCCTTCTCCCTCACCACCTGTAAAACCCATGGGTCCACCACTGAATCCTCCCAGATGCTATGGTAGTGACGCAGACGACCACCCACAGCAGAGTGGAGACCTGGGTTCGGTGAGTCATGCTGAAGAAGGCTTGGAAGCCTTGGGCTTGGAGGAGACCTTGGGCTTCCATTGCTGTTTGGGCTTGGAGGAGGCACGTGGAACTGAGGGAACCGCCTGGTTTGCCAAACGTGTCTCAGTCTGAAAGGAACGAAAATACTGATTACACTTAAATGGCGTTTTCTTCCTGGGGACCAAAGGTAGAAGGGTACTCTTACCCCCTGTGGCCTCACTGATCAGATCTTTAAGATCTGGCCCATACAAAGAAGTACCTTGAAAAGGTAAGGAGAGCTATGCTTTCTCGGAAGCAGTGTCAGCAGACCAGATCTTGAGCCAAAGAGCCCGTCTGGCAACCACAAATGTGGTAGAAACCCTGGCCACCAAATGGATGGCATCAAATGTTTCCTGTCTGGAGATTTCCACTCTTCAGACACAAGGCGGTCAAGAGTGGGGTTAGGTGGAAAGCAAGTAAGGGGCTTTTTAGGCTCCTGAAAAACATCAGAGGGATCAGAAGGAACCTCCTGAACTAATGGAATGTTAAGGGTATTCAAAACAGCCCTGATCAGGCCCTCAGCCAAGGGCTCAAGATCAGCCTCAAAAGGATCCCCAAAAAACTGAGAGGAGCCCACAGCAGAACATTCCTCAACATCTGAATCCACCAGCAGTTCCTCCTCAGAGTATCTGATACGTCAGGTACTCCCAGAGGTTTTGGCAGGGAAGACTTGACGGAGGAGGGGGTCTGCCAAGAATGGAAGACCCCCTGTAACTTGGATGGAAAGAGTTGCAATGTAGACCTAAGGTCCCTAGTAGCAGCCTTGAACTCTTGTACCGAAACTGGCTCTAATGCATGGCTGGAGGTCCCTGGGAGACTCTCAGGGACATCAGAACATGCTGGGCATAAATGACCTGAGAATTCTCTAGGTAACCCTGAATGACAGGAAGAGCAATGCTCAATAGGGGATACAGAGACCCCAGCATCCTGTGTGTTAGGTCTGGCCCCAAGCTCCAATGGTACAGACATTCTCACAGAGTCAAATAACCTTATAATAAAAGAAATCACCCAAGTACAGTCTGTAGGATTAAAGTTTCACCCCAGAAATAGCACAAAATGGCTGCAACAGCGGGAGCCGATCAGAAACGAGCGCGCAAAGGAAGCGTTCATGGGAAGTGTAGTTTTACCAGAAAAAGTACAAAAACAGTGCCTGAAGCGCCCTGAGCCCCCCAACACACTAGAAACATGAACCGGATGATACAGCAGGGGCAGACAAGAAAAATGAGCCATCTCTGAAGTCGCTAGGTTAAGCGGTTGCAGAGATATGTCCCAAACTGTACAGTCCCATAGGAGTGAATGGAGCAATGGTGCCTATGCGGTAAAGTGTACGGAACTCAAATTTTACAAAATTGAAGCAGTAAAATAAAAATGCATGCAACATCACTAGAACATGTTAGGATACCCAAAAACCACTGAACCAGTAGGAAGTGTCAGAACCCCCCCCCCCCAAAAGATGCAAAAACAGCAGCTAAAGGGTTAAAGTACCACATAAACCTGCTCCAAAACACCTAACAGACATACAGATAGACCCAATGACAGCAGAAGTGTGCAATAGGAACTCCAAAAGGTAAACCCCTGTGCGGAGGGGCACTGTGGGATATGTGGACCTGCAGCACTCAAAAGGGTTGCTTACCTTTCCTGCAGATCTTCTGTCTTTAGACTACCGTGAATTAAGAAGAATCCTCGGTGGGCAACTCCTGAGGAAAGAACTTGTAGCCCAGGTTTCCCCCCCAGGGCTTAAGGTCCACAAAAAGCACCTGGTTACTGAGTTAGCTACATCCAAGGGCATTGTCAGTTATGGTAATCCGCCTAATGGTGGTATTCCATTCCTAATTAGGGTGACCACATGTCCCGGAATGCCCGGGACTGTCCCTTATTGCAGGTCTGTGTCCCGCGTCCCCCCCCAAGGGGCCAACAAAGAGTCCTGGAATGGAGCAACAAAACCGGCACTCACAGCCTACCTACATAGCGCAGCACGCACCAGTCCAGCCAACCAATTAAATGTATTTGCTATATGGTCCTCATTGGCTGGCTCAGCCAGCCAATGAGGACCATATAGCAAATACATTTCATTGGCTGGCTGGACTGGTGAATGCGATACAGCTGGGATGGCGCAAGTATGCTGGCGCTGTGAGCTGAGGCTCCCACCAGCGCTGACCACTGGGGAACTCTTACTCTGTTGTCAGCCTCAGAAAGATGGTCAGCGCCGGACAGAGCCTCAGCTGCGGGATTCACTAGGGTGACCACATGTCCCGGAATGGAAGATTGGAAATGTGGTCACCCTGTTTCTAACAGAAAAATAAAACATTTCTAAAACTATAGCTGAACTGTTCTATTGCATGTGTCTTCACCAAGGAACAAATCTTTCTGGAGCTGGTTGGCTAGCTGCAGCCAAGGAGGGAAGTTAGGCTCCGCCCCCTGTATACAATTCTAGAATTCTTCCTGCCTACAATTCAAGGGGCGGATCGCCTACCCAAAGTTACCAGTAACCTATACTGAATGACAGAGAAAGGCCATCTTCCACGTCAGAAGGCGTAGAGGAATGGTAGCCAAGGACTCAAAGGGAGGCTGCTGCAAGACTCCCAGAAACAGATTAAGGTCCCATTGGGGAGTGGGGACCTTATAGGCAGAGAAGGCATGAGTCATGCCCTGATAGAAAACCTTGTCATCTGGCAAGATGGCAGTGTGTCTCTGGAAAACCCAGAGAAAGCTAAAGTCTAAACCTTCCAGGAACTAAGACTGAGCCCTTTGTTCACACAATCCTGTAAAAAAAGATAGGATTATCGGGAGATCAAACTCTTGTGAAGACAGGTCAATGTCAACACACCAAGACTGAAAAATGGACCAAACTCTATGGCAGTCTTTGGAAGAAATAGGTTTCCTAGCCTGATTATAGTAGAGACCACCTCAGAGGAGAACCCTTTCCTCCTTAAGATGGAGGCTTCAACAGCCATGCCGTCAAAGCAACGTGCTCCAAGTCCTTTTTCCGCAGATAAATCTGAAGGAGGAGATCTGGTCTGAGTGGCAATGGAAACGGATACTGATTGGAGAGAGCAACAAGTTCTGGGAACCAGAGCTTCCTGGGCCAGTAAGAGGCAGATCAAGATAAACGCTGGACTGTCCATCCGAATCTTCCTCAGCACCCTGGGAATGAGGGGAAGTGAAGGGAAGGTGTAGGCCAGATGAAAACGGCAGGGGATTGCCAGAACATCCATGACAAAGGCCAGAAAATCCCTCCAATGGGACCAAGAGAGCTGAACCTTTCTGTTGTCTCTGAGGAAGACCCTTCCACTGAACGAACAGGTGGAAAACGTCTGGGTGGAGCTCCCACTCTCCTGGATCCACCCTTTGACTGCTGAGGTAGTTTGCCAGGATGCTGTCTACTCCTGGAATGTGCACTGCGGAAAAAGCCAGAACATGATCTTCTGCCCATGCCAAGATAAATTTGACCTCTGACCAAGTGGAAGCACTTCTTGTGCCTCCTTTCTAGTTGATGTACGCCACAGCCATGGCGTTGTCCATCTAGAGCATGATGAATCACCCAGAGCTCCAGGCCACCGAGGGACTGCAGAATCTCCTCTGCAGTCCATCAATGCCCCTGAGACTTTGGTGAAAACCCAAGAAGCAGACATAAGTCCAAAGGGCAAAGCAGTGAACTAGAAGTGCCCCAAGTGGCAGGCGAAACTGAGGTACTTCTGGCTGTCCGGAAGAATTGGGGCATTCAAGTAAGCATCTTGCAGATCCAGAGAGGGCAAGAAAGCTCCTGGACACATAGCTGTGATGACAGAGAACAAGAATTCCATCTTAAAGCGCACAGACTCCACAAAGGGATTGAGGTCCAAGATAGGACGACTGTTGCCGTCCCTCTTGGCTACCACTTATAGGTTTGAATAGAAACCTAAACCTCTCTCTTGAGGAGGATCTGGAGTTTGAACTCCCTTGTCCAAGAGAGCCTGGACTGCCTCACTGAAAAGACGCAGCTTTTCTTGTCTCAGAGGAGTTCTGGACTGGAAGAATCTGTAGGGAGGCAGGGATTTGAACGGAATCCTGTACCCTTACAAAACCACCTGTAAGACCCCCTGATCCGCAACAGAGGCTATCCAGGCGCCTGAAAAATGGTGCAGGTGCCCACCCACCGGGACCTGCGAACTAGGATTCTGCAAGTCATGCGGAGGCACACTTGCCAGACTTGGGCTTGGCGGTGGTGTGCTTTGAGTGCCACTGCTGACTGGGCTTGGTGGTTTGGCATGGAGTGCTGGACTGAGACGCTCTCGGATTCGGCCTTTGCACTTCATTTTGGTGGGGATGAAAAAGATGCCGTTTCCTCGCCAAGTTGGGGCACTTGGAAACCTAAGGCAACAGAGTACTCTTGCCTCCAGTGGCCTCACTGATAATCTGCTTCAGTTCGAACCCAAAAAGAGTCTTTCCGTGAAAAGGGAGAGAAATCAGCCACTTCTTAGATGAGAGGTCCGCAGACCAAATCTTAAGCCACAATGTGCATCTAGCAGAAAAAGAAGGCAGGTGCCTTAGCTGCAAGTTTGACAGCATCAAAGAAAGAGCATCAGTGACATACGTCTGAGCCTCAGACATGTTGGCCAAGAGGGCTAAAAGGTTCTCCTTATGGGCACCTTTACTGATAGCTTCAGTAAGTTGTTCACCCTTGATGTCGACAGCTCTAGTGACCCAAACAGAAGCCAAGGTAGGCCTCAAGGCAGCACCTATGGCAGCGAAGTTAGACTTCAGGATAGCCTCCAGCTTCCTATCAGTCATATCCTTCAATACCGTGGCGTCTGCCAAGGGTAGAACAGTAGACTTAGAAAGCCTAGAAATAGTGGGATAGCCTGATAAGAAGGAAGGGAAAGCTCCACCCACAACTTTTTAGAATTGTTCCAGCCTACAGGGAGGAGCTGTCACCTCCAATTTGGTACATGTATGTCATAATGGACGAAAGAGAAAACACACTTTTGGGTAAGACCTTATTATTGCTGTCTTCTCACCAGGTCTCTCAAGCCCTATTTCACCCACTGACGACAGTGCGAGAGTACATGAAGGAGCTGAACCATCTGGTTTCTGCCCTAGAGGCAGATCCTTTACACAGTTCCCATGTGGAGATATTCAGGTATTCGATCAAGCAACAGTTTCATCTCTCCCTTGTCATGTTAATGACTGATTGGATGAAGGAGTGTCACGGATTTGAAGACTCTCAGACTTAAGGTTTGGTAAAAACTTAACTTTATTAAAAGTTAAAGGCAGTCCCTGTAGGGTAAACAGACATAACAATACAGCAGTAATAGCAGATATAATAGGTTCTACCGGCCTTGCCTAAATACCGGGCAAGGCAACCCAAGTGACAGTAATAATGACAGGCTCTACCGAACTTGCCTATACCGGGTAAGGCAACCGTGAGATGACATATACCGGTTCTACCGGCCTTACCAATACCGGGCAGGGCAGCCCAAAGGAATGCGGAATGGAGGCTCTACCGACCCTGCCAATACCGGGTAAGGCAACCTTAAGGATGGTAACGTACAAGGTTCTACCTTGTACGTTACAAGCAGCCTGAGCGAGTAGACCAGCTGTCAGATGGCTAAGACAGCAGAGAGAAATAGGAATTATGGTCTTACTCAGCAGAAGTCTATTGCCAGGGATAATCAGACGACTGCATAGGAGTGGACAGCGACCTGGCCAAAGTACTGGATCATTCAGGAGCAAACCAACGTCCGTACGTTGGGACCAACAGTAAATAACGCCACCAGGTTAATGGAGTAAACCAGCGTCCGCACGCTGGGACCAACAGTAAATGTCGCCACCAAGTTTAATGGAGTAAACCAGCGTCCGCACGCTGGAACCAACAATGTATATCGCAACCAAGTTTAGGGGAGAAAACCAGCGTCCGCACGCTGGAACCAACAATGTAATCGCAACCAGGTTTAGTGGAGTAAACCAGCGTCCGCACGCTGGAACCAACAATGTATATCGCAACCAGGTTTAGTGGAGTAAACCAGCGTCCGCACGCTAGAACCAACAATGTATATCAAAACCAGGTTTAGTGGAGTAAACCAGCGTCCGCACGCTGGAACCAACAATGTATATCGCAACCAGGTTTAGTGGAGTAAACCAGCGTCCGCACGCTAGAACCAACAATGTATATCGCAACCAGGTTTTAGTGGAGTAAACCAGCGTCCGCAGGCTGGAACCAACAATGTATATCGCAACCAGGTTTAGTGGAGTAAACCAGCGTCCGCACGCTAGAACCAACAATGTATATCGCAACCAGGTTTTAGTGGAGTAAACCAGCGTCCGCATGCTGGAACCAACAATGTAATCGCAGCCAGGTTTAGTGGAGTAAACCAGCGTCCGCACGCTGGAGACAACAATGTATGATCAGCAGCGAGAAGAACAATGTCGCCAGAGCGACGGCTGGAGCAGGAGATTCAGGAACTCAGTAAGATTAACCCACGAGGTGCTGGAGCACAGGAACACTAGAATACAGGCACCCAGGAACACTGGAACACTAGCATACAGGAACACTGGAGCACTGAAACACAGGATCAGCAAGTACAGCAGGAACAGGCCCAGAAGCCTGACCAGCAGGTCAGGCAGAGTGAAGTCAGAAACACCACGAATGGGCAACCTGGAAGTGCTCAGCCTGGGTTTAAAAAGGCTGTGTGAGGAGAGCTAATCACAGGCAGCCAATCATGATTACTCAGCAAGTGACTGACACTGAACAGCACCAATCACGGACACCGTGATGGTACCCCCCTTTCAAAGACCCCCTCTCCTAGAGTAGGGTCTAGGCTTCTGAGGGTATTTGGCATTAAATATTCGTAGTAACTTGGGTGCATGAAGGTCCTTACTGGCTACCCAGGAACGATCCTCAGGACCATAACCTTTCCAATGCACCAGATACTGTACCCCTCCTCTACGTCTACGGGAATCAATAATATTTTGTACTTCATACTCCTCCTGCCCCTCGACTTCAACAGGACCTGGCCTCACAGGTGTGGTAGTATAACAGTTACAAACCAGAGGTTTAAGGAGAGACACATGGAATACATTATGAATGCGCATAGAAGCAGGTAATTCCAAGGCATAAGAAACAGGGTTAATTTTGCGAATGATCTTGTACGGACCAATGAACCGAGGTGCCAGCTTATTAGATGGGACCTTGAGCTTTAGATTCCTGGAGGACAGCCATACTCTATACCCGACTTGGAAGGAAACCGCTGGAAGCCTTCTGCGATTGGCATGACGCTGATGTCGCTGAAAAGACTGGCCCAATGCCCTCTGAACTTGTGCCCATGTGGAACGGAGTTGCTCTATATGCTCATCCAGAGCTGGAATCTGCTGTGTCTGAAAGGAATCCGGGAGCAGACAGGGTTGGAACCCATAATTGATCAGAAACGGAGAGCTCCCGGAGGAAGAATTAACTGCGCAGTTCCTGGCGAACTCTGCCCAAGGCAACAAGTCGGCCCAATTATCATGATGGTCAGTCACAAAACATCGCAGAAACTGTTCCAATCCTTGATTGGCCCTCTCAGCGGCCCCGTTAGTCTGGGGATGATATGCAGAGGAAAATGATAGCTGTATGCCCATCTGTTCGCAAAATGACCTCCAGAATCTAGACACAAACTGGCTCTCCCTGTCAGACACCAGTACCCTGGGTACTCCATGTAACCGAAACACTTCTCGAGCGAATACCATTGCCAGTTCTTTGACCGAAGGAAGGCCACGGAGGGGTACGAAGTGTGCCATTTTAGAAAACCTGTCTACCACCATCAATATGAAGGAGTACCATCTAGACCTGGGCAATTCTCCCATAAAGTCGATAGAGACGTGAGACCAAGGGCGTTCACCATTGGGCACCGGCTGAATCAAGCCCACAGGGAGATGTCTAGGGGTTTTGGCACGGGCACAGGTGGCACAGGCATTCGTAAAATTGGCACAATCTGCTTTCATAGAAGGCCACCAAAATAGCTGAGAGAGAGACCAGAACAATCTCTACCAATATGTCCCGCAGCCTTAGAGGAGTGGTAGGTTTCAAGTAATCGAGTACGGAATGGCTCAGAGACAAAACATTTGCCCACTGGAGTCTCATGAGGAGCAGAGGCTTGGGATGCCAAAATCTCCTCCCCTAGTGGTGAAGTAATACTAGTATGTATGGTAGCCAATATTCGATCAGGTTGAATGATAGGTGCTGGTACCTCTTCTCTGTCAACCTCCGCTTCAAATTGTCTAGACAGAGCATCAGCCCTAACATTCTTTGATCCCGGCAAGTATGATACAACGAAATTGAATCGGGATAGAAACAGTGCCCATCTGGCCTGGATTCTTGTGATCAGTTAGAATCAAAACAGGGTTTTTTGTGCCTTCAAGTAAATGACGCCATTCTTTGAGATCGAGGATAATGGCCAGTAATTCTCGATCACCAATCTCGTAATGACTTTGAGCACTAGTCAATTTTTTTGAGAAGAATCCACAGGGTCTGAGTGTACCGCCTTTAACCTGTTGCTGAGAGAGCACCACCCCAACCCCAATATCTGAGGCATCAACCTCTAAGGTAAAGGGAAGTAGTGGATTAGGGTGGGACAACACAGGCGCTTCAGCAAAGGCTACCTTCAACTTCTCAAAGGCCTCTTCAGCAGCCACCGGCCAGAGGGATGGGTTAGCGCCCTTATGTGTGAGGTCAGACAGAGGTTTCACGATAGAGGAGAAGTTTTTAATAAACTTCCTGTAATAATTGGCGAAGCCCAGAAACCGTTGGATGGCTTTGAGGCTCTTGTGTTTGGCCATTGTAAGACTGCCGTCAATTTCTCTTTATCCATGGCAATGCCGTCTTTGCCAATTATAAACCCCAGAAACGGTACACTGGTTTTGTGGAACTTGCATTTTCCAGTTTACAGAATAATTTATTTTTTTGTAAGCGCAGCAAGACTTCAGACACATCCTTGATGTGTGTGACAGGTCTTTGGAGTGGATAAGTATGTCGTCAAGATAGACTACAACACAAGATTGTATCATATCTCTAAGAACGTCATTGATCAGTTCTTGAAATACTGCAGGAGCATTACATAGACCAAATAGCATGACTAGGTATTCATAATGCCCAGATCTCGTATTGAAGGCAGTTTTCCACTCATCACCGGCTCTGATACGTATCAAATTGTAGGCTGCCCTTAGGTCCAATTTGGTGAAAATCGAGGACCCCTTAAGTCTATCAAACAGCTCGGTGCTGAGTGGTATTGGGTAGGCATTCTTTGCCATCAGCTTATTCAGCCCATGATAGTCTATGCATGGTCGCAGATCGCCACTTTTGTTCTTAACAAAAAAGAACCCGTCGCCGGCCGGAGAAGTAGATTTCCTTATGATCCCTCTACTGAGGGCATCTGCTATGTATTCCTCCATAGCTTGGTTATCCTCACAAGACAATGGATACGTGCGTCCCCTCTGTGGCACTGCTCCAGGACTCAGTTCTATGCGACAATCGCATGGTCTGTGCTGAGGCAGGGCGCCAGCCTCTCCCTTACTGAAAACGTCGCTAAACTGCCGGTAGACATCTGGTAGTGAAGGGGAGGTGCACAAGAGCTTAACAGGGTGGGTAACGCAATTATTCATACAGAACTGAGACCAAGCAGCAATCTCACATTTCTGCCAATCAAATTGTGGGTTGTGCAACTGTAACCAAGGAAAGCCCAAAATCACGGCATGGTGAGGAGAATCAATCAATTGGAACTGCTGCTCTTCCTTGTGAAGAGCTCCAATAGTCATGGACAAGGGAATCGTTTCAAAAGTAACTTGGGCGGGTTCCAAAGGTCTGCCATCAATTGCTTCAATAGCAAGAGGGGTTTCTCTCTGAATCCGTGGTACCCCATGCAATTCGGCAAAGGTATTGTCCATAAAATACCCAGCTGCACCAGAATCAACCAAGGCCAAAACCTCAACTGAGCGTTGTGCCCATGACAATACCACCTGTATGGTGGGTTTAAGTGTGCCCAACAATGGGGACGATTGGACACCACCTAGGGCCTGTCCCCCAAGGTACCCTAGGTGTGTTCGTTTCCCGGACAAGATCTTAACAGGTGACCATTTTTACCGCAATACAGACATAATCCTTGTGTCTTGCAATACCTTCTCTGCTCCTTAGTTAACCTAGTGAAACCCACCTGCATAGGTTCACTTGGTTCCTGTATGGGTTCACTAGGTTTGGATGCAGAGGGAGGGTTGGGTGGGCAAAATATGCTACTGGACCCATTATCTTTTAACCATACTCGTCGCTCTCTGGCGGTTAATCTTTCATGCATTCTGGAGTCAATTAGAATCACGTATTCAATATAATCATCTAGGTCAGTAGGTAAATCTTTTGCTGCGATCTCATCTTTAATCTGGTCACTCAATCCTTGAGCAAATGCTGCCAACAGGGCCTCGTTATTCCATCCTACCTCTGCTGCCAAGGTTCGGAATTCAATGGCATAATCGCCAACCGTGCGCCTGCCCTGTTGTATCTCCATGAGACGTTTAGCAGCAGAGGTGGTTCTACCAGGAGGCTCAAATACTCTTCGAAAGGATTGCACAAAATCACAGAAATTCTTTGTGCAAGGTTTAGTGTTTTCCCAAAGTGGGTTAGCCCAAGCCAATGCTCTGCCAGTCAGAAGGGATATCATGAACCCAACCTTGCTGCAATCACTAGGAAATGCGTGTGCCGTCAATTCCATAAATATTTCAAGTTGATTGATAAACCCTCTGCATAGCTGAGGGTCACCGTCATATCTCAGCGGTAAGGGTGCAGAAGCCGTTAACCCTTTGACTGCGGTCCCTGGGGACCTAGACTCATCCTCCGGTGTCTGAATTGGCGAGACCACTGGGCTAGAACCGGACTTATCAGCAAGTACCGTACTGCGTTCAAGAATAGTTTGGATAGCAACCGCTAGCTGATCCAGACGTTGCTCGAGCGTATCCATCCTCCAATGGATATTCTGTGCGTTACCGTCACTCTTACTGACTGAGGTCATGGCCCTTTCGTCCTGTCACGGATTTGAAGACTCTCAGACTTAAGGTTTGGTAAAAACTTAACTTTATTAAAAGTTAAAGGCAGTCCCCGTAGGGTAAACAGACATAACAATACAGCAGTAATAGCAGATATAATAGGTTCTACCGGCCTTGCCTAAATACCGGGCAAGGCAACCCAAGTGACAGTAATAATGACAGGCTTTACCGACCTTGCCTATACCGGGTAAGGCAACCATGAGATGACATATACTGGTTCTACCGGCCTTACCAATACCGGGCAAGGCAGCCCAAGGAATGCGGAATGGAGGGTCTACCGGCCCTGCCAATACCGGGTAAGGCAACCTTAAAGATGGTGAAATACAAGGTTCTACCGGCCTTACCAATACCGGGCAGGGCAGCCCAAAGGAATGTGGAATGTAGGCTCTACCGGCCCTGCCAATACCGGGTAAGGCAACCTTAAGGATGGTAACATACAAGGTTCTACCGGCCTTACCAATACCGGGCAGAGCAGCCTGAGCGAGTAGACCAGCTGTCAGATGGCTAAGACAACAGAGAGAAATAGGAATTATGGTCTTACTCAGCAGAAGTCTATTGCCAGGGATAATCAGATGACTGCATAGGAGTGGACAGCGACCTGGCCAAAGTACTGGATCATTCAGGAGCAAACCAACGTCCGCACGTTGGGACCAACAGTAAATAACGCCACCAGGTTAATGGAGTAAACCAGCGTCCGCACGCTGGGACCAACAGTAAATGTTGCCACCAAGTTTAATGGAGTAAACCAGCGTCCGCACGCTGGGACCAACAGTAAATGTTGCCACCAAGTTTAATGGAGTAAACCAGCGTCCGCACGCTGGAACCAACAGTGTATCTCGCAACCAGGTTTAATGGAGCAAACCAGCGTCCGCACGCTGGAACCAACAATGTATATAGCAACCAGGTTTAGTGGAGTAAACCAGCGTCCGCACGCTGGAACCAACAATGTATATCGCAACCAGGTTTAGTGGAGTAAACCAGCGTCCGGACAGTAGAACCAACAATGTATATCGCAACCAGGTTTAGTGGAGTAAACCAGCGTCCGGATAGTAGAACCAACAATGTATATCGCAACCAGGTTTAGTGGAGTAAACCAGCGTCCGCACGCTAGAACCAATAATGTATATCGCAACCAGGTTTAGTGGAGTAAACCAGCGTCCGCACGCTAGAACCAACAATGTATATCGCAACCAGGTTTAGTGGAGTAAACCAGCGTCCGCACGCTGGAACCAGCAATGTATATCGCAACCAGGTTTAGTGGAGTAAACCAGCGTCCGCACGCTAGAACCAACAATGTATATCGCAACCAGGTTTAGTGGAGTAAACCAGCGTCCGCACGCTGGAACCAGCAATGTATATCGCAACCAGGTTTAGTGGAGTAAACCAGCGTCAGCACACTAGAACCAACAATGTATATCGCTACCAGGTTTTAGTGGAGTAAACCAGCGTCCGCACGCTGGAACCAACAATGTAATCGCAGCCAGGTTTAGTGGAGTAAACCAGCGTCCTAACGCTGGAGACAACAATGTATGATCAGCAGCGAGAAGAACAATGTCGCCAGAGCGACGGCTGGAGCAGGAGATTCAGGAACTCAGTAAGATTAACCCACGAGGTGCTGGACCACAGGAACACTAGAATACAGGCACCCAAGAACACTGGAACACTAGCATACAGGAACACTGGAACACTAGAGCACTGGAACACAGGATCAGCAAGTACAGCAGGAACAGGCACAGAAGCCTGACCAGCAGGTCAGGCAGAGTGAAGTCAGAAACACCACGAAAGGGCAACCTGGAAGTGCTCAGCCTGGGTTTAAAAAGGCTGTGTGAGGAGGGCTAATCACAGACAGCCAATCATGATTACTCAGCAAGTGACAGACACTGAACAGCACGAATCACGGGCACCGTGATAAGGAGGATATTCCTTTTTGGCTTCAGAGATCTCATCTGTTGCTGGGATAGCCATTGGTAATTCCACAGACTGTTAAGGAGGATTCCAGCCTGAAAGGCTGGAGGTCCTCCTTTGGCCCACAGCAGGCTCCGTGTCCTTGGATCGGAGAACAGAATCTTCTGTCCTAAAATGTTCTGGAATTTAAGGTGATTTGCTTAGATCTACTGCACTGGTCTCAATCCCTTCAAGGATGCCCTGTGTGGATCCAATCCAATCATGCAAAGGTGACCTACATCAAATGTCAGGGAGGGATCAGAAGAGTGGCTTCATGGTCTGAGGTTCTGCTGATCCTCACGTGTGAAGACCCATGTGCCAGCTCTCTCAGCTATTCATATCCCAGGGGAAAACAATACTGGGGCAGACTCTCAGCCATCAATGGGAATTGGGAGCTCAACCAAACGGCATTTGACTCCGATTTTCATCTATGGGTTGTCCGACAGTGGACCTAATGGCCTCTTTGTTCAACCACAAGGTTCTTTGGTTCTGTGCCAGATACCAGGATCCTTCAGCTCTTGAGGTGGATGCTATGGTCATACCATGGCAGTACACCTGGCGTATGTGTTTCCTCCATTTCCCCCGATTCCCAGAGTGTAAAGGAAAATGAAGATGGAATTAGCTAATGTAATTCTGATTACCCCATTCTAGCCCCGTCAGGCCTGGTTTTGAGATCTTCTCAATCTATCGATCAATGGCAGAGTAGTTTCAGCTCCCTCAACTTTCAGATATTGAATTAGGGTCCACTATATCATATCAGGTGGAGAAATTGGCTTGACATCTTTTGTCCTTGACATCAACATCCTGAGAATGAAGGGTTTTTACCAATTCCATCATTGACACTATTATAAAGACACCTAAGTCCTTTCATTCAAGGCGTACCAAGGATACAGTTCTTGTCTATAAATGAAGACCAGGGGTGACCTTTTCATCTTCTGGTAATCTTGGCTTTCCTTCAGGATGGCCTTCAAAAAGGGCCTGGTCTTATCTCTATTAAAGACCAGATTTTAGTTCTTTCAGTGGTTTTCCAGGGACATTTACCTTTCTGCCTGATGTGCAGACTTTTATGGCACATGCCTACTTAGACTTTCAGTATCCCACTCCTCCGTGGGACTTGAATTTGGGTTGGGAGAGAGTTTCAGAAAGCACCTTTTGAGCCACTGTCTTCAGTTTATATAAATTTCTTAATGCTCAAGACAGGCTTTTGGCTTATATATATATATATATATATATATATATATATATATATATATATATATATATATATATTCTGATTTTCCACTTTAATAGGGTGGTTTTGCGGACACCCATAGGGTTTCTCCCTAAGGTTGTTTCTGATTTTCACATTAAACAACAGATTGTTCTTCCTTCTCTCTGTCCTACACTGTCTAAAACGAAAGAGCAGGAGCTTCATCTTTTAAATGTGTTTAGATGCTTGAAGTTCTACATTTACTACACTCAGCAAGCATCTTCTCAGGAAGAAACCTGTGCTCTTTTGGGGCACGGCTCATTCCACCAGGGCGGTGGTTGAATCTTGGGCCTATAATAGCTAGATCTCTGTGGAACAGTTGTGTAAGGCAGCAACGTGATCAGCCTCTTCACAAGTTTGTCAAACACTTGCATGTCAATGTGCTGGCTCTGGCTGAAGCCAGTTTGGTCAGAAGGTCCTACACACTGTTGTGCCTTTCTAGGTTTTATTTTCCCACTATCCTGTTGTTTCTTGTTCCTTGAGTTGCTGTGTTGGTGTCTGTTGACAACGGAGGTTCATTGTTGTTACAGTTCATCTCTGTTACATCTGGTCTGTTAGAGGGTTTTCTCCTTTTCTCCCTAGAATCTTGGTGGATGTTCTCATATGGTTCTTGTGCTTCACACTGGATGTAAGAAGAAAGGGGATTTTTGTGTACTTGCCAATACATCGTTTCCTCTCAGTCCAGGTGGAACACAGGACTTCGCTCTCAGAGAAAAAACAGCTGTTTGAGTCCCACGCAGGGGAGTCCTCTTGGATTCTCTAGTTTAGTGGATCCTATTTCCTACTTTGCTGGGTTTTCTTTTTTTTTTTATCTTTGCTATACAGTGAGTGTCCAGGTGGCTCCTGGTTGTGTCATTATAAGGAACGGAAGAGAAGGCGCAACAGTTCCTCCCTTTCCTTTACTTGAAGCCTGAGAAAGCCAGGGTCCATATTTAAAGTATTTGGAGTGGTGCTACCTGAGCCAAAACTCCACCAGTGTGGTGAGGAACCCCTCACAAGGGTCCATAACAAACAGACAAGCCTGTAGACCCTTCAAACTGCTACAGCAGTGTGGCACCCACCCATTACCAACGGCGAGATCAGACAAGGAACATGAGCTAGTTAACCAAGATGGCAGACTGCAGGCACCACTCTTAAAGGCATCTCAGCCCCAGAATGAAAATGTTATTGCCCAGTGAAGAACACCCTTGTCTCAGTTAAAAGAATAAAAGAAAATAAATAAAACAAAAAGAATTAGGGTGCAGGAATAGCCAAAATAACCACAGCCTCAGACTGTGGCTGGCTGACAGAAACAGACAGGATACTTACAGGAGCTGTACACTTTGGTACTCTAAATACCTCTTCTGTCTTCAGGTATCTAGTAAAGACAAAGATCCAATGTCCATCCCCAAACAGTCCCCTGTTCCATTCAGAAAGATGAAAAAGGAATAGGAACCCACTTAATGGGAGATGAACACCCCATATAAGTCAAGAAAGTAATAAACTAAGTATCTTTACCCTGCTGTTTTGCCTTTGCAGAGCACTTTGAAATTGAGGAAGCTAGATGGGGGTAAAGTGGAACTGGGATGGAGTCTCCACCACCAGACAACTCTGTTCTAAACATGCCCCGTCTCCTAGAGGAAGCTATTTTATCCCATGGCTTCTGTGTTCCACAATGAGAAAAATTATGTATATGTATGGTAGTGAACTCCAAGAAAGAGGTTTAACCTCTAAAGATCAATTTACACAAAATTATAGATTTTTCAAACAAATAGAATATTTAACCCCTTAATGACAAGCGGTCCAGGGAAGTTACCTTCCCTTAAGGACTCCTTTGATCGTTGACAGCGCAAGCATATGTTACCTGTAATGTGTACCAGCGCACTGAACGGGGGTCTGAGACAGACTACTACGTTTTTGGTGAGGTCAATTTCAGACCCCCATTTTTACTTACAGTTAATCTCACGGGAGAGCACTCACAGGAGTGCTGTACGTAAAAAGTAGGTGAAGTGCCATATGGAATACAGGTACCATGGCAAGTGATCTTCCTTCCTTGGAAGGCAGAACATTTTCAGAAGACAAGATCTTGAAGGTGAAGCCTTCCCTCTCCTTCATCTCAGGCAAGCCCCACCCTCGCCCATCCAGTTTTGATATGTTTTAAAACTCACTAGATAGGACAGAGAGGTAAGAAAAGGTAAGCGCTTGTAAGGTACAGACCCAATAAGGACTCCCACTGCCAGCCAGGCAAGACCAAGTGAGGTCCCCTTTCTCTGGGTGGGAGACCTGTATTCCATATGAACTTAAAAAAAGGATTTAAAAAGACTACAATCCTATTTTCTCTTTTGTCCAGTATGGAATACAGGTAAGATGTGACATACCAACAGAAGGCTCCCAGTGGCAGGAACCAATACAAAGGACCTAGTGCTTGCCCCATGATACCAGAGTTCCCTAGGAACATCCAGAACTAGGAACAGCCCATACATAAACTAAGCGTCAACAGACACTGAAAAACAGAGCCAGCTGAGATCAACAGTTAAAGAACAGAAAGGCACAGGAAGGAGTAGGCTGTTACATAAGCAGTACTGCCTTCAGGACCTTCCTCCCAAAACTGCCTTCAGCCGAAGCCAGAACATCAACACGATAGTTCTTGGCAAAGGTGTGTATGGAGGACCAAGACACAGCCTTGCACAGCTGTTCAGCCAAGGCCTGATTCTTGTAGGGCCTGGGAGACCCCAACAGACTTGCTGGAACATGCTGTAAAATGACAGGGAACATGTTTCAGACCGACCTGCCCTAGGACTCTCAGGGATGACAAATAAGGCATCAGTCTTACTAGTATGGTGCACATAAAATCTGAGACAGTGAACCACATCCAACAAGTGGAGATCACTCTCCTTGTAACATTCAGGGCCAGGACAAACAGAATGCAAACCAATCTCCCGATTGATTTGGGACTCACCTTAGGAAGAAATTCCTGGGAGGTACGGAGAACAGCCTTATCCTTGTGGAACACCAGGAAACGTGGTTTGTAGGAAAAGGCCTGCAACACAGTGCAGCCAAAAGAAAAGCCATCTTCCACATCAAAAGACGTAAACGCACTGTAGCCAAGGACTCAAAAGGAGGCCGCTGCAAAACTCCCAAGAGAATATTAAGGTCCCGCTGACGAGTGGGAACCTTGTAAGCAAGGAAGGCATGACATACTCCCTGGAAGAAAACCTTGACATCTTGCATCATGGCAATGAGGTTCTGATAAAAGACCGAAATAGGTGAGGTCTGGACCTTCAAGGAATTAAGGCCTTGTTCACACCATTGCAAAAAAGACAGGATGGACGAAAAGTCAAACACTTTTGAGAACAGATCCCCGTCAACACACCAAGAACGAAATATGAACCAAACCTTGTGGAATGCCTTAGAGGACACAGGTTTCCTGGCCTGGATCATGGAGGCAACCACCTCAGGAGAAAAACCTTTCTTCCTTAAGGAGGCGGCTTCAACGTTCATGCTATCAAAGCCAGACTGTCCACATCCTCTCTCCAGCAGTAACCCTGGAGGAGGAGATCCAGTCTGCGTGGCAAAGGAAACGGATCCTGAGCAGCCAGCACCAGCAATCCTGGAAAACAAGGCTGTCTGGTCCAATAAGGTGCGATCAGAATGACCGACTCACCATACTTCCGAATCCTCAGCACCCTGGGGAGGAGAGGAAGTGGAAGAAAGATGTAGGCCATCTGAAATTGCCATGGAATTGACAGAGCATCCACCACGAATGCCAGAGGATTCCTCCAGTGTGAGCAAAAGAACTGAACCTTCCAGCTGTCCCTGGTGGCCATCAGGTCTATCGACGGAAGAAACCACTTCTGCACTAACAGGTGGAAAACCTCCGGATGGAGTTCCCATTCCCTGGGGTCCACTGCTTGGTGACTGGGAAAATCCACCAAGACGTGTTCTACGCCTGGAATATGCACGGCAGAGATGGTAGGAACGTGCACTTCTGACCAGGCTAAAATAGCCTTTACCTCCAAACAAGCACCTGCGCTTCTGGTGCCTCCTTGCTTGTTGATGTATGTGACAGCTGTCGTGGACTGGGCAACCCCTCAGCTGAGAGGTTCTTTGCCTCAGAGCACGGAGAATCACTCTGAGCTCCAAAATGTTGATGGAAAGGAGGGTTTCCTCCATCGACCAACAACCCTGAACACTCAGATGACCCAGAACAGCTCCCCTGCCGAACAGGCTGGCATCTGTCGTGAGTATGGTCCAATACAGAATCACAAATGGCCTCCCTTTCCAGGTTGGAGCTGTCCAGCTACCAGCGAAGAAGGACCTGATCTCCCCAGGACACACGGATCACAAATCTCTGCAGCTCTCTGGTGTGAGCCATGGAGTACTGTACCGCCTCCATAGTAGGTATCATCTTACCCACCAGAGATGGGATCTTTCTTGCCAGAGCAGAAGTCCACTCCAGAGCGTGAGACACTTTGGATGTGATCTGCCTCACAGACTCTTCTGTTGAATACCATGCCCTGACAAGTGTCAAAGTGAAAACCAAGGAAGACTAAGTCCTGAGATTTGTCCATGTTCAGGATCCACCTGTGTTGGAGGAGAACCTGAGCCTCTGATCAGGAAGGAGCTTTCAGCAGAAGGTCGTCCATGCATGGAGTCACCCGAATTTCTTTGGTGTGCAGGAAGGCAATCAATGCCCCAAAGACCCATGCAAACACCTGAGGAGGCATGGTGAGCCCAAAGGGCAGGGCGGCAAACTAGAAATGCCCTAGGCACTTCTGACTGTCCGGATGAACTGGAACGTTCAGATACGCATCCTGCAAATCTAAAGAAGTCAGATATTCTCCTGGACACATTGCTGCAAGGACAGATCGCAAAGACTCATCTTGTAGTGAGTATGGACCACAAATTAATTGAGATCCTTGAGATCCAGGATAGGACGGCAGCCGCCATCCTTCTTGGGAACAACAAAGAGGTTGGAATAAAAATCGAAACCTATCTCTGGCTGAGGTACCAGAGCTAGTACTCCCTTGTCCAAGAGAGCCTGAACCACCTCATTGAAAAGACTGAGCTTTTCCTGTCCCTGAAGGGAAGCAAGTAGGGAAGAATCTGAAGGGAGGTAGGGATGTGAAGGGAATCCTGTATCCTCCTGAAACCACCTGCAATACCCACTGATCTGCAACAGGTACAAGTACTCAAAAAATAATGCAGGCGACTACCCACAGGTGTATGTGGACCAGGGTTCAGCAAGTCATGTCGAAGCAGGTTTGGTGGATTTGGTGGAGGTGTGTTTGGCCCTCCACTGCTGCCTGGACTTGGGGGTGGAATGTGGGGTGCTGGCCTGAGGGGGCACCAGGTTTGGCCTTTGTGTTTTGCTTTGGCAAGAATGAAAGGAACAATGTTTCCTCACCAGAGAATTTCTGGTTACGCCCAGTGACTTCACTAATAATTTTCTTCAGTTCAGGGCCAAAGAGAGATGTACCCTGAAAGGGAAGAGAGACCAGTGATTTCTTCGATATCAAGTCAGCCGACCACATCTTAAAGGCTTAATAATGCTCAAAATAGAGTTTATTCTATATGTTAGATTTTACAAAAATAAAGTATTTGGAAAAAATCCTTTATGGTTTGAGAGATATCCTCCGCTAAAGTTCTGTGGCCGACACGAGGAGGCTCTTCAGCAGAGCCGCAATAGCATGATTTAAAAAGAAATACTTCTTTGGAATGGTCTAAAAAGTGTGCTTGTAAACCAGGCACACTTTGTAGACCGTTCCAAAGTAGTATTTACTTTGGTCCGACCTGTCTGTCCAGGTCGGACCAGGAACTCCTGCTGTCAGCTTACAGCTGACGTCAGGAGAAGGGGAGGGAGAGGGGAACTCTGAAGGAGGATCTCTCTCAAACCATAAAGGTTTAAGAGACAGGACTTTTCCCAAATACTTTATTTTTATAAAATCTAACATATAGAATTAACTATATTTTGGGCATTACTAACCCTTTAAGCCACATCGTGTGTATGGCAGCCAAAGAGAAGGCGGAGGCCTTAGACTCTAGCCTAATGGTATAAAACAGGACATCAGTAATATAGTGCTGAGCCTCAAAAATGTTAGCCAAAATGGGCAGAAGGTCCTCCTAGGGGCACCAGTGCGGGCAGTGTCAGTCAGCTGTTCAGTCAAAACAGCAATGGCTCTATTAACCCATACGGAAGCCAAGGTAGGTCTCAAGGACGCACCTATGGCAGCAAAGACAACATTAAGGATAGCCTCCAGCTTCCTGTCTGTCAGATCTTTGAGCGCTGAAGCATCTGCAACAGGCCAGGCAATAGATTCAGAAAGCCTAGAGATAGGGGAATCAACCTGAGGAGGTGTAGCCCACTAAGCCAAAGCTGTGTTAGCAAAGGGGTACAGCTTAGAGAATCTCTTGAAAATAGTGAAACACTTGTCAGGAGTCTTCCACTCATACAGGATAATTTGATCCAGAGCAGGATTAGGCAGAAAAACAGTACAGGACTTCTTGCTCCTTGAAAAGATGTCAGAAGTAGACAGACTCTACAGGGTTAACAGGAATGTTAAGGGTAGTCAGAACCGCCTTAATGAGACCCTCAGCAGAGGGTTCAGGGTCAGCCTCAAAGGGGTCACCATAAGTATGGTCACAGGCTGTCACAGAGATGGGAGCCCACAGTGGGAGGGTTTTTTATATTCCTGCGTGGGGAGAAAGAAAAGAAAGCAGCTAACGCCTCATTAAAAATGGGTACTTACTCCCACTGTGGGCTCCCATTTCTGTGACAGCCTGTGAGCTGTGAATAAAGAGATGCTTATGTTAAATCTTCATCTATGAGCTGATTCGTTGGGAAAGGCATTACTATAAGCCCGTGTGTTAAAGATCAAAGTGTGAGTACAGTGAGAGGGACGGGGGGATCCCCAGTGTGGAAGATACTGCACTATTTGTGACTTTCTCTTTTAGTGGGACAGCAGAGAAACTACACAGAGTGTAGAGAGACCGGTTCCGGTATTGCTTTAAAGGAGAGGTGGAAGTCACGAACTTGGTTAAGGACTAACCTCTAGTTCAGAGAACTAGATTTCTATACTATTTTTGTATATTTTTGTATTTTTGATGTAGATTGAGCTAGTGTCAGAGACTTTGTCCTGGGGGAGCATATAGGGTTAACTCTAATAGTAGAAATTAACTGAAATTCTGTTGAGGATGTGTTCAAATTACCTCATGTTTGAACAATGGGCCATTGGTCCAAGGTAGGGAGTGAAAATAACTGAATGTCAGTTTAATGGCAGATTGATATTCAGTTGGAGACAAAATGGCTGAGAATGATGTAATCCTATGTGAGAAAGGCTGGTAGAATGAGATGTTTATGGGGTCGCTGATAACCTTATGATCTCTCTGTCTTGACGAAAGCCATCTGATCTGCCACATGTAAAATTCTAATATAGAGTAATAGCGCCACCTGCATCCTTTATATTGTAAAATACTCATAATGTTTTTGTTTATATTTGATTAGCATAAGATATGAGTATCCAATCTAGTGATGTCATGGAATAATGAGATGGATCTTTGTCCAATCATTAGAAAAAGGTGGGGATTACTGATAAGGCAAAAATTGCCAATATAATGCCAAGATACTCTGTGTTCAGGGGGGCCCTTGACTTCCTGAAAAAGAAAACTCCTGGGAAATTCCTGGCAAAAGAAGGCTTTGCTGATTAACCCCTTAGCGACCCTTGACGTACCAGGACCGTCAAGGGTAAATGTGATCCAACGACCCTTGACGGTCCTGGTACGTCAAGGGTTAAACTCTTCCATCGCGGCCGCACGGAGCGATGGAAGAGTTCAAGCCGCTTGTTACTAAGTGTCCCGGTATCGGGACACTTAGTAACAAGCGGCAGAAACATTGTTGCAACATGCGATTCGCTTCAAAAGCGAATCACATGTTGCAAAACCTGAATGACAGGGACAGTATTTGTAAATACTGTCCCTGTCAGATCTCTCTGCCTCCCTCCACCTTGCATACTGCTGAGGTGGAGAGAGACAGAGGGAGATGGTGTTCCAGTGTGCCTGTAAAAAAAAAAAAGTTTAAATAAAGAAAATTAACCCTTTGATCACTGTTCTGCAGTGATCAATAAGTGCCCCCCCATCTGATCACTCTTGGAGTGATCAATTTGCTGCAGATCAGTGTTTTCTGATCTGTGGGACACCCCCCATCCCCCTTAAATTTTTTTAGATTTTTTAAAAATTTTTTTAATTTTTTTTTTTTTTTAATAATAAATATAGTTTAGGTATTTTGGTAGGTAGTTGGGTAGGTTTAGTGTAGACGTGTGTTAGGGAAAGTTTTAGGGATAGATTTAGGTTTAGGGGAAAAAAAAAAAAAAATAACCAAACCCCCCCCCCCCAAAAAAAATAAAAATATATATAATAAGCGCAGTTTAGATAGGTAGTTCACTTGGGTTAGGTAGGTTCAGGATATACGTAGGTTAGGGTAAGTTTTAGGGTTAGATTTAGGTTTAGGGATAGCGTAAGAAAAATAAAAAACCCAAAAAACCCCAACCCCCCCAAAAAAAATAAATAAAATATATATATATATATAATAAGTGCAGTTTAGATAGGTAGTTCATTTGGGTTAGGTAGGTTCAGGATATACGTAGGCTAGGGTAAGTTTTAGGGTTAGATTTAGGTTTAGGGATAGCGTAAGAAAAAAAAAAGTTTTTTTAGTGGGCAAAATGCAGCGCAGGTACAGCGTTGAAGAGGCATATGCCTTTTTGGCGTCTGACTCTGAGGCAACAGACAATGCGTCAGATTTTGACATAGCGCAGTTTTCAGAAAGTGAGAGCAGCTCTAGTGATGACGCTGGGCCTTCTGTCAAGAAAAGACGCACTGCCCCAAGAGCTGCTCTGGCAACTGCCCCAGCACCTGCCAAAAGAACTGCCCAAAGACCTACCAAAATACCTACCCAAAGAAATGCCCCAAGTGCTGCCCCAAGAGCTGCCCTGGCAACTGCCCCAGCACCTGCCAAAAGATCTGCCCAAAGACCTACCAAAGAAATGCCCCAAGTGCTGCCCCAAGAGCTGCCCTGGCAACTGCCCCAGCACCTGCCAAAAGATCTGCCAAAAGACCTGCCCAAAGAAATGCCCCAACACCTGCCACTCCGGATCCTAATGAATGGGTATCAATTTATGCCCACAAATCTCAGAATTCACAGGCAACCCAGGGATTCAAATTGATGTGGAAGGATTTACCCATGATCATTTTTTTTATTTGTTTTTGGGGGAAGACATTTTAGGTGAAATTGTTTCCCAAACCAATTTGTATGCAGCCCAGTATACTGCCGCCAACCCTAAGTGTGAAAAACGCTGTTTTTTTTTTTTTTTTTACTTACGTCATGGTTTACGAGGGATTGGTGGTAAAATGGCTGTGTATAAAATTGGAAAACACACCTAAAACGAGAGCCTGGGGTGTCTACTTTCCAAAAATATACACTTTTGGGGGGAAATCTTAAAAAAAGAGCACTGTTACACAGCCCCAAATGAGACATGGCACCAGTAACGCAAGCTGTGAAGATTCAAAGTGTGAACCTGGAAACGTGCATGTTCCAATTTGGCCCCCGTAGCTCCCCCAAACCATGAGAAAGCTATGCATATGGGGTATTGCCGTACTCAGAAGAAGGAGCTGAACACTAATCCATTCAGTTTATAAAATCTTCACCTATTCTGTGCTTGAAATTCACATCAACATTGAAGGCAAAGTGTGAAAAACGCTGTTTTTTTACTTACGTCAAGTTTATGAGAAAGTGGTGGTAAAATGGCCGTGTAAAAAATTTGAAAACACACCTAAAATGAAAGCTGGGGGTGTCTACATTCCAAAAATATACACTTTTGGGGGGAAATTCTAAAGTGCAGCACTGGAACATAGCCCAAAATGAGTAATGGCATCAGTTAACCAAGATGTGAAAATTCAATATTTGTTCAAAATTGGGCCCCGTAGCTTCCCCAAACCTTGAGAAACCTATGCATATGGGGTATTGCCGTACTCAGAAGAAGGAGCTGAACACTAAACAATGCATTTTTAAAAATTTTCACCTATCATGTGCTTGAAATTCACATCAACATTGAAGTGCAAGTGTGGAAAAATAGCTGCATGAAAAACTCCAAAATTCTCCTGATTATTTACCTTATGTTGTGTAGTTTTCAGAAACATATACCTTTGTGGGACATTTTTGGTTCTGGCACCGTCAGCTAAGCTATGATGCTCACATGCAAATTGTTGAGAAATCACAAGTTGGAAATAACGGCAGCCATCTTGTAATATTTACCTTGTAAATGTGAGTAAAGGACTAAAATACTAGGCATATGGGGTATTCTTATATTCAGGAGAAGCAAATGAATATATTTAGGGGTATTTTTTTTTTCATTAACTAATAGTATGCAAATCCTGACAGAAAAATGTAAGCAAAATGTTGTTTTTTTTCAATTTTTTTCCTCTTTTTTTCTATTTTAATCAAATTAAACAATGAGGTATTCATATAATTGTGGTATCAAAAGAAAGCCCTACTTGTGCTTAAAAAAACAGTATATAATTTATGTGGGTGCACAAAAGGAATTAAAGAGAAAATATGGTTGAACAAAGACATAGTCAAAAAAGTCAAAATTGCTCCGGTCCTTAAGTCAAATCAAACTCAGATTTTCCCGGTCCTTAAGGGGTTAAATTCCTGATCCTGCCATCTCACAGAGAAATACAAAGAAACTTGATTGGTAACTATATCATTTATTCATTTAGATTCATTTAATCCAGAATTTCATAATTTTTCTTCTGTTTGAAGAAACTTAAATAGTCTTATAATTGTCTTAAGTGGACTGGCCAACCATTTGGGATAATTTATAATAAGCTAGATTTAGCTTTTAAATTCTGGAAGTAATATAATCTATATATATATATTTACTGTGAAATGGTTATATTTTGCTAATCGGTGTAATACAGTATATAGCGTGGGTTATCTATATTAGCTAATATAAATCTTGATATTCCAAGAGTAATATCGTGGTTCTGTGAAGATTATAATAGTTAATATTTGATATAGGATATTCTTTGAATCCAGTTATTAACCCTTTAACCACTATTTGTCTGTTGTTAGTGGTGTTTTCTTTGGAATTCTCTGTATATGTGCTAGGCTTATATTTTGTAAATTGGAGGTTTTTCATTTCAAATAGACAAAATAACTTCTGGGTGTGGCATCTATTTTAAACGTGTGGATTAACCCTTGGAGTGCCTATAGGTTTTATATATGTTGCTGTAGTCAAAATTATGATAAATGTTGCATGAAGTAATTTTAAGTAGATTTGTGTGATTTTGATTGACTATATTAATTGCAATTTATATATTTTATTCAGAGGTATTAAGAGACACTGCGGCCAACTGTATTATATTAATTGTAACAATCAATTAACCTGTTCTATGCTGCTAATGCAATTATTGTTATTATACCTCTGAATATACCTATGTGTGGTTAACCCTTGCACCGCTGGTAATCCTTATGGTAATAAGTGTGGTTTGATTTTCTGTGTACCTATTATAATTGCTAATCACATATATTTCATTGTTACTGATACTTGTTATATATATATATCTATATCTAATTGTATTTTAATGAAATATATATTTTTGCACAAATATGAAGGATTGATTCTTGTGATCAATTCGTTACTGTAAAGTAGCGTGTCAATACATATTAAAGATAAAGTTCTCAAATTATTTTATATTGTCATTTTCCTATTTAAGTGAAGAAATCCAACCTGAGTGGTTCTCTGTTTAACCCTTTGGATACCTTCATATAAATAGCCCGACAGATTTTGGAGGTCCCACCGAGATCTTTATATAGGATTGACACATTTGTGAAAAAATATTATTGGCAGATATATTACACAGTAATATATTTGTGCTTAATCATGTCTCAGGCAACTTCTTCCATGTCTGTTCCAATGGAACAGAGACCAGAAGAAGACATGAAATGGGCTGTAGAAGGGAGGTTAATTTATGCCATACATTCTCGCCTCAAAATTAAAAGTGATGCACAGCAATGGTGTAATGATATAGAGCTAAGGGTGGAATCCCAATTTGATAAAATGTGGCAGCCTGATAGCTTCTATTATCGAGCATTGAATAGGTGTATAGATCAAACTAAGGCAAGGGAGTTGGATATCCAGATTTTATTAATTGTGCCCGAATTGTTAACTATTATAGGCTTCCAGAGAAACAAATTGGAGGCTAAGCAAAGAGGTATAGAGCCACTAAAACAAGCACTGAAGGCTCAGACTGAAAAGATCTCTGAGTTAAAGGAAGAGGTGCATAAATATGTTAAACTTGCAAACGCACAGGAAGAGCAAATTAAGTATCTCCAGCACCAGGTAAATCGGCTAGAGAGCAGGCGTAAAGCAGCTCTTGAGGAAATGTGGTCTACAAAAGCACAGAATACTGCCATTAGTGCTAAGATGTATGATCTACAAGGTGAGATATACATTTTGCAAGAACACATTAGGCAACTCCAATCCCATTTAGACAAGCGGGTTCAGGACAATATAGAATTGCGAGAGCAAGTGTTGGTATATCAGGCCAGTGATAATGCCCCTAAAGGGGATAAATCAGTGGATCTAGATATGTTTAATGTCTTGTCCAGCCAGATCCAGGAATGGTCAGAAAGAATGCAGGCCCTTACTGCTTCTGATTCTGACCATACCCCCCCTGAGATGGGACAGGATATTAGTCCTGACAAGGTAGTTCAGGCCCAACCAGCTATACCTAGCAGTCACCAGGATTACTCACCTGGGGAGGACGGGGCTGTCAGTCCTCAGAAGTCACACTTCTTGCTGAAGTGTGATGATGAGGGTAACATCCGAGAGCAAGTCACACACCCTGCACCACGGAGCCTTTTAACAGGGCACAGATTACCCTCTAATAGGGAGTCAATGATCAAACCTAACAGGAGGACAATGCCCACATGGAGTAGGTTTGAACAGGAGGAACAGTCACCTTTAGTTGATGGAACTAAAATAATAAGATTTCTTAGGGATACCGTGCCAGTTTTCCACAGAAAATCTAAAATATCCATTGTGAATCATTTAGACCGTTATACTGAAACACTTGCATCTCTAGGCCTTCATTCTGACCGTTATAAAATGTATTACGTGCCTTGGGTTTTTGATGTTGCAGAGAATTTCTTTTTCAGTTCTTTAGATGAGATGGATATCACTACCTGGGAGGAAACAGTGGAACAGATAATCCTAGCGTTTGGTCCTTATAAAACTCGCCATGAGGCTAAATGTGCTATATATGCACTAAAATGTAGGCCAGACCAGGACCCCAGGCAATTCTTGTCATAGCTCAAATGTGCCTATATCCTTGCAGATAAGGATGCAGATTTTCACTCATATGAGTTTAGGGAACTATTTTTAATGCTCTGCCTAGGTACATGAAAACTAATCTAGCTAGGGATTATTCACCCCTGTTATCACTAGATTGGTTACTCACTCAAGCTATTAAGCTGTATAATGCCCAGCAGAGTGAGAATACCCCAGCTAGGGACAAGAAGCCTGCCTTCCAGTGTGTAGCAGAAACATTGGTTGAGGAAAGTTTACCCTTTGAATCTGGTAAGAGAACCTATGCAGAGGTGTTAAAATCTCCACAGGTTCATAAACAGGCACCAGGACAGAAGGGACCTGCCTCTGTTAGTTCCCAGGTGTCTAATAACTCAAATGGTCAGAAACCATTTTTCAAGAGATCCCAGGGATACAACAAAAACCAAAATAGATCTAAGTTTCCCAGGAGGTTCAAAAAGAGTAAAAACTCTAATAATCAGGGGGCCCAGCAAAATCATCAGAATAATAAGTCTGATTCTGGGAACCAAGGTCAGAAGCAAGTAAGTCTTAAGGTCCAGGTTAACAGCCTAACAGATATGATGGCAAAAATGATGACTACTATGGCACAGCTAGGCCAAAGTCCCAGTTCTGATACCCAGCAAGGATCTAACCCTTTTTTAGGGACAGCCCCAGGAGTTGCGACTGCCAATCAATAACAGAACAGGGTAATGGTAACCAGGCCTTAGGGGAAAAGAATAACATTGCTTTACCCTATGTAAGTCCTACAATAACCGATAATGTCTTAGCCAACAGGAATGCTAGTACATTTTCTTTACAGGATGTAAATGCTTTGTGTGACTAACATTTCTTCCTTATCTCACCCACAGCCGTACACATAAGTCCATCCCTGATGATGTCACTTCTTTTCCCTGCATTCCTTCAGAACAGGTTGAAGGAGGAGGAGGAGTGAAGGGGGATGCTGCATCTGTACAACATGACCCAATGGTCAGCAAGTTTGCTCCTGTAAATTCAGGAATTAACCCTTGCAGGCAGTGGAGGGATTATAAGACGATTTTACATCGTAATTATTTATGTAAAATGCATGAATATGAAGGAAGATACTTTATTGACATTACATTGCAGGGGCTTGATGACCTAATCATTTCCAGTCTCCTGGATACAGGGTCACAAGCTACCATCTTATCTAGCTCCCATTACCATCAAATTATGGAGGAAGCTTCAGTAAAGCCAGTGTTAAAGGCATTTGATAGATCCCTAATAAGCGTAGGAGGTAACCCCTTAAACGTATTGGGAACCACATGGTTAAATTTTAAAATCGGTAACAAATCATTCACACATAAGGTCATAGTAGTTGAAGTTCCCTATAACAGGTTAATTATAGGTGCCGATCTACTACGGCGATTAAGTCCCATCATAGACTGTGTGAATAATGTCATATGGTTGCAGGTTAAAACCCCAATTAATTATGAACGGGCATTGCAACGCCCCCATAGAAATGATCATGTGGTAGAGGAAAATAGGGATACTATTGAAATTCACTTTGTCAATAGCCAGAACCCTAACCTCACTGTTTTACAGATACCTAATACTGATACTGAATATATGGAAGGTGATATCTCCATCAAGGCGTTACCAGAACAAATTCAGAACGTGAAGCTAGAAGGCGATGTCTTAACCATCTCTCTTCACAGATCGCCCTCTGAACCAGCAGATCCAGAGAATCATTGTCAATATCTGACGTCTATTGACCATACAGAGGGTGAGTTGTTTGTTTCCTTACAGGTTAAAGATTTGGGGAGGATCAAACAGGCCAAACTGAATCTGAAATTGGAAAACAGTTACATTAGTAACAGCCTACTGACGGAGGTAAGAGATCCTATCCATATCAAGTATCTAGCGCCATATGATAATTTGGTACATGACCTAGATGACAATGCTATGAGTTATAACGTTGTTGCAAGGTGTCTGTTATCTATATCTTTAGGTGACAGGTCCGCCAAACATGTTTTTCTTGTAGTGGAGAATCCCCAACACCAGATCTATATAGGAAACGATTTAATACATCGTTCTGCCGCCCAGAATAACAACCTATGGACTAGGTTAGAAGGGAACCCTTGTGGATTTCAGGATGACTTAAAAGCCCTGAAGTCATGCCAACTGTTGCCATATGCAGTAAAGTTACAGGTAGCTAATAAGGTCACTTTACCTGGTGGGGCAAGTCAGGTCCCCATATCCTTGCAGGTTCGTAGTGGTCAGAACCTTGAGAATCCTGATGCATTAATATGCCTCTCAAATAGGATTCAACAATTAGGAATTTCTGTATCACACACCCCTATGGTGAGTATTCGTAGAACACCAGTCCACACTGTGGTAAATAACATAACCCCACACAGTATTACTTTGGAGAAAGGAACTGTAATAGGTTATGCTCTGGATTCAGAATACTATACATTTGGGTTTCAGAACCAAGTAATAGGCCTACTACCTGATAATTATCTGTCTGAGGAGCAACTTGTTGAGCAACTGTTTTACTCCCTTCCAGAGGGACTGTTTTCCATTCAATCTGTGTATCCATATAGCCCTGATACAGGTACATGCCGGATTGAAGAATCCTCTCTGGTATTTGAACAACAGATGGAGGAACCAGAGGCCCAAGAGTATCAGGAGGCTGTGGATAAGGTAAGAGTCAATGCTCATGATTTATTTACACAGCTGGAGAAAAACTATGAGTTAGGTAAGCCTGAAGCATTTCCAGGTTTTAATGAGCTAGTAGAAGAGCAAATCTCTCTAGCTGATGCGTGCTCTGATGATTCTGAATGCCAACAGCTAAGGGAAATACTTATGGAATTCCAAGAGCTGTTTGCCAAGGATTCTTATGATTGTGTTTAACAAACATACACGTCACCCGCATACAAACTGACCCTAAGGTACCTCCTGTATACGTCAAAGAGTACCGTCTTCCACTTGCGTCCTATGACTCATTGGCAGAAATCATAAGGAACGTCAAAGAGAGGGTTATTATACGGCCAGTGCACAGCTCATATAATAACCCCATCTTGGGAATCCTTAAACCCAATAGTCAATGGTGTTTGTGTGCTGACTTAAGGCAACTGAACAAACGTGTATATATGTCCGGCTGGCCGGTGCCGTATATAGATCAGTGTTTGGCTCAGATGCAAGGGTCCAAATTCTTTACAGCAATTGACTGTGCCCAAAGGTACTGGACCATTAAAATCAGTGAGGAAGACCAATATAAGCTAGCTTTCACTTTTGGAGGAGTACAATACGCCTGGGTTAGAATGCCTTTTGGGTATATCAACTCAGGTCATGAATTTGCCGTTTTTATGCACAAGGCTATGCCTGATGCTATGGCTAGGGGGACTCTCTGTTATGTGGATGATGTCCTGATTAAAAGTACTACCTTCCAAAAGCATATCACAGAGATTAAATATGTATTTAATCAGCTAAAGGAAGCTGGTGTTAAACTGTCGCTCAAAAAGGCACAGATGTGCCGCACCAAAGTTAACTTTCTTGGTCATGAGGTGACCACCGAAGGGTTAAACCCACAAAGAAAGAAGGTGGAAGCGCTAGTTAAATCTAAAACACCAACTAATCTCCATGAATTGAGATCCTTCCTAGGCATGATGAATTATTCCCGGAAGTTTATTGATAATTATTCAGAAATAACTAAACCATTGTTGTTATTATTGAAGAAAGATCAACCGTGGATCTGGGGTGAAGCTCAGGAACATGCCGTATCTGAGCTCAAGAGTAGACTCACCCAGGCTCCTTGTCTGGCTTATCCAGAAGGAGGTAAGCCATTTTTTCTTGAGACAGGATTCACTAATCTTAGTCTCAGCGGGGTTTTGTATCAAAAGCAGGATAACCTGAATAAGGTTATTGCATATGCTAGTATATCCCTGTCTTCCGTGGAAATTAAATTTAACGACTGTGAAAAAACTTTATTGGTTACTGTTTGGGCATTACAGAACTTTCGGAGTTTTATTCAGGGTGAGAAGATCATCATTGAAACCGCTCATCAGCCTTTGCAGTATTTGCAAAGTGACCGGATAAAGGAAGGACACCTCTCCAATAGTAGGATCACCGCTTGGACTTTATCCCTACAAGGATGGCCATTAGAAATTAGGTATAAGCAAAACAGGAAGAATCCTGTAGCTCAAGGACTCGCCGATGTCCATGATTGTTCAGCACCTCCCACAGAGACTGCTAACAGTGGAGACGATTATCTTGAGGAACAATTGCTTTCCCCCTATAAGGCATTTGACGAGAATTATTGCACAACCTTACCAACCGCGTACATTGACGGGTGGCTCCTACCATGTCACGACTGGTAATGAAAGAAAACTGGTGGCAGGTATCGGGATTACCTGGACAGGTGAGTGCCCTATTATATCTAAAGGGTATAGTCTAGGACCACAGAGTAGCCAAGTGGCAGAGCTCTGTGTGGTCTATAAGACAGTCCTCTTAGCTATTGAGCATAACATAAAGGAGTTTGTCATTATAACTGATTCTAGTTATGTTCGCCATAGCTTTGTAGAATACCTCCCAGGTTGGAAAAGAAGCCATATGCTCCGATCCAATAATAAACCAGTGAAACATGGTAAACTGTTTTGTGAGGTTGACAATCTCGTATCATCAAATGGCCTTACCATCTATTGGAAAAAGACAAAGGGGCATTCTAAGGTCCTAGGCCCTGAAAAACAAGGTAATGATCTAGCCGATCTATTGGCTAAAGAAGGCGCCCTTGAGGGGGAGGCCTTAGATATATCCCATCTATTGGGTCCTGTACAGGTAAATGCCGTTACTAGGCAACAAGCCCGTAACGAAGCAGACACCCCGGTAGCACAGTGGATTCAAGACTCACCTAGTGAGGACTTGATTACAAGTCAGAAGGGGGACCCTATCATAGGGCTATTCTATAAGCACATAGAAGACCCCCTAAACCACCCAATTTCTGATGACGATTGGGTGGGGAAAGAAGGCTTAAGGATCTTGATGAGGTCCAAGGCCCAATTCCATACACAAGATGGTCTGTTAATCAGAACTTCTAAAAATGGAATACAACAATGGATTATACCTACTGCATTTAGAGGTTTAATGCTTCAACATGCTCATGATTCACCTACTTCAGGGCATCGAGGAGACAAAACCACGTATGAGATTCTCCATGATTATGCATATTGGCCTAATATGCTTAAAGATGTACAAACCTATTGTCAAGGTTGTCTGGTGTGTTCCCAGTTCCAACCATCTGGCCCCACTCATCGTGCACCACTACAGAAGAGGGGGATGTCATTACCGTGGTCGGATATTCAAATAGATTTTATAGGACCGGTTACTAGGACGGCAAGGGGGAACAAGTATATGCTAACGGTTACTTGTCTGTTCACCAAATGGGTTGAATGTTTACCCGCAAACAATAATACGGCAGAAACCGCTGCTGCTTTGTTAATTAACCATGTGTTCTCCAGGTTTGGCCTACCACAGAGGATTGAATCTGACAGAGGTAGTCATTTCACCAGCGAAGTGATGAACAAGCTCTGGAAACTATTGGGGGTAAAACGTAAATTACATATCGCTTACCGTCCTGCGTCAAGGGGTGGGGTGGAGCGATATAATCAATCCATTGTTAACATTCTCAAGAAGTTTGTTAAGGAATCAGGTAAGGATTGGGATCTTAAACTACCCCTAGTTCTCATGGCTATTCGGGCTACTCCCAGTGCAGCCACGAAAATGTCACCATTTGAATTAATGACAGGTAGAAAGATGGTCCTACCCCAACACTTGCTATACCGTACGTCCGATCAAAATCTAATTAATGCCTCCACAACACACCAATACATAGACCAGTTACACAAGCATTTACAACATGCACCAAAAGGGAGTATGAGCTAAATGATCATGTTTATCTGTACAATTTTGCAAGAAACCAGGTAAGAGAAAAGAAATTCTTACCCTCATGGAGAGGGCCATATATCATTACTGATAAATTATCTCCAGTAAGGTTTCTATCCCTATTAATGGTGAAATTGTAGAGAAGTGGGTTCATATAAACCAATTGCGTGCTTGTCACCCCAAATCCCAGTTACAGATCATAGAAGAAGAAGCTGAAGAGGAACCAGAATCCTAATGAATCATCAGATGGATGAGTATCCTTGATTGTACAAATGACATTGCCATATTTGGTTCTCTTGTCTTCTTTTATTTAAGTGAAACGTCGCTCTCTTTTGTCCGTCTGTGTGGCATGTATGTTCCCCACTAACACTCTAACATATCTCTTCAACAAATGGTTTGATGCTATGATTCTCTGAACATGTTGTTATGCTAATTTTATTTTTCTTTTGGCAAGGTTTTGTTTGTAGCATACAGCTGAGGGTCATTCCTCTGTAAAAGGGGGAAGAGTAGAGACAAAGAGTGTTAGTTTATGATAGTTTAGCTTAAGGCTAGCAAGGGCCACAATCAAACTGGTGCAAAATAATATACAGTAATCATAACAGTACCATGGTCATAGGGATTCTGATTGAAACTGTATTGTCATGTATGTATGCATGCAACAAATGTTTCAATATGAGATCACTCATGTGTCATTTCTTTTAGACCAAAGAGTTCTTAAAAGACTGAGGTCGGTTGACAGTTGCCATGCTTATGGACGTCCAGACCAAGGCCGTGATGTGGATCATCCTCCTTCGATAACAGGAGTTCCGCCAAAGCCAGATACCGTGATGTGAATCATACTTCTGCTGTGACAGGAGTTCCGGACACAGTCAAGCGTGGTTCCCGTGCCTTTATCAAGAACCATTGGGCAAGAGATACCGGAGACCATCCTAAGATAGAAGAATTTATATCCCAGAGGAGTTTTGACAACCTGTTCCATAAATCGCCATCTAAGAAGAATTTGATATTTCTCCCACCACCTGTTTCCAAAACTGGGAGTCTGATATGATCTGCGTGCCTTTTCAGCTCAAGCCAAAACTATGGAGATCCTTGAATAGGTCAAGCAACTATTCGTATTAGACACAACGTCTTCCCATCAAAAAAATTGGTATATGAGTTCCCTAATCAGAGAGATTGTTCCAATTATTGAAGAGAACAATAAGTGCCTCCTCTTTTGGGAACAAGCCGATGCCATTAAGTAGTTGATGAACTGAAGCGAACTGTATTAACTTCAGAGACGATCCCAGTCACAGGAAGAAGATGACAACAGTCTCCTCCAGTTTAGCAATAATATTTTAGAACTTTTATCAAGTTATAAAATGTGTTTCTAAAAGGGGGATTATGTCAGAGACTTTGTCCTGGGGGAACATATAGGGTTAACTCTAATAGTAGAAATTAACTGAAATTCTGTTGAGGATGTGTTCAAATTACCTCATGTTTGAACAATGGGCCATTGGTCCAAGGTAGGGAGTGAAAATAACTGAATGTCAGTTTAATGGCAGATTGATATTCAGTTGGAGACAAAATGGCTGAGAATGATGTAATCCTACGTGAGAAAGGCTGGTAGAATGACATGTTTATGGGGTCGCTGATAACCTTATGATCTCTCTCAGTCTTGACGAAAGCCATCTGATCTGCCACATCTAAAATTCTAATATAGAGTAATAGCGCCACCTGCAGCCTTTATATTGTAAAATACTCATAATGTTTTTGTTTATATTTGATTAGCATAAGATATGAGTATCCAATCAGGTCTGACTGGTGATGTCATGGAATAATGAGATGGATCTTTGTCCAATCATTAGAAAAAGGTGGGGACTACTGATAAGGCAAAAATTGCCAATATAATGCCAAGATACTCTGAGGTCAGGGGGGCCCTTGACTTTCTGAAAATGAAAACTCCTGGGAAATTCCTGGCAAAAGAAGGCTTTGCTGATTAAAGGGATAGTAATGTTTCATAATAAAAGCAGCTCTAATTAATCATCATAGTATTTGAACTTTGGAGAGTGTTATTTCAGTTCTGTCAGCGTTGTAGTTCCAGAGTAATTCAATGACAAAGTGTCCCCATCCCGCCCCTTTTACTGATGTCACACTGTTCAGCTAGAGCAGAAGGGAGGTGCCCAGGTAGACTGCAGAGAAGGACAATCTTCAATTAAGATAAGGTAAAAACCTAAAAAGCTTGTCAAGGGAGGCAGGGATTTCATTGTTTTCATAGAAATAAGAGTGTCCCCTTCTGTTATCTGTCTGGTCTATAGACTGCATTCCACATCTGAGAAGAGATTGTTTACAGTAGGTAAAAGGGGCGGGAGGGGGAAACTTTGCTTGTGAATATCTCATAAACCATAAAGGTTTGAGAGATAAGACATATCATTCTTCATGTTTTTTTAATGCCTACAAAATAAAAAAGTTAAAACGAAGTATTACTATCCCTTTAAATTCCTGATCCTGCCATCTCACGGAGAAATACAAAGAAACTTGATTGGTAACTATATCATTTATTCATTTAGATTCATTTAATCCAGAATTTCATAATTTTTCTTCTGTTTGAAGAAACTTAAATTGTCTTATAATCGTCTTAAGTGGACTGGCCAACCATTTGGGATAATTTATAATAAGCTAGATTTAGCTTTTAAATTCTGGAAGTAATATAATCTATATATATATTTACTGTGAAATGGTTATATTTTGCTAATCAGTGTAATACAGTATATAGCGTGGGTTATCTATATTAGCTTATATAAATCTTGATATTCCAAGAGTAATATCTTGTGGTTCTGTGAAGATTATAATAGTTAATATTTGATATAGTATATTCTTTGAATCCAGTTATTAACCCTTTAACCGCTATTTGTCTGTTGTTAGTGGTGTTTTCTTTGGAATTCTCTGTATATGTGCTAGGCTTATATTTTGTAAATTGGAGGTTTTTCATTTCAAATAGACAAAATAACTTCTGGGTGTGGCATCTATTTTAAAAGTGTGGATTAACCCTTGGAGTGCATATAGGTTTTATATATGTTGCTGTAGTCAAAATTATGATAAATGTTGCATGAAGTAATTTTAAGTAGATTATTTGTGTGATTTTGATTGACTATATTAATTGCAATTTATATATTTTATTCAGAGGTATTAAGAGACACTGCGGCCAACTGTATTATATTAATTGTAACAATCAATTAACCTGTTCTATGCTGCTAATGCAATTATTGTTATTATACCTCTGAATATACCTATGTATGGTTAACCCTTGAAACGCTGGTAATCCTTATGGTAATAAGCGTGGTGTGATTTTCTGTGTATCTATTATAATTGCTAATCACTTATATATTTCATTGTTACTGATACTTGTTATATATATATATATATATATATATATATATATATATATATATATATAGTATATTGTATTTTAATAAAATATATATTTTTGCACAAATATGAAGGATTGATTCTTGTGATCAATTCGTTACTGTGAAGTAGCGTGTCAATACATATTAAAGATAAAGTTCTCGAATTATTTTATATTGTCATTTGCCTATTTAAGTGAAGAAATCCAACCTGAGTGGTTCTCTGTTTAACCCTTTGGATACCTTCATATAAATAGCCCGACACTAGGTAGTTCAGTAGATAAGAAAATATTCTGTTTCTATTTGTATTATCATTAGTCTCCGCTAATAGATTAGGAACTGGACTGTGTTAAGTGTAATTACGGAAACACCTTCTACTGAACGTAATTAACCCGATGTGATGAGATACTTTGTTGCTGAACAGAAGATCTTTTTTGAATTTGCAACATATATTTATAGATTGGTGTAAACTATATAAGTATTTTTAGTTGTTGGATAACTAGATACAAAGATCAGTGGTTGCCCTATACTGATTGGGCCAATTGGGTCTGGATTAATTGATATTGATTGTGATAACCCACACAAGTTTATGGAAAAATATGAGAAAGGGGTTGGGCAAACCTAATGAAGACCTTGTCTTCTGAAAATGTTTCGCTTTCCAAGGAAGGAAGATCACCTCCCATGGTACCTGTATTCCATATTGGACGAAAGAGAAAAGGATATTATAGAAATGAAGAGAGTACAGAGAAGAGCAACAAAATTAACTAAGGGAATGGAGGATTTGAAGTACGAAGATGAAGTTCTTTACAGAACGGTCTGCTTAATTGTGGAATTCTTTGCCCAAGCATGTGGTAATGGCAGATACAATTGGTAGTGAAGACTGGATATATTTCTACTAAACATTCTAAGTGTTCCCACATTAAACAGGAAGTTCTGGTAAGTAGACTAACACCCATTTTGGGAATTGGGAAAAATTATGTAATTCTCATTTCCAGGATATATTGTGGCAAAGGTTAAACCTGAAAGAGACATGTCTTTTTTTCTAACTAATTTACTATGTAACTATGAAACACAGCCCATACCCATATGCTTGTGTTGTCAATCCATCCTCAGCTATCCATTTTTTTGTCAAGTGGGCTTATTCTTGTGTTGATCTGTGTATGACCAGATATGTATGGCACATCTCAGTTCGCTCATGCAGACACAGCACGTACAGATTCTAGCAGATATTATCACAACAGATTCGGGGACTCCTTTTGCAGGTGTTCAGCATGGAGTACACCTTTGGTCTGAGGTCTATAAACTCTGCAATAAGGATACTGATACTAGGGATGGGTGAAACATTTCACCTCGAAATAGGCAAAAATGTCATTTCCTAACTTGGGAGGAGTTTTTTCTCCTCCATGATCACTGCATTGAAATGAATGGTAATAATTAACATCCCCCCCCCCCCCACACACACACACACACTGTTCTTTCCCTGCTGAAATAGTATAATAGGAATGTCAGGTTCCCACAGCTTGCCATTCTGTGTTTCAAAAGAGACAGCGAAAGCAAAGTTCCAGAGCTATAGAGGACAGGCAAAGCTGAAGTTTAGTTTATGGTGTTTGTAAAGAAATATGTTCACTCTGTTAGGGGAGTATGAGGACTCTGGGGAGAGTGTGATGGGAGAAATGAGATTTACCCAAAACACCACATAATCTTGTTTGACTACAACAGGCAGGTGATCCAAATTTATTTCTGTGCTGGTTGATCCTCTGTCACAGACTGACAAAATAAATTATATATATATAAAACTCGTAATAGTTATTGATGACAACACAAAATAATTTATGAGAGCATAGCGCTCTTTGATCAATAACTATCTTGGGAATGATTTCATGAGATGCCTTTCGCCGGGGTTTTCTCTGCGTTGTGTACTACAATACTGAGGATCCCTCCTACAATTAGCGGACTTCACTATTTGCCAGGATATGCTCTGTTCTTTGCATTATTAACCTTTTGAGTGCCAGAGGGGTGTGCAGCGTATTGATTTGCAATGCAATGTGTACCCCTCTGACACTCAAAGGGTTAACTCATGGCCAGTGAGTATCAGGAGAGTTGTAGTAAACTAACAACTAGACAGCTAGATGTTGTCTGCATCTGGTGTACAAACAAGCGAAGAGTATGTTGCAAAATTATATTGTTCTGATCAAATATATTCAGGCACACCTCAGCTGTAACCATTAACTAGTTCAGAGCTGACTGAGAAGTGGAACACTAGTGTATTTACGTTAAAACATAACCTTTATTAGTGTCTCATAAAACCTTAAAGGGATAGTAATACTTGAAAATAATTTAAATTTATATTGTAACCCTTAAAAAACCATTAAAAATGATATTAGTCTTATCTCCCAATCCTTTATGGTTTGGGAGATATTCACAAGTAAAATAAAGTAAATTTCCCTTTTCCTGGCTGTTTCAGCCAAGTCTACCATCGAGTGGACAGATTTGGAATCCGGTCCACATATAAACTGGCAGCTCTTTAGCAATGTCGAGTTCACGGTTTTTAAAAAGAATTACTTAATTGGAACTGTGTACAAATTGTGCCCGGCTTGCAAGCACACTTTGTAGACCATTCCAATGAAGAAATTCTGTTTAAAGATTGTGATCTTGGCACTTCTGAAGAGCCGCGGCCGGTCAAGGGACTGGATTCCAAATCCGAGAGCTAGAACGGTGACGTCACTCAGGGGGAAACTTTGCTTGTGAATATCTCTCAAATCCATAAAGGTTCGGGAGATAAGACTTATATAATTTTTCATGTTTTTTTTAAGGGCTACACTATAAAATAAAATTATTTCCAAGTATTACTATCCCTTTAATTTAAAACCAGATCATGTGCACATACCTCCTGTGCACACAATCTAATTAAAAACAAAAGTGTAGGGGATATAGTCACTATACTACCACTTACTAAGATTACTGAATGATAAACTCTCAATAATATATTATCCTTTATTTATCCGGATTAGTATATAATAGCTATCCAATGTATTTAGAAGTATGCATATAGTAAATTAACTAAGGCAGAAAGAAACTTCTATGGCTCGTTCAGAGAATGAGCACAAAACAATACCTCCTGGGTTTGGATTGCCTCACCCAGTACTATCGCCCTTCATAGCATGAAGAGAGGGAGACAGAATTGATTATATATTATTCTTTGCTCCTACATCATTCCCCTTGTGGAGTTAGTGCTATGCTTCCCCATTCCCTACACATTTCATCCATTAATACACGGCTTCATCAGGGGACATACATTTACAGAGTCCGTCGGCTGCTTCACTATTTAAGGCTTCAGCTTGTAGGTGGTACAGCATGATGTGCCATCCGCTCCTACTACTCCCACTGTGATTGACTGCCTTGCCAGGAATTTTTAAGGAAAACAATGCTGCAAGATTCTCAAAGATAACATGATCAGCATATATTTAATAATGATGAAAAGTCAAAGCCTGGCTTAATTCAGATGTTGTAATATTAAATGCAAGTGTACCTAATCCCCAAAAGGATTATTATATATGTATTTCTTCTGTGTCCCTACACGGCATCTAAAATGGGTAATATCTCCACCCTCCAGCTGGGTAGGACTTCCTCAATCTCTTTCAATGTGAGCTTCCGGCTTGATGCACCAGTTTCCTTTTGGCCAAGCTGAAAAATAGTAAATGTATATGTTAAATAGGGTAGGGTATGCCATTTAGGGACACAGAAGAAATACAAATAACAGTAAGAAAAATATATCTTTTTTTCTGTGTCCCTCCCTGGCATCTAAAATGGGACTTAAAAAGCAGTACCCATAGCCGGGGGGGGGGGGGGGGGGGGGGGTTGGGGGAGAGACAGGAATGCGATTAGAACAAAAGCAATCTTCCTTTCCCCCTAAGGGGAAGGATAGATCCTACCAGATTCAGAATGGGATAACTGCTTCCAGAACCTTCAATCCGTATTTTGCGTCAAAAGAGGATTGGACATCCAGATGGTAATGTTTGATGAATGTAGACAGCGAAGACCACGTTGCTGCCTTGCAAATTTCAGAAGGAGAAGCTTCAGCTTTCTTAGCCCAGGAGGTGGATAAGGCCCAAGTAGAAAGGGCCTTCAGGTTCTTAGGAGCCTGCTGATCCGCTTCCTTGTATGCAATCTGGATGCAGGAAGTTATCCATCTGGATATAGAATCCTTTGAGGCTGATTTTCCTTGAGTTTCCCCTGAAAATAGATGAAGAGAGAGACTGAGTTTTTAAATTCTTCTGTCCTCTTCAAATATATGGATAGGGCTCTGACCAAGGTTATGAAATTGTTTTTCCTTAGGTGCCTGAGGATTAACGCAAAAAGATGGCAATGTGATCTCCTGATTGAGGTGGAACTCAGAGATGACCTTCCCTCTGAAAGATGGTTTCAGTTTCAGGACTACTTTATCCTGATGAAAAACTATAAAACGACTTTTACAGGATAAGGCCTGTAATTCATTCACCCTACGAGCCGAAGTGATCACTGTAAGAAATAGTACTATCAGAGTTAAAAATTTTAGTGGAATATCTTCTATAGGTTCGAAGATATGGGCTCTGGACAGCTGGTCCAGGACTAAGGTCAAGTCCCATGGTGGAATAATATTATGAATAGTGGGCCTAATCTTGGATATTGCCATAAAATACCTCTTGATAAGGTCACGATTAGACAACTGAATTGCCAGGATGACTGATAATGCTGATACTTGTACACTGATAGATGAAGGCCATAGACCTGCCTGCAAACCATCCTGTAGAAATTCTAAAATCTTAGGAATGGAAATGGATGAGTCCTGTGAAAATTTTGATTTAAACCAGGATGAAAAGGCAGACCATACCCTGGAATATACACTTTGGATGTGGATTTTTTTTCGTCCAGCAATGATGGTATTAGCGACAGAGTCTGATAAACCTTTATTTTTTTAACATGAGCCTTTCAACCTCCATGCCATCAAGCATAGTAGACTGTGGTTTGGATGACATACCGGACCCTGAGACAGTATCTTGGGAGCCAGTGGAAGCGGCCAAGGAGGCTCTATTGACATGGACTCCAGGAAGGAATACCAATAACGTCTGCATGGTCTTTCCTGATCTTCCTGACTACGTCCATCAGTATTGGAAATGGAGAGAAGACATGCACCAAGTTGTATGTCCATGGAATCTTCAATGCATCCTGATCCCTCCATCTAGAGAGATACCTCCGGCATTTTGTATTGGCTTTGGATGCCATGAGATCTGTCTCCGGGTGGCCCCACTTGTGACAAATCTAGTTAAAGATTAAAGGGTCCAGGGACCATTCCCCTGGATCTATGGGACTTCTGCTTAGGTAATCTGGAACAATGTTGCTTTTTCCTGTGATGCGGGTGTCTGAAATCCCTTTTGGATGTTTCTCTGTCCACAGAAGGAGTCTCCTTGCTTCCTTTTACAGAGTGGGGCTCCTTGTGCCTCCTTGGTTTTTTAGGTACATGACAGTGGGGAAGTTGTCTGAGTATATTAAGACCGACTTTCCCTTTAGATTGTCTATTAACTGTTATAAGCAGTTCCAGACAGCTCTCATCTCTAATATATTTATGTGGAGATGTCTCTCTGAAGCCTTCCATTTGCCTTGAACAAAGATTTTCCCCCATGTGCCTCCCCAGCCCGTCAGGCTGGCATCTGTGGTCAGTATCTCCCAGGTGTGTTCTTCCAGACATACTCCCTTCCAGAGGTTTGATGTTTGTGACCACCAACTTAACTCCTTCCTTGTTGATGGGAGAAGAGTTCTTCTCTGGTAAGGATTCCAGAATCTATGTTACAGAATCTTAAGAAATTCCACTGGATGGGATGAATATGAAGTTTTGACCAGGGCACCACTTGGGTGGTTAATGAAAGATTGCCCAGAAGTTCCATAAATTCCTGAGACGTGTGGATCAGACCTTTCTTGAAGTGGGATACCTTTCTGGAAATCCTGTTGAACCTGTCTTCCGTTAAGGTGACTGTATTGTTCTGGGAATTCAAGTTCAATCCCAGGAAGGTTATTGATCTGGATGGAGATAGTTCGCTCTTTTCTTGTTTTATTAGCCATACTAACAGAGGAAGGTGTTCCAATGATTTCTGCGTGTGTAGAATTGCTTGAGCTTGGGATTCTGCCAATATCAGTATGTTGTCTAGATATGAGATGACATGTATTCCTTGTCTTCTTAGAGGCTGAATGTTGCTACCAGGATCTTTGAAAATACCCTGGGGGCTGAGGATAGCCCAAATGCAAGAGATGTGAACTGATAATGGGTTTCTTCTACTGCAAACATGAGAAATCTCCTATGGGATGGCCTGATGGGTATATGGTGATATGCGTCTTTGAGATTGATTCTGGACATGAAGACCCCTGGAAAGACTGTCTTTATTATGGAGGCTGTTTATTCCATCTTGAAGTGAGATACTCTGATTGACTGGTTTAAGGCTTTGAGGTCTAGGATGGTCTGGAAGCCCCCTGAATTCTTGGGAACTATTAAGAGAACTGAATATATGCCAGAACCCTGCTGATGGGAAGGTACTGGCTCTATCACCTTGTTGGATAGAAGATTCTTGATAGCATCCATGAAGGCTGTGGCTTTCACCGGACTGAAAGGAACTTTGGACTGTATGAACATGTGATGAGATGGGGGTCTTGTAGAATACTAGTGGGTACCATAGCTGCCGTCTGCCGAACCCAATGATCCGGTTCCGCCATCAGATCCTAGACAGGCAGAAAATGGCTCAGTCTGCTCCCGACTGAGTTCCTGGCCAGGGCCCGCTTCTCCTCATTGGAATTCTCTTTTGGTCTGAGGCTTCCTAGGGAATTCCTTCCTGTAGCCCTCTCAGGAGTTCTGGGTGAATCCCCGCTTACTGTGATAGTAGGGTCTCCCTTGGAATATTGCCTGCTCAAGAAAGGAAGGGTTTCGTCCCCTAGATCCTGACTTTCTGGGAGAAGGGGATCTCTGTCATCTCTCTTGAGGTAAGAACATGCTCTTACCTCCCAAGCCCTTTTTAATAATCTCATCAAGGTGTTTGCCAAATAATGAGGTTCCAGAAAATGGTAAAGAAACCAGCTTGCTCTTGGAGGATGTGTCTGCATTACAAGATCTTTGCCATAGGGCTCTTCTGGCTGTTACCAAAAATGCATAGGATCTGACAGTACGTCAGATAATGTCTGAGGATGCGTCGCAGGAGAAATTTGTTGCTTCCTTCATAATTGCAACTTCCTTCAGTAATTTTGATCTTGATATACTGGATTCGATTTTTTCTTCCAGACTAGATAGCCATATATTCTCATGGTGCGGGCCAAACAATCAACTGCTGTGGCTGCCTTAAGATTGTGTCCTAAGACTGTGAATTGACGTTTAAGCATCTCGTCCAGCTTTCTTTCCATAGGATCCTTAAGTGATATTCCATCTTCCAGGGGAAGCGTCATACGTCTGACTAGTTGTGTTACCAATGCGTCTGTCTTTGGAGGTAGGATCCAAGGCTTGATATCATCCTCCTTAAATGGATACATCTTTGAGAACCTCCTAGGAACAATAGATCTTCTGTCTCCCAATTTCCACTCACCTTTCACCATGTCCAGGATAGACTGATGTAAGGGAAATATAGGCACTTCTTTTTTCTTTCCCAGGAAAGCTGCATCCATAATATTCAGGTCTTGCGGCGTATCAGGCAGACCCAGGGACTTCCGGACTATGCGGACCAGACCATCTTCTTTATCTACACTGAAGGAGCCCTGATCTTCATTTACTTCCCCTTCTTCCTCAGATGAAAATTCTGATTCTGGATCAGATAAGCTAGGTTCCTGAATATCTTTCTCCTGACGAGAAGAAGTATCTTCCCCTGGATCCAGACGTTGCCGTTTGTTAGAGGGTTCCCCCTCTTGCATAGCCTTAAATGTATACTGCATGGATAATTTCATCCATTTCAAAAAATTGGAAAACTGGGATGTCATATCTAATCCAGCTGCATTTTTAATACATTCCTGGCAAATTTTGCCTGACTCATTAGAGCTTAATTTTGCATCACAATTAAGGCAAGTTTTAAGCTTAGGGGCAACCTGATCCTTCTTGACAGGAGCATCAGAGGCTGACTTCTCCTTTTCTCTCACTCTTTGTCTTTCTCCTTCTCTCTCTGACTCTTAGAGGTAGACATAGTGAGAGACATTAAGCAAATAAAGACCAAAAAAGAAAAAAATCTTACCTTTTATACCCAAGGAAAAGAGGAAGAGGAAAAGGGACCTGCACCGCATCACAGCCGATTCCTGAGGACGCCACATGACTTCCTGGTCTGTGCGTTTCACTTGTGGAATGCAAAATGATAAATCTGTGGCTTCCGGTTCCTGATTCATGTAAGCATGCTGGCTGATGAACATGCGTCTGGAGATGCTGAACAGCGGCTGCGGTGGAGGCATGTCCTGCTTGCTGTGCAGAAAGGGCAAGGAAGGAGGTAATTTTCTTAAAAATAATAACCCGGTGCAAATCTCGTGACGACAGAAGCGGGTACTCAGAGCCACTGCACCGTTTGCCCTGAGGACAGTCTCTAGTGGGCCATAATGGAGGGGAAAAAAATTAAAATAGAAATGGACAAACCAACAACCGTCCATCCAGCTGGATAGGACAAAAAAAAACTAGTGCATCAAGCCAGAAGCTCACATTTAAAGAGATTGAGGAAGTCCTACCCATCTGGAGGGCGGAGACATTACCCATTTTAGATGCCGGGGACGGACACAGAAGAAAGTATAATCTTGCTGACTACCTGTCTACCCATTTCTATGAGTCTGAATGGGTCCAGTTCTGAGTAACACAAAGCCCCCATTGAATATAATACATATATGACTTAATACCTCTTTGATAAAGATGACTATAGGACAATGTTCTTTATCATCTACCAAGTCACTAAGGGGGTCATATATAAATAAACCTATATATATATATATTTATATATATATATCCCACAATAATAATACCAGTGTATTAGAAGATGCTAAGAGTTAAATATACTGATGACGATAACAGTATGTTAAAAATGAAAGGCTCATCTGTACGAAATAGAGAAGCATATATTAGTAGTTGTGTTACCAAGCTTATGTTTACCTGCATGTGGCTGGAGCTAAATGTGTGTCCAATGTTTGGACATTACATAACAATCATACTTCCATTTTAGATACCTGGACCCATTCAAACTCATAGAAACGAGTAGACAGTATTGCCCTAATATAGGAGACATTAATCACACTGTAGATTAAACACTAACAAGTCACAGTTGGCGATAGTCTATTGACAAATATACTGCAAGGGTAGTACAAAAATGTGTATCCTTACATCCCAAGCATATATACATGAATGCATTGGGTCTACTGCCACTTAAAGTACACAATGGGCAGCATGCTTAGGAATAAATAACTATAATTATTCATAAGTATATTGGTGTGTTATAGAATGTCTGTATCCTAAGACAGTAAGTGACAGGAGACGGTAAGCACTTAAAAACCAGCAAGATTATACTTACTATTCTTATATTTCTATATAATTTTTTAAATCAAGTTGACACAAATATTGAGTACTACCATGATTCTATTGTTCATATCCCCTATATACTATCCTTTTGGGGATTAGGTACACTTGCATTTAATATTACAATATCTGAATTAAGCCAGACTTTGACTTTTGACCGTTCGTAAGTATATGATGATCATATTATCTTTGAGAATCTTGCAACATTGTTATCTTTAACAAACACCCGGCACAGCAGCCAATCACAATGGGAGTAGTAGAAGTGGACAACACGTCATGCGGTAGGTACCGCCTACAAGCTGGAACCTTAAATAGTGAGGCAGCTGGCGGGCTCTGTAAATGTATGTCCCCTGATGAAGCTGCATGTTAAGTGGCGAAACACATAGGGGTTGAAGCATAGCACTAACTCCACAAGGAGAATGATGTAGGAGCAAAGAATAATATATAATCAATTCTGTCTCTCTCTCTTCATGCTACATAGGGCGGGGTGATCCAAACCCGGGAGGTATTGCTTTGCACTTGTGCTCTGAACGAGTCTTAGTTCATTTACTATATGCATAATTCTAAATGAACTGGATGGCTACAGGATTGGGATAATAACTACTTATATACTAATCCAGATAAATAAAGGATAATAGATCAGAGAGTTTATCATTCAGTAATCTTAGGACTGAAAGAGAGAGACCGCAGTACCTTGAGTTGATAGGGACAGGATTTTAAAGTAATAAAAGGTCTGCCGAAGGGGTGCAGTGGTAAAATGAATTGACAATAAAAAAAAAGGTGTCTCTTCCTTTTATCTCAAGGAAAGAGACTATTAATTACCACTTTTGCATACCCATAGAACATTCCAAGTGAAAGGGTCTAGAGTCAGACCCTTGAAGAAAATGAGCGAAGACAAACAAGACAAAATAATTTAAACACAGCAGAGAGTCCTCTGTTATTAGAATCAGAAGTAACTCTGTTTGTTGTATTATAATATGTCCAAGATGCCTACTTATTTGATTCTTAGGGCTTGTCCAAATAGTATCCCTTTATACTCTGTATTAGGATTTTCTCCAATAGTGCTTTTACACTACTCTGTTATTGTTTTTTCTGTGTTTGGGATATCAAATCAACAGTGCTGTCAAATAAAGTATGAGGTGTTCAACATTCAGGGAACTACACAGATCTGAATAATCAAACTAGGACTGGAGTCATATGACAATTATTATTCAGTGGTTAGCACTGTTACCTTGCAGCGCTGGGGTCCTGGGTTCAAATCCCACCAAGGACAACATCTGCAATGAGTTTGTATGTTCTCACTGTGTTTGCGTGGGTTTCCTCCGGGTACTCCGGTTTCCTCCCACACTCCAAAAACATACTGATAGGTGAATTTAGATTGTGAGCCCCAATGGGGACAGGAACCAATATGAGTGTAAAGCGCTGCGGAATCTGTGTGCGCTATATAAATAAAGGAGTATTATTATTATTATTATTATTATTGTCTAATGAGGAAATTCAAGCCTATTAAGACTCTTAAGTCCCACTTTGACAAGCTATCTTTAGGCTTGACTGTTACCAGACATCAAACTATCAACAGAGATACAGAGTATGATTAACTGATGTAGAATAAACTTTTGGTAAAGAAGAATTACTGTAAAATCGGATTTTAGTCTTACCTGTTAAATCCTTTTCTCTTAGTCCATACAGGTTAGTGGTAACTTTGGGTAGGTGATCAGCCCCTTTAATAGGCAGAAACAATTCTTAGAAGTGACTGCTGGGTGGACCCTAGCCTGCAGCTAGCCGATCCCCAACCAGTAAGATTTGCAGACTAACTATTGACTAGGTAGTAAGGAGGACTCCTGTGAGCATGAACCTGAAAGGACCCCCAAGTTCTGCCGCAGGAGAGCCAAGCATGGTCCCTTGACAGGGTGGGAGACGAGTAAGGATTTAACAGGTAAGACTAAAATCCTATTTTCTCTGTCGTCCAATACAGGTTACTGGTAACTTTGGGATGTCCAACCATTAAGTTCCCCAGGGCAGGAAGAAAGGCAAGGATCAGACGCAGGCCCCCAAAGTCACCAGAGAACCAATGAACCTACAGATCATAAATAGCTCAACACTAACCTCAAAGTGTCAATGGACACTAAACAGAGGTAAAACAAACCCCATAAACTGTTGCACAGCACACTGAACTAGAGCCAACAGGACTCAAAAGTGAAAGAGTACTGAGAGACTAAAGAGATCCTAGACAGGCAAGGCTGCCTCCAGGAACTTGCTCCCAAAACTGGCATCAGCCGATGCCAGCACATCCACACGATAATGTTTAGAAAAAGTGTGCACAGACAACCAAGTGGCTGCCTTGCACAACTGATCAGCTGAGGCCTGGTTCTTGTAGCCCCAAGAGGCCCCAAGCTGCGAGACTTCTTGTGCCGCCTTTCTTGTTGATGTAGGCTACCGCTGTGGTCGACTGCACCCTGACCAGGCAATCCTCCAGTTGCCGCATCCAGTGTTGTAGGGCATGAAATATTGCCCGAAGCTCCAAGACATCGATGGGAAGAAGAGATTCCTCCTGAGATCACCGGCCCTGAACACTCAGGTGCCCAGGCACCGCTTCCCATCTTGCATCCATTGTCACTGTGGTCTAGAAGGGCACCAGGAAGGGTCTGCCTTTCAGGAGATTGTTCAGGTTGAGCCACCACAACAGGCTCTGCTCCACTTGAAGAGATCTGGATGGCCCCTTAATGCCAGGATTAGAAATCTCTGAAGTTCCCTGGTGTGAGCCATGGCAAACTGAACTGCTTCTATGGTGGAAATGAACTTTCCCACCAAGGATGACAACTTCTTGGCTGGAATCGGATCCTGAGACAGGATAGCCTGGACCTTCAGTGCTATCTGATGAGCCACTTCATCCGTGAGAACTATCATCCCTCTCTCAGTGTCAAAGAGGAGGCCCAGAAAGACCATCCTCTGGGAAGGAACAAGTTCTGACTTGTCCAAGCTGATGGTCCACCCATGATTGGAGAGAGCATGAATGCAGTCCTGCACCTGCTGGTGAAGGAGTTCCAGAGAAGATGCCTTCAGAAGGAGGTTGTCCATATACAAAGTCACCCTGGTGCTGTTCCGATGTAGGACGGAGATCAGTGCTCCCAGAACTCTGTTGAAGACTTAAGATGCTGTGGTCAGGCCAAAGGGGGGGGGGCAGAAAACTGTAAATGCCTTCGATCACAGGCAAAGTGGAGATACTGCCGACTCTCTAGATGAATGGTGATGTGCAGATTGGCATCTTGAAGATCCAGAGGGGCCATAAATTCCCCAGGAGACATAGCCGCTATCACTGTGCGCAGATACTCCTTGCTGTATTGGGACCTGACCACAAAGGAGTTGAGATCCTTAAGATCCAACATGGGATGACAGCCCCCGTCCTTCTTGGAAACCACAAAGAGGTTGGAGTAGAATCCCAAGCCCCTCTCCTAAAGGGGAAGTGGCTCCAGGACCGCCTTGTCCAGAAGGGCCTGTATAGCTTCCTCGAAAAGGCGGCGCTTTCTGCTCCCAAGGAAGAACGAGAAGCAATGGTCCTGGGAGGAGGAAGAGAGGTGAAGGGAATCCTGTACCCCATAGCCACCACCTGTAAAAACAACAGGTCTGCCACAGAGGCCTGCCAAGCCGAGAGGTAGTGTCATAAGCGTCCACCTACCTGCGGGTGGGGACCCGGGTTCGGTGAGTCATGCAGGAGGAGGTTTGGAAGCCTTGGGCTTCGTGGAGGACTTGGATCTCCATTGCTGCTTAGGCTTGGATGAGGAGCGCGGAGCCTCTGGGACCGTCTGGGTTGCTTGGCGTGAGTCTGCTTGAAAGGGACGATAAAGCCGATTCTTTTAGACAGACACCTTCATCCTCAGGACCACTGGCAGGTGAGTACTCTTCCCTCCAGTGACCTCGTTGATGAGATCCTTTAGCTCAGGCCCAAACAGGGAGGAGCCCTGAAAAGGCAAAGACAGGAGAGAGTTCTTGGAGGCCGTGTCAGCAGACCAGATCTTGAGCCAAAGAGCACGTCTGGCTACTACAGACATGGTAGATGCCCTGGCTACCATATGAACAGTATCAAACAGGGCAGCAGAGACATAATGCTGAGCCTCAGCAATGTCAGCAAGAAGTCGCAACATGTTAGAAGTAAGGGCCCCCTGACGGACTGCAGAAGTGAGCTATTCAGTTCAAAGAGCCACAGCCCAATTTATCCATGCAGCAGCAAAGGCAGGGCGGAGGGCAGAGCCCGCCGTCACAAAAATAGCCTTGAGAGAAGTCTCAAGCTTCTTATCAGTCCAGTCTTTGAGAGCAGAGGAGTCAGCCACCGGCAAAGCAGTGGACTTAGTAAGCCTGGAAACTGGGGCATCCATTTTGGGGGGATGGTCCAGTGGGTCCCACTGCATGAGGGCCGTTTCAGAGAATGGGTAAAGCTTAGCAAACTTCCTAGACACAGATGGTTTCTACTCTGGAAACTTCCACTCCTCTGACACCAAGCGGTCAAGAGTGGGGTTAGGTGGAAAACACGCATGGGGCCTAACAGGCTCCTGAAACACATCAGAGGGGTCAGAAGACGCCTCCTGCACCAAGGGAATTTTCAAGGTGGACAACACAGCCCTGATCAGGCCCTCAACCGAGGGAATGGGGTCCACCTTAAAGGGGTCCCCAAAAAACTGAGATGAAGGAACGGCTGAATAGTCATTATAAGAGTCCACCAACAATTCCTCCTCAGAGAAGTCAGGCACATAAGTTACACCCGGCGGTTTAGGTAGGGAAAATCCGATAGGGGCAGGGGTCTGCCAGAAGTGGAAGACCCCCTGTAAAGTGGTTGGAAGAAGTTGTAAGTTGGACTGGAGGTCCCTGGGAGTAGCCTTAAACTCTTGCATCAATACTGGCTCTAGCGCATGGCTGGAGGCCCCTGCAGGGGATTCAGGGACAGCAGAGCATGCTGGGTAAACATGACCTGAGAATTCTCTAGGTAACCCTGAGTGACATGAAGAGCAATGGGGGACACAGACATCCCAGTATCCTTAGTCTTAGGTTTAGCCCCAGAGTCTAACAGAGTTGACATTCTCACAGAGTCAAGCAGTCAAAGTATCAAAACACCCACAAAATAGTGTGTATGATAAATAAATGCACCCCAGAAACACTATATAAGACTTATCTGGTAGGTGTAGGGTTAAACTGTGCAGGAGAGTCCAAGCCCTGCGTAGGATACTCAGTCTGCGAATACATAAAATGGCTGCAGCGACGGAAGCCAATCAGAAACGAGCACATGGCTTAGGGCCACAAAAGCACCTGGCAAAATGAGCTATTCACATTTGGGTGATGGGAACTGTCAGTGATGGTAATCCGCCTAATGATGGTATTCCATATCTAACAGAAAAATAATTTAAAAAAGCTAAAACTATAGCAGAACTGTTCTCTTGTCTTGTATCTTGACCAAGGAACAAATCTTACTGGTTGGGGATTGGCTAGCTGCAAGCTAAGGAGAGGAGGTAGGCTCCATCCAGCAGTCACTTCTCAGAATTGTTCCTGCCTATTAAAGGGGCTGATCGCCTACCCAAAGTTACCAGTAACCTGTATTGGACGACAGAGAAAATAGATAATACTGGATGCAGAGGTGTAAGCACAATAGATTTAAAGCATAACTATAGTCATCATAACATTGCCCCCCAATCCATTACTAATAGAGCGATAGGTAAAGCCATACTTCTATTATGCTGTATAGGTCTGCGTTATTGAAGAAAACAAACTTCTTCTGAAACGACCAGTGGACAACAGCGCAGACATCTTAGAAGAAAGGTACCTCTGAGTCTGCCCTGTCTGTCCCGTTCACTGCCTGGATTGGTGGTGACGTTCATTGGTTACCTTAAGGTAACGGAAGTTGCTGACGGCACAGGCGCACAGAGATTCTCTTGTAAGCTCTGTACAGCGGATGCCTGCAGAAGAAGTTTGCCTTCTTCAATAATGCAAACTTATTCAGCATAATAAAAGTATGGCTTTATCTATCGCTATATTAGTAAATGATTGGGGGGCAATGTGATGATGTTGATAGTTCCGCTTTAAGGTGATTGAAACGACACACATGCCCCTGCTATTAAATGATTCTTTTAAACTGTTAATTATCCGAGGTTCACCTCCAGGACAACTCCTAGGGATACTAGGTGAGATTAAATCAACACTTAGTGTGCTTATCTCTTGGAGCTACTGACATATGTTGCAAAAAGAAATCCTAAAGTTGCAATCGTAACTTATAAAAGAGAGTTGGGTAGTAGGATTAGGATATGGATGATAAATATGGGTTGAAACCTTTACTACCTAAACATGAAGGATTATTTTAACCATTTTGCTCCTGCAGTAAATGCTCCTGATTCAAATTTCAATGTTAAAGGGGAATGTATCACTTATATAAAACTTAGGCTAAATAGTTAGGTTATAGAGCTAATCTCACTAAAAGTGTGTTCATTTTTTTTTTAAGTTTTATTTTGTCAGAATTTAAGTTATAAAGTCTGGGCTGCAGCTATTTCCAGACAGACTGCAGTTACCTACTCTGTAACCACGGTCTGTCGCTCTGCCACTGCTCGCCTTCCTCTAGCCAGCCTCCTCCAAAGACAGAGGCTTCTGTTTGTAAGCTGGCAGAGATCGATATCTAGCCAATGGGATCGCTCCAGCTTACAGACAGAAAGCCTCCGCCATCGGAGGAGGCTGGCTAGAGGGAGGGGAGCAGAGGCAGAGCGACAGACTGTGGTTACAGAGCAGGTAACTGCAGTCTGTCCGGAAGTAGCTGCAGCCCAGACTTTATAATTTATTTTAAAAAAATGCTTTTTTTATTAAAAAAACAAAAAATACAAAAAACTGCACTTTTATTGAGATTAGCTATATAACCTAACTATTTAGCCTGAGTTTTATATAGGTGATACGTCCCCTTTAAATTACCACCAAGTGTGCTTTGTAAGGATAACTCTTCAGTTTAAGAATAGCTTGTTAGTGAAATTGATGGGGTTTGGATGCGGTAAATGAACAAGAGTTTTAACCATTGCTGCCTAAACTTAAAAGATTATTTCTACATATTTCTGATCCTGAAGTTAACTTCCAACTTGACAGCTGAATATTTTTTGTTGAGATTGTCACTACACACAAATATTTTTTCAAATTGAGTAAAATGGAGTGGATGTGCTGATCATCACTTGTATGATACAGATCACATTGTACTGATTTCAAAATGCATTAATGCGAATATAAAATAATCATGGCATAATTGGAGTTGTAAAGTCCAAGATCTGTATAAATTGGCAGACAGGATTGCTGAATCATGAGAAGAAAAGCCATCCTATCTGCTCAAAAAATATTGTGAAAGACTGAGTTCAAGTATGGGTTTTAAAGGTGAAATTTAACCCTAGTTTCCCCTGAATGAATTGTGGGCACAATATCTGTAATAACCTTGGGATCTCAGTACCGCTTCCAAGAAATGTAATTAAACCTAATACTTTTAGTTGGTATTGAGTGTGTAAATTAGGGTCGTGGATTGACCACAGCTTATACATTAGTCAACTCATTTTATCCATATGATTCAGTAATCCTTTACATGATCTGGTTTTAAATTAAGAATCACTTTTAATGGTTTTATGAGACACTAATAAAGGTTATGTTTTAACCTAAATAGACGACTCAATCGGCGCTAAACTGGTTAATGGTTGCAGATGAGGTGTAAATTTGATCAGTACAATATCAACTTGCAACATACTCTTAGTTTGTTGGTTCTTCCATTTGTGTTTAACCTGCAGCGCTTGTATTTCAAATAACACGGATACAGTATCAAATCATTTAAATCTGCATCCGGTGTACAGCCTAAATCCTCCTTCTCACACAATGGGGAGATGCAGTGCAATAAAAACTGCAGTGGAAAACGTAAACAGACCACAACTACCAGCATCCTCACCGTTTCAGGACTGGTTATGAACTGGATTTGCAGTTAAATGATACATTGACACAAATATCTCCCTTAGCAGAAGAGAAAAATCTGAGTTTCGCTTTCCAAAACACATCATGACACGTGATGAACAGCACACCACTTTATCAGGGCACATGTGCAGAGAACAGTGTAACTATATGATACAGAGTTGTTTACCTACATTATACCTTGCTTATATAAAAACACCGATTACAACAAACGTTTAATGTGATTCACAGACTGGTGTATGACATAGATCAACTGAGTGGTGGTATAAAATTTCTGACTCCAGTATTTCACTCCAAATCCCATGTCACTAAACATCTGTGAAAGAAAGAAAGATGGTGGGTGCAAGAGGGTGCTGGAGGCTCAATACAGCTAGGTATATTAAAGTACAGAGACTAAGTGTATATAGCCCAAACCAAATCAGATGGTTTGCAAAAATAAATGTTAATTGGTGGATTGTGCAGGCCGCTGCATTAATGTGGATGTTGCAAAGCATTGCATATCACGCGTGGAACTGAAGGGGTTAAGCAAAAGTGGGAGAAAGAAATAGATATTAACCTGTCTAATGCATTATGAGTGTGGCAGGCATAGGGTTACACTTCAGTTACATGGATATATTATGAAGGAGGAGGGGACAGCTGGAGACATGCGTGCCCATGAAGCATTTCAGTGCCACAGGGGAATGTAAGGTGGTACAAATGAAGGTAGAGGGGATGAAGCAGAAAGAAAGGAGGAGAGCTTGTGTAAAATGTCAAAGAATGGAGTATATGAGAAGGGTGTTGGTGATGTAAGTGGGGCATGTTTTCTTCTTTTTGTAAGCAGACCCACTGAGAAGGAGAACTGTGGATGCATTTTAATTAGCACATGTTTTTGTGTTGGAAGACGAATATTATTGTCCCAAGAAGAGACAGGGAGTAGGGTTAGGTTGGTGGGGCTGGAGGAGATAGTGAGCAGGCTACGTATGGAGTCAATGTAACTTGCTTGTGTTGTAAGTCACCCATATTGTTTTTTTGTTGCAAGAGGAAATAGTGGAGAGGGGTGAAGTCCTTGTCCATGCAAGCCGTGCTGAGGCAGAATGGAGGCGATATGAATATGTCTTCCTTACTGCTGCCCATGGGTATGTTTGTCCGTCAGGGGTGTATGTGGCGGAGACAGAGAATCTGGCACACTGCCAGACTTCTCGTTTTATTAATACAAATCAAAAGGGGATTTTTATCTACTCACAAACAACTATGCACACTAATGTAATCAGTTTGCTATAAGCGCATTTCAGACAGACTCCGTGCCCATCAGAAGTCAGTCTGGACAGATCTTTCCACCAGCACTAGGCCAACTTTAAATGTCCACAAATATCCCAAATGGATTTTTTGTTAATATTTATGTCTTTGAGCTGATCACAGGGCTATTGCTTTAATTTGCTTATCTTTCATCCAATTTTTAGACATCTTTCAATCCAATGTAATGAGAGTATATATATGTATATAAAGGCAACTGTTCTACACTTTGAAAAAAATCTGACCATAGATCCTAAGCAAATTCAAGCAATAGCCCAGTGAGCAGCTCGAGGACAAAGATTCACAAAAAGTCCATTTGGGATATATTTTGACATTTTCAGTTGGCCTAACGCTGTCTGCTGCGAAACTTGGTAGAAAGATTTGTCCGGTCTGACTTCTGGTGGACACAGAGCCTGTCCGACGTGCTTATAGCAACTGATTACATTAGTTATAATATAATATTCTATTAAAACTTACTTCATTATATATCTCTTTACCTCCTCCTTTTTGCGGTCCTTGGGAGGAGAAGAGATAAGATAAGTCCTTATTTATATATATTTTTTATATATATTTGATGTGCATATATATTTTTGGTAATCTTTGACAAAATAATTTGCACCAAAGAGCAAGAAAAGAACAACGGACACAGACTCCCACAACAGCCAGAAGAAGCAGGAGTAGCATATTATTTACTAAGGTTTATCCTTATTGCATACTGTACAAATTAAGACTGTGTAGACACTGGGATGGAGAGAAAGCAGCTATCAAAATCTTCTTGGCATTAGCTACAGGCAAATAGACAGGCAAAGAGGGGGGAGCAGCTGTACTTGCAAGGAGAAAGTGTGTTAATAATAATAATCATAAAAAAACACTACTATGATAGTCACAAACTGTACTAGAGGCAGGGGCAGAGAGAAAAGAGTAGGAGTAGTGTAGGGAGTGGGATGTTCTACTGAAGTAGTAGTCCAAAAACTGACTGCAACCTTGGTTGCTGCAGAGTTTGCAATAAATGTTGATTATCCTTCTGTTAAAACTGACTGCAACCTTGGTTGCTGCAGAGTTTGCAGTAAATGATGATGATCTTCTGGTCTATTACAGGACCACTTCTGTTCTCGCTTTACACAATAACATTTGGTGATCTTATTAACTCAGCTGGACTCAAATATCACCTCTATACAGATGATCCCAGCTGCACCTTGACTGACTCCTGATATTCAATATTTGGTTACAGATTACCTCTGTGCAACCTCAGACTGGATGACTCTATGGCATCTCAAGCTCAACATATTTAAAATTCAGCTAATCTTCATCCCACCTAGCCCTGGTCGAATAGTATCCTTCCGGGTGATAGAACATGGCACTACGATAAATCCTGTATCAGAAACATGATGCCTAGGGGTGACAATTAATATTAAGAGAGAATAAGAGAGCAACATCAATGTTACTGTCAAATCCTGCTGCTTTTTTTTGTGCAGCATAGCAAATTTCATACCTTCCTCTGTTCTTCCACAGCTAAAATTCTTACATAAGCACTCATCCTATCACTAAAACTACTAGAACCTTCTTCTCTCTGGTCTTCCTCCCAACTCCATATACTTCAGTGCATACAGAATGCTGCAGCAAGTGTTACCCTGTCTCCTAGGATTTTCCCTGCCCCCTCCTCATCCACTCTCTTCAATGACTGCCCATCAAACTCTGGATATCTTATAAAATACTGCTTATCTCACTGAAGACCCTTTTCTCTACCCCTTCCTACATCTCCACTTTGATCTCCCGTTATACCTCATCCTGCCACTTAGATCAGCCATAGACATTCTTCTCAGCTCCTTGTGTGTCCACAGTCCTCTTTCATATCAAACCTTATTCTCTCATGCCTCCTCATTTGTGGAATGCCTCAACTTCCAGCCTGCACCACTTTGCTTCTCTTCTGGTCTTCAAGTCACATCTAAAATTACACCTCCTCAACAAAGTTTCAACAAGCTAGAAGGCACTGATGTAGTACATCCACGGTCCTTATAATGTGCTTATTTTATGTTTTACCTATTCTAACCAGGACTCTAGCACTCTACCACTTCCAGTGTTTCACTTTGCAAAGCCCTGTACTGTCCAAACCCTTAAATTGTAAAGTGGCATGTACACTTGCGGCAATATATAAATGAACACATTCATTCACTCATTCAAATTATAGGTTTTCTATATAGTAGCCAACCAGACCAGAGCGCCACATTAAATTGGCCAGCAGGATGTATTTTGCCATTGACAAATGTGAAAAGGCAGCTACAGATTCTTTTCTATCTTATGTATACATCAAACAGAAGGCAGCAAGCATAAGGGAGATCATGTTACCATAAGGGTTTGCAGCCACACTGTTAGTAGCCAGGACATGCTTTCCATTTGGAGTCACTGCCTGCACAGGTAGTTGGTTTTGTCCTATCGCCAGAGGTGTAGACTGTTGAAGAATTGTAACTGTTTGTCCAGGAACGCCTTGAGACATCTGGCTGGCCACTGTCTGGATAACTCTGCCAGCAGTGGGAAGACTAGGAATTGTAGCAAATGTGATTGTCTTCTTATCCTCCTGGTTTCCTGAAAAATGACAGTGGTCACTAAATGTGCATAAAAACTGTACAGTAGACATTTCCTACTTAAAGCTTTAAACATGTGGATCCATAAAATATAGGTTTTTTCATTCCTTAAAGATCAGAAAAATTTTGTACATTCGTGATCATGAATATTTTTGTTTGGTTCCTCATGTTTTCATTGTTTACTGGTACCATGTTTAAAGTACATAACATATTATTACATATGAATAATGTATAAAAAGTGGGAAACTTATGAAATAAATTAATTAAAAGTGATGATGATTCGAACTAAGATTGTTCTGTTCCAAGAAAATACAACTGCATAATGTATCTAAAAATTGTCTGCTAAATCTCCTTACTGTGGAAATATCATACACACTACACAGGGTTACTGTTGTGTCATCCCCTCTCCTTCTCAGTGGCCCTTCTGATGGCAAATACTGATGGAATGGGAAGATCAGAGATACTTTTCAGTAAGGATCTCCAGAAGAATGTTACAGAGAAGGATGTCAGTTCCACTGGCTCCATCAATGTTGACCAACAGAAGAACGGTCATACCCTACTTGTAAGGACTTGGGGCTCGATTTAAAGGCAGCAGTTAGTAAAAAAAAAAAAATCACTAATGGGTCCGTTAAGTGTCATGTTGCAATTCAAAGATCCGTCTAAAGAACAGCTAACGGGAGTTTCACAATCCTTACGGCCGATACACTTACGTGCATTCAGACGCATAGAACAACATACCCCAGAGCTATTCAAAGGCTTGCGGTACTGCTAACGACTGAAAAAAAGACACACCTAACGGCAAAAAGTTAAGACCCACTTTTCTTAGCCGTTAGACACTTAACGGGCAAAACAAAACACCCGTTACATAGGAAAATACACAAAATGCTTACCGCATAACCGTGTAAATGGGAAAATTAACCCGTGAAATGCCAAAACAACACAAAAACATGCACACACAACACAAATCACTCCACACACAACAATAACCAACACCACAGGGACAAAGACACACAAAAAAAAAAACAACACAACATGGCACGGAACAATGGGGGTTATCACACAAAGCGGACACCTGCAAATAGAAGCTCACCTGGGCAACATCAACACGCGACCTGCACCCCACAACTGCACGCCCGCAAATGGCACACACATAACAAGCACAACACACCACATCTTATAACACACACATACCTGCAAACACTTACCTGGACAAAAACAACTCACCATTGGTTAGCACTCACCTCTTCACCACACCTACACAACTCCCTATCAAGTACTTAAAGGGACAACTCAACACACTCACTTGTGGCTTGTTTTCCACTCAGGGAGGGAGATAGAGAGAGAGAGATAGAGAGAGAGAGAGAGAGAGAGAGGTAGAGAGAGGTAGAGAGATAGAGACAGACAGAGAGAGCAAACAGTATGTTGGGTTACATATTGTTGCGAAGACTGCGGAGAAGGCGTGCAAGGGAGAGAGCTAGGGAACATCAGCAACCTCCAAGCACGCCTCATCAACAGCCTTCACCTGTTGCAAGTGAGGAGGCTCTGGCTCAGCAGCCACACAGGAGTCCATCCCCACCTGGAGGGCAGAGGATGTATAGACGACCACCAAGGCCCAGGGTATACCGCCCAAGGGTCACCCTCTTTGGAATGACTGATGACGAGGTCATTGATCGCTACAGGTTGAGGCCTGACAGCATCATTGCCTTGTATGAGGTCATCAAGGAGCAGGTGGATCCCATCTACATCCACACTCATGCCCTAACTGGCCTGCAGAAACTACTCTGTGCCATACACTTCATGGCAAGTGGGGCCTTCCAGTCCACTGAGGGTTACGCATCTGGCATGTCACAGGCCACATTCTCCAGAGTGCTGGCCCAGGTCCTGCCAGCCCTCAAAAGCAATGCCAGTACCTATATACATTTCCCCACCACCGACATGGACTGGATACACGTCAAGCAGGCCTTTTACGCCAGGGGAGGCATGCCCAGGGTCATGGGTGCTATAGATTGCACCCATGTCCGGATTAAGGCCCCAGCACGTGACGCACAGCTATTCATCAACAGGAAGAACTTCCACTCCATCAACGTGCAGATGGTATGTGACAGCAACATGAGGATCATGAATGTCTGTGCAAAATATCCTGGAAGCTCACATGATGCATACATTCTACAAAACTCCTCAGTCCACAGAGATTTTGCGAATGGAACCTTTACAGGGGGATGGCTAGTGGGTGAGTTCACAAAACAAAATCACACCACATACACAGGCGTACACACCACGCTGCTCAGCATGCACCTGACCCACAGCTACTACGTCCACCACACAAAACATCATTCACACAACATGTGCTCCCTGTCTCACCATGTCACTCACATTACACAGGTGATGCTGGCTATGGATGCAAGTCCTGGCTACTGGCCCCTCTGGCCAATCCCCAAACACACGCCCAGGAAAGCTACAACCAGGCTCATGCCAGAACGAGGAATGCTATTGAGCGGACATTTGGGCTCCTCAAGTCAAGATTCCAATGTCTGGACCACTCTGGGGGAGCACTGCAGTATGCACCGGCTAAGGTGTGTGACATCATTGTGGCGTGCGCAATACTGCACAACATCGCAGTGGACACAAAGCTGCTGGAGCACATCCCGGACCCCCCCCATACAGGAAGTGGCCATGGACATCGGGCATGTGGAGGAGACCATGAGAGGGGCACAGATCAGAGACAGGATCATCATGGAACACTTCACCTGTGAGTATAACACACGCATGCAAACAATCCATGCAAGTCCCCCATCAGTCCTGTGACACTAACCACACTGCACATTTTGTTCTGTCTCACCCCACAGGAACAGCGACACAGCACTGCACTGGCAGTGGACGTGGCAAATTGTGTGTGTGGACTCAAAAACCATCCTCCATTCCACTCTCCACGTTGACATACAGACCCCAAGGATATCACGCACACCCCCAGGAGAAACAAGGTACAACATATTACCCATGTTCATCACCTTACACGGCTTGATTGACAGCAACTAACTGGATATCCCATGATTATAGCCTGAACAACCATGGTAGCCCAGTAGCGAAAGAGTATCATCTAATGATATGCATTGGATAATACTCAGGCACATCAGGGGTTAAAGGGACATTGGACTGAATATGGGACCTGTACTGTGCTACAGGTGAGAAGAGCAGCACAGGGGTGGATGTACAGTGGTATGGTCATATAATGTAGAGGTCATGAGACGTAGATCAGGTTACAAGGGAGTCCATGCTGACCTGTGAGTGTGCAGACATATGTGCCCCCGACATGAATACACACATCAACAAATATGTTCTAACAGTTCCATGGAACAAATGACATTGGGCTGCCACTGTCACTTTCACAGTGGCAGCACAATGTCATTACCTCCATGGAGCTCTCAGAACACTTGTTAATGTGTGTATACATGTCAGGGGCACAAATCCATAGGGCTGGTGCACATGTCCTAAGTTCCCCACAGAATTGGTTACAGATGAGTACACAACACATTGTCAAGCAATGGTTTGTGTACTCACCTGTAACCGTGGCAATTGAGGGGATTAAAAAGACTAAATTGTTGTTGCTTGATTATCAGTTCAGGTCTACTGCTCCAAATCCTGTCCTCTTGTCCCACAGGCATCCGTAACATGATCCATCCTTGAACTGAAGATCTTCCATGTGACTGGATTGATGTCTTGACAACACCTTCATGAAGATCACCCCTTGCTGTTTATGGTGATGTTGTTGGTGATGCAAAGTTTGACCTGAGGTTCACAGAAACCTCTACTGGAACATTCTCAAATAGACACAGAAAACACCATTTCTTGAGTGTTATAACCTGTACAGTTAGGATGCTCAGCTACAGAGTTGTCAAACCTTGTGGACAACACATGAGCAGGGCAGCAGTGATACTGAAGTAGTACAATTTAGTTTCAAAGTACATTTAGTGTTCACATACAGGTGTTAAATGCATATAAGCAATACACACAGAAAACACATGTACATTCTAATGTACTTTGAGACACAATAAAGATGAACCATCACCATTCTATCTGTGTCTGTAGGAGGATATATCTGAGAACACATTTGTCAATGCGTAACCACACCCAGGATAGAGTATCCCCCATACATGGAAAGGCATCACCCACATCACAGGAGTCCACCACTTGTTTGCCAGTGAGTGGACTCTGTGATGTATCCATGCAAACAGATGATGGTGGCAGTGATGCACCAATGTGTAGTGGGAGTGATAAAGAGGTGATACAGGGGACATACTTCCATAGTGAATACCTGTCCACAGGTTCTGTATTGCTCAGTATAATCATAATAATGTTCTGAGATTTTGCTCCACTTTGACATATCTCAGTACATGGGCTATATCAACGAACAAACAGACTAAGTGGACATGTGTTACTACTGGTGAAGTCTGTTACACCCTTAGGGAAACAGCAACTCAACTTACTGGAGACCCCAATGCTTACCCCAGGATATCAATGTGTGTGCTACACATTGAAATCCTAGGTTAAAAACATTGGCTTCCCCAGTAAGTCAGTTGCACAATGAGTGTGTGAATCCAAGACAGTATTGATACATGTCCCATTTATCTGTCCTGCTTGTAATGTCCCCGCTAAGTCACAGAGCTGTTTGTCTGGTTATCCCATTAACCCACTGAGTGCAAGAGTGGTCCCCAACGCATTTCTTTGCAATGCGTTGCCTACCACTCTGGCACTCAAAGGGTTAAACACAACTTATGATGTAGACGAATGTTCAATGTTCTACCATTTGTTGTGCTAAGGGGTATGTTTTGTTGTTCAAATTCAACACACAACACCGCCATATAACACAGTGGTGTAATATGGCTCCAGGGATGTATTACAAGTTGAATTTGTACAACTGTGTGTGTGTGAACCCATGTTGTAGCATCCTACTAACATTTCACCCAGGCAGAGGTTGTGTTCACTGCATTGTATGGCAATGCATTGGAGACAACCCTGCCAGCCAATCCATAACACAACAGATCAGACAGGAATACAAAAAAAGTTTTTTTTCTTATTGAGGGGAAAGTTGACAGGTTGGGCCTTTCATTTTTCTTTTTTGGGTGGGGGGCCTTAGCCTGGGTGCCAGAGGTGGATGCCCTTGTTGAACTCCTGGTAATCCTCTAGGTGTGGCTTCAGGGGTAACACTGGAGGGGGTGGTGGTTGCAGTAGACCCCTCAGTGGAACGCAAGTTCTCCCTCTCCATCCTCAGGTTCTCCCTGCGGTTTATCTCCCTCAACTCCACAAGGACCTGTGTTAACATATTCATGAGACCAGTCTTGAGCTGATGGAGTAGTGTGTTACCCCTGGCCACCTCCGACTCCAGGCCTTGAATCCTGGTCTCCAATTGTGCAATGTTCCTTCTGGATTGCCTCCTGCTCCTTGTAATGTTGTTGTCAGTACTCCTGCTTGACCGGAGTAGTCTCCTCTGCAGGGCCATACACTCCGCCTCCATCCCTGTGAGGCATGCGGTGCTGGAGGTGGATGTGCCCGGTGTCACTGGTGCTGCTGTTTCCTCTGCTGCTGAGGGTGCTGTTTCCTCTGGTGCTGAGGGTGCTGGTTCCTCTGGTGCTGTTTCCTCTGCTGCTGAGGGTGCTGTTTCCTCTGCTGCTGAGGGTGCTGTTTGCTCTGGTGGTGCTGAGGGTGCTGTTTGCTCTGCTGCTGCTGGAGGTGCTGTGTGTGCTGGTGAAGGTGTGAAAATGTCCCTGGGTAGGGGGCGCTGGGGCTCACCAATCAGGCCCAGGTGTGGGTAGTCCAGTGGCCATGGGTCATATGGTGGCCACTGATAGGTGCTTGGACCCCACCTGGGATCATACCTTGGGGCATGCTGTGGAGCCATCCAGGAGGGTGGGTTTAACTGGGAGGCATATGGCCCATATTGGGTGGTGGCCACTGTCCCTGGCAGCCATTGCCTCCCTGGTGGTGGTGGTGCTGCTGATGGAGGGTAGTAGCTGGTGGAGGTGGCTGGATGGGTCCACCTCTCCTGCTGTTGCATCCAGCCACTGTACTGGGGAGGTGCAGCTTGTGGTGGTGCAGCCTGTGGTGGTCCAGCTTGAAGGGGTGCAGCCTGTGGTGGTCCAGCTTGAAGGGGTGCAGTAGGTGGTGGTGCAGCCTGTGTTGGAGGGGATGGTGATGGTGGGTAAGGTGACCACCGGCTGGTCCCCTCCTCTGTGTCCTCCTCACTGGGGGGTGACATTGCCTCCTCCACTGTCTCCCGCTGGGCTTGAGGACCGTAAGCTGTGTGGAGAAATAAGATGTTGTGATTAGTGACCTTAGCCATATGTTTGTGGAGACCGTTATACTTTGATATGTGTTGAAGAAAAATATACGTGTTTGGGTTAATCCCCCTGGGTAAACAAGGGTACACCCACTGCTGAAATGTGTTGTTTGAGTTATTACAGGTGAAGGTTTCATTTTGAGGTGCAATATCACAGTGGGCCGAAATAGTACAGTGGGGCTGTTGCAACACCCTCCCATGTAGATATCTGGTCCCTGTACCAGAGCTGTCCATATGATTGTGTAGTAACAGCACCACTGTACAATTTCAGGCCACTGGGGTATTGCCCCTGACATATCAATTTCTGAGCTGTGATACCTTTTGAATCAACACACCTTTCAACAGTAGGAATACCATTGTTTAACTCTGGGGGGGGGGGTGAATCCATCAACATATATTTATCTTCACAACTTGTAGGGATGGCTATCCCTCCAGGGGGATGGCAAAGGTTAAGTCCACCTTGATGTCATATTGTAGACATTGTGAAAACAGATGTTGTTCGCTGTTAGTCCTATCCCTCCTACCCTCATGGTTGTTCAGATATTGCTCTATGTGACAGATGTAGATTTCAGTCATTTGTCCACACGAGGGCTTTTCAGCAGAGCCCAAATCGCCCCATTTAGAGAACAATACTTAATTGGAATGGTGTACAGAGTGTGCCTGGTTTGCAAGCACACTCTGTGGACCATTCCAAAAAGGTATTTATCTCGAAATGTTGAGACTTTGGCTCTGCTGAAGAGCCTCCGTGTGGTCAAATGATAGATATCTCCACCTGTCACATAGAGCAATATCTGTATAACCATGAGTGTTGGAGGGATGGGACTTAGATCAAGACACATCTGTTAACGATGGCAATGATATGACATCATGATGACATTACCCATTGATATCCCATTACAGTCACACACAAGTAGAAATGGTCATATATGTATGTGGATATGTACCCTTCATATGGATACAGTAATATCCTTCCAAGATGTGAAGTCAGAGAGCAGTTCAGTAGGTGTGATTGTCTTACTGGCTATACATGTGCACCCATCCAACAAGACATTGTATTGATATGATGGATATGAACATACCTCGTATATCCCATCTACGTAGAGTGTGATATACTATGTATGTGTATTTGAATGGTAGCAATGTAGGTTGATTTGTGATGGGTGCACATATCTGGCCAGTAAGGCAATCACATCCAGTGAAGTGATCTCTGTGTTCACATCGTGTTGGAACATATTTAGTAACATTTGAATCCTAAGGGCAACAATCCAGCCAGTAGTGAGGGATATCTTTGATTGAGGCCTGTTTTCTCTGTGTATGAGCCCATCCATCCTTCTGTGTGAGGCAACCGTACTCAATCCTAGATATCCATCAGTCATGGCCTGTTGGTGACCAAGATACAATGATGTTTGCTATTTGTTTCCCATGTGTATCCTGCAAAGAGCGGCTGGTGTACCATCTATCCATGGCATCAGCACCCCTGTGGAGCCATGTGGGAATCAGATATGGGATATGTCATTTCAAGTCAGAGTAAATGATTGCAGCCACAACACCAATGCCTACTTTTTCCAGCTTGAAATCTGTGGAATAGTTTTCGGCCTGTGTGTTGTACCTACAAGCATTTATTCTGTGGGACACTGTGATGTGTGACCTGATGTCCCCTTTTTGTGATTCAGTAAGCGGTGATGTTGAACTGATGAAGTGAACATGATGGTGACTTCTCCAGTGATCTCCTTTCCCCATTTCCAGTGTTTTCCATGGAGTCTGTACAATGGGACCTTATAAACTTGATTCTTGTTGCATATTCTCCATGGACTAACACTGGTATTGGTGAAGTGAGGGTGTGTGAGGGTTACTTTATGTCCACCATCTGTTTGTCACCGCTTAGTGAATGTCCCCTGTGTAGCATGTGATCGTTGGCCTATTGACTTGTTGTCTGGTTAACCCCTTGAGTACCAGAGGGGTTGCCAATGCATTGTTGATTGATGCATTGATGATCCCTCTAGCACTCAAGGGGTTAGGGTGGGGGTGGGGACATGGGTGACATTGTGTGTGAACAGTGATGATCTAAGACAGACGACATTTTGAACATAACGGTTTGTGTATTGTGTGTGATGAGCACAGCGACAGGAGGGTTGAAGTAGGACTTTGACAGGTTTGCCCCAAGTTGGACGTTGCCATTTGTCCAGGTGTTGTGTCCTTTTTTAACCCTCAGGGTGCTGTGTTGGTGCAGTTGTATGGCTGAGTGATGGACGTGTTGAGGTGTGACTGTGTGTGCAGCTGGTGTTGGTTGCTGTAGTGTGTTGTTCTGTAGTGTTGCACTTACCGGTAGTGTGGAGGCTCCTCTCATCCCCAGTGTCAGTTCCTCCAATGACCCCCTCGATCAGGGTCGGGGACATGGTCTGCCGCACTGTGACGGAATGGTTGTCACCCAGAGAAAGAAATGTGTCTGTTTTCAGTGATTGCCATTGTCTTAACGTGTTCCCATTCTTGAAACCTTAATGTCTCCTGTGTGTGCATGCATTAGAGAGGGTTGTCCAGTTACCAGCAGTGAATGGGTTAGTTAGTGTGTAGGATGGACAGAGGAATGGTGCCATTCAGTCTAGCTAAACCCAGAGATTGTGTTATGAGATAGCCAGTGTTTGTCAGATAGAGAGGGGGGGGGGGGTAGAGGAATGTGTGCATCTCCCCCACTCACATCAGGCCAAGCAGAACAGATTTGGTAGATGGTACCTGTGACAACACATCCTGTAGGGGGTGGGTAGAGAAAACCTGGGAGAGAGAGGGGAGTCAGAGACAGAGTTGCAGAATGTAGGAGCAGGAGAGAGCCTCTCCCCAGCATGGAGGGGGGTATCCTGGGGCCAGTCTGGAGTTGGACTGGTCCAGGTGCTTTCTACAGGCGTACTGGAGAAACTGGGACTGGTGAGTGCCCTCACCGGAAGAGTTAGAGTGAGCGGGCACTGTAGGGCCAGGTCCCCTTTTCAGTTGTGGGCTGTAAGTCAAGGCGGCTTCAGACACAGAGAGAGTACCCTGATGTTCCTACCACAAGGATCTTAGGATGTCTTCCCCACCTCCTCTGCCAGGACTAAAAGATACAAGGAACCTTCATGTGATCCAGCAGCATGTGGAGTGGGCAGGATGCCTACTCTTGCCTCTAGTGGGACTATGAATAAGCTCCAGCATTAAGCTAAAATGGACTGTGAGTATTATTTGTAACTCCTGGCAAGTTATGCAACTAAGAAGAGAACAGCAGAAGTGCTTAGTTTTTATGTTTTACCCCTGTTTGTTTGCCTGTAATTGTTGTCCTATGTTTGGTGCCGTGACCTCCCTAATAAATGCAATTTATTATCTTTTTGTCTGGCTGGATAAATCTCTTAACCCTCGGCCTACCAAAACAGTAACCCCTGTACCCCCCTGTCACACGCACCATCTCCTCCCAGCCGCAGAAGGTGATAGGGACTGCTGGTCCACCTCCTGTGCCTCGGGCGTGCTTGGCGAGCTCGGTCATCTTGTTTTTGACGACCCTCCGGCAGTCTCCCCATCTCTTTTTGATGGACTCCACGTCCCGCCGGCATGGAGCCACCGCGTTGACCCGGCTGCAGATCTGGTTCCAGGCTGCTTTCCTCCTCGCTGACAGGCCAGGGACCTTCGCTGTTGGGTGGAGAACACCCTGCCTCTCCAGGACAGCTTCCACGAGAGCCCTGTGTATTTGGGGTCCCTGATCCTGCCCTCGTCAGCTCCGGCATGGGAGGATTCTGAGCCGGAGTGCCCTGCCTGGTCTGACCCTGACTGTGTGGGGTGCTCCCCAGCAACTACCCCTCGTCCCACTGCAGGTTCTGTCCCTGTCCTGCGTGTGCCTGTTCTTGTGGGTCGGGTCCCCCTCCGCCCTGCAGATCTCCCTCTCCCACCCCTGCTCTGCTGAGGGATACCCTCCTGAGCTTCCTCCTCCTCCTCCACTACTCTCCCCATCCCTCTCTCCTGTCCTCCTCTCCTCGCCATCATTCACCCAGTCACACCCAGGCACTCCCACAGGCCCTCACAGACACACTCGATCCACTCATTCTCTTTCAAACACTTTCACTCACAGATTCACACTGTCAAAATAAAAAGTAAAATGTGTAAGGTGTTATAAAATAAAAGGACTACGTGTATGTATGTGTATGTGTTTGTATGTGTGTATGTAATATGTGCAAAGGTGTGCTATGTGTCGTATTCTGTGCAATGCTCTCCTCTCTCCAAACTCCAAAACTCCTCTACCTCCAATGAACGCTCCTGTCTCCCTCTCTCTAATCACTATCCTCCGCTCCTGGGTCCTGATATCTGGCTCTGAAGAACTCGATAACAGACAGTGTGTGACGGTTATTTTTGGGTATATATAGGTGTATTTGAAGTTATTTGATACATTGGGGCTTTGTGATTGGCTGTGTGTTTGAATTTGTTTTTGCATCAATCATGGTTGCTAGACAACGGCAGCCGTTATGTTAGATGTTGTTTTGAGCGCTGTTATCGTGTGATTTGGCTGCCCGTTGTGCATTAACATGAGCGACAACGGCTTTTGTGTTACGTGTTTTTTGTGTGCCTACGCTCGATAGCTATTCTCGTAGAGTAGCTATTGAATCTGCCGTAAGTCCTGTATTATTTGCGAGCGATGTGCCTTTTTCACTTAGCGGCTGGTTTAATGGCTGCCTTTAAATCTAGCCCTTGGAGTCTAAGAAACTAATAAATAAATGAATAAATTGTTTTGACTTTGGTTAATAAATCTGTTTTAATACCACTGTGTCTCTTTCTACATACATACCCAGTCACCACTAGGTAAGACACCCGCAGGTGCATTTGAGGCAACGTAACAGTTAATATGGAGTACAGTTTTGGGCACCAGTTCTTAAAAGAGACATTAGTATGAGAAAAAGTGCAGATATATGCAACAAAACTGATAAAATGAATGGAGGATCTGAGTTATGAAGAGAGAATAGCAAAACTGGGTTTGTTTACAATAGAGAAGACACATCTAAGGAGTGACATGATTTCCATTTACAAATATATTCATGGTCAATAAAACATAATTCTGTAAGGAACTATTTACTTAAAGAGCGGAGCAAAAAAAAGAGGTCATCCAATAAGACTAGACAAAAGGCATTTTTTGACTAAAACAAAGGCATAGGTTTTTTATAGTAAGGACTGTAAAGTTATGGATTGCTTTTCCTCCAGATACTATGCTTGCAGATACTGTAGTTGTTATATAAAAGAGTACCTTTCTAGATCAGACCAATATTGTGAATTATGACCATTTCAAAGCAGATAGGATGTTATTCCAGGGAAGCATGAAAACCAAACTGCCATTTGGAGTGAGGGTTGTAAAGGTTAACAACTGTCATGGTTAAGGACTGTCAATGGTCCTCAATGCACTGGTCCTTAACCCCTTAAGGACCAGCCAAGCGCGCATGCAGCCGGCACTTAAGGACCATTTTTTTTTTGCAAACCCGATTCAGGGCTCCCTGAACAGCGTGCAGCCATGCAGGGAGCCCTGAATTCCATGACTGTCCTGGCATGGGTCCTTATGGCTCACCGACCCATGACATGCCAGGACTGTCAAGGGTCCTCAACCCTTTGAGTGCTAGTGTGGTACAGAATGCATTGCAAAACAATGCATTCTGTTCCACTCTGGCACTCAAAGGGTAAAGGGGTTAACGGAGATAGTTTAAGTGTTTGTTTTTTTTCTGCCTTCTCTGAATCACAGGGGTGATATGGCATGGGCTAAACTTGATGAATACCCTTTTCAACTATTTTACCATGTAACTAGATCTATGAATTTTGAAATAGCAAATTTTACAATGCTAAACTCAGTATTAAACTGGATATAGATGCAAAGAAAAATATAGAGTAAATATGTAGTTAATCCAAATACTTTTAGAGAACTAGAGTCATCAGTGTCATTGAGGAACAAATACAAGAGGAATACATTAAAAACAACGTGGATTAAAGGAACCGTATGGCCTCTTTCTAAAATACTGTGGGGTCCCTAACTACCTCTATCTTAGTCCACTAGCTCAATGGTTTCTCTTTAAAGGGATAGTAATACTTCGTTTTATCTTTATTTTACTTTGTAGGCATTAAAAAAACATGAAGAATGATATAAGTCTTATCTCTCAAACCTTTATGGTTTAAGAGATATTCACAAACAAAGTATCCCCCCCCTGTTCAGCCAGATCAGAAGGGAGGTGCCCAGGTAGACTGCAGAGAGAGACAATCTTCAATTAAGATAAGGGAAAAAGCTGAAAAACTTGTCAAAGGGGGAAGGGCTTTCATTCTTTTCATACAAAGAAGAGTGTCCCCTTCTGTTATCTGTCTGGTCTTACAACCAGATTCACATCTGAGAAGAGATGGCTTACACTAGGAAAAAGGGGCGGGAGGGGAACTTTGCTTGTGAATATCTCTTAAACCATAAAGGTTTGAGAGATAAGACTTATATCGTTCTTCATGTTTTTTTAATGCCTACAAAATAAAATAAAGATAAAACGAAGTATTACTATCCCTTTAAAGTTTCTTCCCTAATCCTGAGCTGATTCCTGCAGGGCCTGGTGAATGCCTCCTCTACTTCCTGCTGGATCAGCAACTGGGTAATGTGTTTGGGAAAGAAACTGACTTTTCAAACACCATAATACTACTATGATTTACCACAGCAGGGATTTAAGATTTCCTCAAGCACTTCTAACGTTAAAATGATCTAAGACTAAGCAGTCAGTGAATAATGTTTTATTATGTGGATCTAGCATATAACAGAGTATTGCCTGATATTGCTTTCCTATATATGGTGGTCCCAACACAACTCCTCTCCGCATTGCCAATTATGTGAGATCCAAAAAAGAGATTGACCGCCTCTCATTTTGATAGGTAAATCTTAAATTCATTTTATTAGCATTCAAAACTTCCATGAAGGATGTCACCTGTTCCTGGCACCCCAACCATACAAACAGGAGGTTGTCGATGTATCTTCCATACCACAAAATCCTCCCCCTGAAGGCGTTCCCATCCTCCCACCACCCCATATAGAGGTTGGCCAGGAAGGAGTATCAAAAGCCCCCCCATACCCACACACACACACCTCTGGATATAGAATACGCTGTCAAAGGAGATAAAGTTGTGGCACAGAAGATACTCAACAGATAACATAAAAAAAATCAAATAAGATCAGAGGAATACTGTGAATATTCCTTTAAATGAAAACGTAAGGTCTTGAGACCCAGTGAATAAGTATTGATGAGTATAAAGCCACAACATCAGCAAGCCAAGAACACTCCTTAATCCAAACTAGGCTAGAGATCTGATAAAGTACTTGTTTTGTGTCCCACAAGAATCATGGTAAAGCCTCCACAAGTGGGTGAAGGTATTGGTCCACCCACACAGAGAGAGGCTCATTGAGCGAGCCTTTGCCAGATACAATGGGCCTGCCCTCCTTGTGAACCTTCAGCAGATGGTGAAAGATTGGAATAAAGAACACAAGGGAAATTATACCTGTGCATAACACTATATTCCAGTGGTGGCCCTCTTCAGACAAGTCTAATGTGATAAATGAGTAATAAATCTCCTGGGATTAGTGTATGATAGTCAGAGAGTATGGAATGGATTAGAAACTGTAAAAGGATATGTGACAGGAATTATATATTTAAGCTGGTGTACTAAAAAACACCCTGCTGAAGGAGACCAAGTCTCTGAATTTTATTTGCGGATGCTGGTCCAGAATGCTCAGATCCGTGAGTGAAGCAATTTAGAGAGTGACGGGTGGGTCAGCGCAACCAAAAAAAGAAGAACAGAGACAGGTAATAGTGTACTAAGTGTAGTATTTGAGCAAACAACACATATAATGCAAATGAAAATCACTAGTATAAAATATACAGTGGTGAATATAATGATAAAGTGGAGACAGCTGCACTGGAGAGTAGTAAAAATGAATAATCAAAAAGGTCTAGAATCAAGAGTACTGAATGGTAGATTCTATTAATATACTGTATGAGGGTGGAGCAGCCAAATATATCGTATCTAGTAGTAAACTATATAGTGGCTGCAAGAGTATATTGGTGCAAGAGCTGATATATAGAACCACATGCACCAGGAAAAAAAGAGAATTGTAAGGATGTGCCCTTACTTGAAGGGAATAGATCTGGTAACTTAGTTACAATAATGTAATGAATGCACAATCAGCAACATAGCACAAAGTAACCAATGGTACAGATGTACCCTCCTTACTTGAGGGTTTCTTTGTATCAAGCCTGTAACGGGACGAAGATGTGAATCTGGCTCCGAGTGAGGAATCCTCTGATGTCCTCTGAGAGAAGATCACAAGAGCTCCGTCTGTCTTATTTCATAGTGGACCCGGTAGATTGTGCTGTGCGATGTACTGCGTCTAGTGATAGAAGTCCTAATCTCACAGGGTGAGAAAATTGACCTTCAGTGTTTTCCCATTGAAGGAATCTACAGAGGATGACTCACCCTGTGAGTCCACTGATGCATACCATTTTAACTCCAGATTAAAATATCATGATGTCCTGTTTAAACTGAGTAAGCTGATTTATTGGATACAATTTATTGTATTGCATATGATTCTATCATTCATTTCACACAGGCATGTGCATTCTGAATGTGCACCACAAGGGACAGTGTTTAGGAGTAGCTGAGCACATGTGTAATGACTGCCATTGCAGAGATGCATTCTGGGAATCCTGTGAAATGGCTTTGCCATGTGGTCAGGAACAAAGGACTTATTCAAGTAACCTGACTGGACAGTAAGTGGAGATATTAGGGCTTTGCAGCCATTACTTTGGTAGAACACACCATGCAGAGCTGATGAACAAACGCCTTTTCCTGTCTAAGAGTCAGACATCAAAGATGACTTGCAGATGTTATAGTAAAGTATATAATAATAATCCTTTATTTATATAGCGCACACAGATTCCGCAGCGCTTTACACTCATATTGGTTCCTGTCCCCATTGGGGCTCACAATCTAAATTCACCTATCAGTATGTTTTTTGGAGTGTGGGAGGAAACCGGAGTACCCGGAGGAAACCCACGCAAACACAGTGAGAACATACAAACTCATTGCAGATATAATCAAATATTACAACTGTTTCCTGTGTATTCATTCCACATAATTAACTGATACACCGCAAATCAAATAAATATTAATGTTTTGATTGATATCCTAATTAGAATATTAATATTTGCATACTAATATTCATAATTCAGGCCACAAATACATTTGGCGTAGTCGGCTAGATATCGGTATGATTACTGGAATAAATACAAAAAAATCTGTTGTTTCTTGCTTAAAAGTTATAGTTGTGTGTTAAGCTTAACCATTAAGATGTTTAGTGATAAGAACTCCCCTATTCTCTGTAGATTAGGACAAATATGTAGTTATATCTGATGGTGTGCATGAAACTAAGCAGAGGAGAGCCCGCCCTATTATTACTGAGCATAGGAAGAGGAGACTGCATACAGAGCAGTGAATAAGAAAATGAGCGGTTACACACAAACTGAGTTGTTTGAATTTACCAAGAAATTTAAGCAAACTGTTGGTGAAGGAATTGGTGAATGGTTGTTGGGCTTGTGGGATGGGGGTTCAGATAGTGTGATGTTAAATGCAGCAGAAGCAGGTTGCATGAGACAGATTACCCTCCATCCACAAGTTAGGCAGATAATGGGGAAAGTGAAGGAAAATTGTGGTAACTTTCTATTGTTGGATATGATCAGGCATGTGATATTTCAAGAGTACCCCCCTATATAGTGATATAGAGTCCACTTCCCCCTGGGTTACTATTAAAGATGCTATTGAAAGAGTAAGAATTATGGTATGTGTAGCTGGATTTAATGCTGATAATTGGGGTGGACCAGATATAGAAGATTTCACTGCCAGCACGCGTTCGCGGTTTTAGAAATCTGCTCAACTGGTCATGAAAGCCTCTCTGTTATCACTCATAAGTGGATTAGGTAACACAGGAAACACCAATTGACCTCTTTGTTAGCTGAAATGGATGCATTGGGGGCAGTGTTCATAAAATCAGTATATAAGATGGATCAGGAAAATGCAAAAGATCAATTAAAGGGTAAAGGTTGTATCAGGATACCTAGAAAGCAAATGTGGTTTGATTTGTTAAAACAGATATTCCTAGCACAGAAATAGATGGCACTCCCACAGCAAATTTGGTGAAAAAGTGGAAGTCTGTGTTACGATGGCCGAAGGTCTCCTACCTGGTCCAGGCATCAGCAGCGTCTGCAGGGTCGGCTGGCTTCCATGCCACGATCGGGGCACCCGCTGCGCTTCCGGGTTCTAAGCGCCATGGTCCTTGCCTCTCGGTGCATGGGCGGTCGGCCGGCTATGCAACCTCTATCCTGGGTCCCTCCAGGCCAGTCATGCCACTATGCTCCATGAGACAAAGAGCGGAGACTGTACCCCTCCCACCATCACCTCCGCCTGTATCGCACCCTCAGATCTTTCCGGCACCTGAAACAGCCATTCCTATGCCCAACAAGTTCACAGGCAAGAGATCTGACTTCAGGACATTCATCACCGCCTGTGAGTTGCTCTTTTCCCTGAAGCCTCGTACTAATCCAAATGACTTCATCAAGGTCCGGACAGCCATCGCACTGCTATCAGGGCCACCACAGGTCTGGGCACATCAGCTACTGCATTCCAACAGCCCTCAGTTAGATTCCTGGGTCCGCTTTACCGATGCCATGCAAATCCTGTACGATGACCCCTTGAGGTCCTCTGCGGCCCAGCCAGCTATACGCTCCCTGCATCAAGGGAGAAGACCCGTGGAGGATTACATTACGGAATACCGTGAACTCGCTCCCGATACTGGACTCAACGAGACTGGATTGATAGAGCAATTTCGCCTAGGACTCTCAGAACACCTCAAGGACGAATTAGCCCGTGTAGGTATGCCTCCATCTTTGGAAGAACTGATCCTACTAGTCACTCAACTTGATCGTAGGTTCCTCGAGAGGAGGCTGGAGAGGCTTCACACATCCAGTCGGTTTTCTGTCCCACTAGTGGCTGCTACTCCTTCTACTCCTGCTTCCCTGGCTGAAGAACCAATGCAGATAGGCCTCGTCCGACGCCCCTTTACCGAAGAAGAACGTATGAGACGTTGTTCCCAAGGCCTCTGTCTATACTGCGGAAAGCTCGGTCACATGCTTCGTACATGTCCAGTACGTCCTTCCACGCCTCCAGGTAAGAAATCTGTTACACATCACATCTGGAACATGGCTGCCCCTACGCTCACAACTTACTTGTCTGTCTGTCTCTCTGCATTGGAATGATGAGCTCCACACCGCCTTAGCCGTCATCGACTCCGGAGCCAGCGGGTGTTTCTTGTACCAAGCCCTGGCCCAGAAATGGAACATTCCAACACGAAAAAAGCCATACCCCTTGTGGTTATACCTAGTTGATGGCACACCGATAAAGACCGGTCCTATCCTCTATGAAACAGCTCCGGCTCGTCTCCTCATTGGTGACCGACATGAAGAGGTGCTCTGTCTGGACCTGGTACCTTCTCCACTCTTTCCACTTATTCTCGGTCTGCCCTGGCTCCGCACCCATAACCCCGCCGCCATCGATTGGAGAAAGGGTACTCTCACATTCACCGCCTCCTCTGGGGTTCAGGTAACCCCCATTCAGTCCCTCTCGTCAGTCACCTCTGTTACGGCACTACCATCCAAGTACGAAGACTTCAGGTATGTCTTTAACAAGAAAAATGCTGACAAACTACCTCCTAGACGTCCCTACGACTGCCCCATCGACCTACTTCCTGGGGCTCCTATTCCATTTGGGCGTATATTCCCACTCGCGGAGTCTGAACTCCAGCACTTGAAAGAATACATCACTGACAACCTGGCCAAAGGCTTCATCAGGCCTTCTACTTCGCTGGCCGGAGCGGGCATTTTCTTCGTTGGCAAGAAAGACGGGGGTCTACGCCCCTGCGTAGACTACAGAGCCCTCAACAACATAACCATCAAAAATCGATATCCACTCCCGTTGATCCCAGAATTGCTTGACTGGTTGACAGGTGCCGCTATCTTCACTAAAATTGACCTTCGAGGAGCCTACAACTTGGTGCGCATCCGAGACGGGGATGAGTAGAAGACAGCCTTCAGGAGCCGTTATGGGCATTTTGAATATCTAGTCATGCCCTTTGGGTTGTGTAATGCACCCGCCTCTTTTCAACACTTCTTGAACGACGTCTTCCGGTATATTCTTAGAAGAAAACACAAATAGGAGGGCACCCAATCGTGCCTATTATCCTTAGATAACAAATACAAATGTATATATATGTAATTATACTCACAAAGGTGAATATTACTTAGGGGTTTATACCCTTCAGTAACTGATCATGCTCGCAGAGAAAATTAACCTGTCTCTGCTCAGGTCTCCCCAGGTCTCACAGGAATCCAGAAAAGGCTGTGCTGCAGTCGTTTTTAAAGTTGTATTTAATTAAAAAACATATTATAAAATAACAATTGCTCATAAGAGCTTACAAAAATAAAACACCGCTATTAAAAGAAAAAGGTTCAACCAAGCAAAACGTTTCGTGGCTCACTTGCCACTTCTTCAGATGCAGAAGAACCTCACACTTCAAGATACAAACAAAGAAAAAACACACAGCAGCACAAGAGTTTAAAAACCCCTCCCTTACCTTTGATTGGATCCAGCTGGACTGCCCTATAGGACTTTGTCTAAACAGCACAATCATTTAATTAGAAAACTCCTCAATTTTAACCTCTTAGTTGTTAGAGAGTGTATTTAAATTAGTCAACATATAAATAATCAACATTAATCAACATATAATAACTGACTGAAATTAATATTTCAAATCATATCATGTTCAACACACAATGTGTCAAAAATACTTTAAAATTAAATAACCTTACAGATCTCAATAGAGCTCAAATCAAGTAATATACTACACATTACCCAAATGCACTATGGCAGTCAGCCCATTAACCCCCCGAGTGCCAGAGGGGCACGGAATGCACCCCTCTAACGCAGCCCGTACCCCCCCCCGGCATCCAAAGGGCCAAATTGTCACCGACCACCAGAGTCCATTGATATTTAAAGAATGCATAATATATTTAAAAAAAAAACCCTTGCACATCCCCAAATAAAACTCGATTGTCTCATATTCTGTTCATCACAATATATGAGGACTATAAGTACAACCGTACCGGCATGCAGGGCTAAAAATATCCCACATATTGATCACAATAGTAATAGCAAAAAAGCCGGTCAAACACCAGTAATATTGTAAAACAAGCACTTACCTACAGATCAATCCCCTATAAATTCCACATCCTTACTCACCAAGCGTCATATTACCGCTGACACGCAAGCCAACATGTCACTGCATGTCAACGATAAACAGACTGGAGCGGAAGTCTCTCATAGGAACCTGAGAGCACAGGCTTATCAATGACACGCAAGCCAAAATGGCCTCACGTGTCAGCGACATCAACAATAAACACATCATAGCCGACACGCAAGCCAACATGGCGCCGCTCGTCAGCAATGACTACACTAAAACGAAAACCTCTCCCAGAAATATTTACCTGAGACAGCGTCTACATACCAAAAAATAAACTCTTCCTTAACTCCCAGACACGCTAGCTAAACAGACTATTGCGTGTCAGCACAAAATATGCCAACATTTCAGACAAGAGTAACCTAAATGTAATATTACTATCCTAATACCCTAAACTTAAACCACACTACAAAACTGACATAATTGTACTAATGAATTACCCTTATGACTCCAAACAATTAATAATCCGATTCTGATAATATAATATAATAAATTGTGATGTGATTAAATAATTATCTGTGTCCAGAGAAATTAAAAAATATATACTCAACTAATATGACTTTTATACCTAAAAAGTGCAAAAGTTATGTGACTGAACTATGCTTATAATGATGTGCCATGTGCTCCTTTAGATAAGAGTACTGAATTATTTTTCTAAAAGATAACTCTGAATATTATTAGGTGAGAAAAAAAAAAGATATGATGTGATTATGTAAAATATTAAAATTAATTGTGATATAATAAAATTTGATAAGACTAAATTATCTATATCAAAAAAGTGAAAAATGTGTAGTCAGCCGATATAACTTATAAACTTAAAATGTATCTCACACCATACACCTTATAATATAAATTGTGCATGTGATTTATTATGGATGTTAAAATAAATAAACACTAAGTATTAATAAATGATAAATTAGATATTAAGAGAAAAAAAAAAAAAATGTTTGCTTATTTACCCCCCATTACAAAGACATCTCTATGGATTCATTAGGCCCCCTTGGATACATTGTATCCAATCTAAAAATCCAATATGATTCTCTTCTATTCAATCTTAATAATCTATCATTAGACGGACCCACCCATTCAATAGGTGTCACTTTCAAACATTCAGGATTTCTATCACGTCTCTCCAAATAATGACGTGATACTCCATGTAACGTAAAACCGTTTAAAATGTTGCGTCTATGCTGTCCTACTCTTGTTCTCAAACACTGTGTAGTCCTACCAATGTATTGCAGCTTGCAAGAGCAGGACAACATATATACAACATACCGGGTTGCACAGGTCATGTGATGTTGAATTTCAAACTTCTCTCCCGTAACTTCTGAAAAAAAGTATTGATTTTTATTAGTAATATATGAACAGGTAAAACATCTCAAGGAGAGACATTTAAAAGAACCTTTACTACCACCTATATTCATACCTAAAGTATCCTGCCTACTCCTATCTGAAACATTGGCACTATCTCCACTTTTGAATTTACTTGGAGCTAATATATTCTTAAGAGATTTATTTCTTCTAAAAGTAATTTTGGGTTGTTCTGGAATGATCTTTTTAAGGAGTGAATCATTTGTCAAAATACTCCAATGCTTCTGTAATATATGTCTAATTTTCTTACCTTGTGAATTATATGTTGTAACAAAACTTGGAAAGTCACTATGCCATTTCCAAATGGCTAAATCACTAGGCTTTCTTCCTTCATCTATCTCTACATGGGACCTAGCCCTGGAATAAGAATCTTCTATAAGTTTTCTTGGATATGCTTTCGATCTAAATCTTGTCTTTAGAATTTTTGACTGTCTCTCAAAGTCTTCCAAATCTGAACAATTCCGCTTTATCCGCCTGAATTGTCCATAAGGTATATTCCGTAACCAAGGCCCATAATGACAACTACTAAAATCCAAATCGCTATTAGAATCTACCTTTTTAAAGAAGGTTCTAGTTTTTACCTTCTCTCCAGGAATTCCCTGTAATTCTAAATCTAAAAAATGTATCAAATGCGAATCCATATTACATGTGAAATCAATATTCCAACGGTTATCATTCATATATCCCATTCCTATCCCCTCTCCAAACTATCAAAATATCATCGATGTAACAACGATAGAGCACCAAGTTTGCGCCAAAAGGGCAATCTCCATAGATCTTCACCTGTTCTAAGAAGCCCATAAATAGATTTGCATAACTTGGCGCGAACTTGGTGCCCATCGTGGTACCCTTGACTTGTAAAAAAATTTGATTATTAAATTCAAAAAAATTATGTGTCAAAACAAAATGGGTATCTTGGAAAATAAAATCAATTTGGGATATCGGCATCAACAAATCTTCAAGAAGAAAATGTCTAGTTGCCTCCATACCTCCCTCATGTGGGATATCAGAATAAAGACCGGTGACATCAAGAGTTACCCAGTGATATTCAGATGTCCAAACAAAATTTGTAAAAATTCTGAGTACATCAGTGGTATCCCGTAAATATGATTTCAACCCTATAACTCTCCGCTGAAGGTGGAAATCCACATATGAGGATAAGTTCGAATTAGCGAATCCACACCAGATATAATAGGCCTGTCTGGGGGGTCGGAGAGAGACTTATGTATCTTTGGAAGATGGTAATATATTGACATCCTAGGATGTGGTACAAAAATAAAGTCTCTCTCCGACGCCACAAGCAGGCCCCTTTCTACAGCATTCTGGAGCAAATCATACAGCTCCCTCCGAAACTGGATCGTAGGATCACTAACAAGAGGCATATAATATGTAGTATCAGACAATATCCTCTGTGCTTCTTGAATATAGCTAATACGATCTTGAATCACAACCCCCCCTCCCTTATCTGCAGGCTTAATCATGATCTCAGAATTATCCCTGAGACCTTTCAATGCTTCCCTCTCATTGAACGTCAGATTTGAAGGGTATTGTTTCTTAAAATGACCAAAAGACTTTCTAAACTCATCCATAACAACTGCTTGGAACACTTCAACATGGTGTCCCTTATAGTTGGTGGGAAAAAAAAGTTGATTTAGCCCTCAAGCCAGAGGAAACCATCCCTAAGATGAATTTAGTTTCTTCATCCATGAAGGGAATGAGTCCATTCCCACTCTCATCAAATTGACTTACTTCAGTGATAACCGGTATACCATGAGAGACATTCTTTAATGCTCTATTGGCATAATATCTCTTAAGCGTTAATTTCCGAATATATGCCTGCACATCCACAAATAACTCAAACAGGTTGGGGCCTGATGTCGGACAAAAAGAAAGCCCTTTTTCCAGGACCCCAATCTCTGCTTGTGTTAGGATGTGTTGGGACAGGTTGAATATGCAGCTTGATCATGATCTAATTTTGTCTTCTTTGGCTTTGATCCCACTGCCCCTACTTCCTCTAGGTTTCCTCTTTTTGGCAGGCTGTCCACCCTGTGGGATGGAAGTCTGTTTTGATTCCGCCACCATGGCACATCCTTGCCCCCTGGAGGACCCAAAAAAGGAACTGGGGCACCTCGGGAATCAGGACCAAAATTACCATTAGTCCTATTAGAAGGACCTTCATCTGGGTCTTCAGCAAGATCAATACCAAGATCAATTAGCTCTTTATGAACATTATTAGTGTCATCAGGTTTCTTATTTTTCACCCCCGTGACACCAGATATTCCTTGTACTGACTTAACCTGATCAGTCTTCTTACTCTTATCTTTTTCCAACATTGTTACTGAAAGTATAGAACAATCTGCATTTTGTGTTCTCTGTCCACCAATTTTTGCTCTATTATGTAATCCTGATCCCATAGCTACATATCTATTGCGATTATCATATTGAACTCCATTTCTATTATAATTATTTATATTGTGCTGTTTAGACCAATCTCTGACTTTACCATTTTTATAGTCCAACTGATCCCTCAAAAGTTTCTTCTTTTTCTTTTCTAATATTTCCTCCTGATGTTTACTGACATTATTATTATTAGTTTGCTCTTTCAATCTGTTGAAACTCTCTATAGATCTAAACATCTCAATAATTTTATTTTTACACTCTATTTTTTTATTTAATTCCATCAACTTCTCTTCTCTATATTCAATCAAGATCTCCATCAAACTGAAAGAGCAAGCATCCAAAGTGGCAGGGATGGGTTTTTAAACTCTTGTGCTGCTGTGTGTTTTTTCTTTGTTTGTATCTTGAAATGTGAGGTTCTTCTGCATCTGAAGAAGTGGCAAGTGAGCCACTAAACGTTTTGCTTGGTTGAACCTTTCTCTTTTAATAGTGGTGTTTTATTTTTATAAGCTCTTATGAGCAATTGTTATTTTATAATATACTAGTTGAACAGCCCGTTATACAGGCCACAGTGCCACTGCCACCCGGTGGCGGGGCAGTCATGCGCAGTGGAGACTGCCCGCGCAGCGGCTGATATAGAGCTGCGGCGCGGGCAGTCTCTACTGCGCATGTCGCGGCGTTACACACAAATTAGCGAATTATTATATAGGAGATTTTTTAATTAAATACAACTTTAAAAACAACTGCAGCACAGCCTTTTCTGGATTCCTATGAGACCTGGGGAGACCTGAGCAGAGACAGGTTAATTTTCTCTGCGAGCATGATCAGTTACTGAAGGGTATAAGCCCCTAAGTAACATTCACCTTTGTGAGTATAATTACATATATATACATTTGTATTTGTTATCTAAGGATAATAGGCACGATTGGGCGCCCTCCTATTTGTGTTTTCTTCTATGTTTTGGCTTCCTGAGAGTTGAAAAGAGGAGCAGCCCATACGTGGAGAGAATATCACTGTGTGGGGGACAGTGTATAAATAAGATCCCCTAAGCACGTTTGTCAGTTTGTATATATATATGCAATACTGACCACAATCTTTGTGAGTATATTCCTTATTGAGGTGAAAGGTGGTGGACTGATTCATTTATCAACGATATTGCACCAGAAGCGCCTTCTTCTTCTTTTGTTGTCCGGGATATTCTTGACACCTTCATAGTGATCTATCTAGATGATATTCTGGTCTTCTCCGATTCCCCGGACCAACACACTTGTCATGTCAGCCAGGTCCTTCAGCGTCTTCGGGAGCACGGCCTATATGCCAAGCTTGAAAACTGCGTCTTCTAGGTTACATACTTACGCCAGGCCACATTCAAATGGATCCCCAGAAGTTGAAGGCAGTCTTGGAGTGGCCTATCCCCAGAGATCGGAAAGCCATCCAACACTTCATGGGGTTTGCAAACTTCTACCGAAAGTTCATACAGGACTTCTCCCGAGTCTGTGCGCCGATTACTTCACTCACTAAGACGCATGAAAAATTCTCCTAGAGACCTCTGGCACAAATCGGCCTTTGACAGACTTAAAGGGATAGTAATACTTGAAAATAAGTTTACTTTATATTGTAGCCCTTAAAACAACATGAAAAATGATATAAGTCTTATCTTCCAAACCTTTATGGTTTGGAAGATACTCACTTGTAAAATTCTCTTTTCCTGGCTGTTTCAGCCAAGTCTGCCATCTAGTGGACAGATTTGGAATTCGGTCCACAGAGCAACCTGCAGCTCTTCAGCAGTGCCGAGATCACTATCTTTGAAAAGAACTACTTAACTGGAACTATCTACAAAGTGTGCCTGGCTTGAAAGCACACTTTGTAGACCATTCCAATTAAGAAATTCTTTTTAAAGATGGTGATCTCAGAACTTCTGGAGAGGCACAACCGGTCCCGGGACCGGATTCCAAATCTGAAGGGTGGAGCAATGACATCACTCCAGGGGATACTTTACTTCTGAATATCTCCCAAACCATAAAGGTTTGGGAGATAAGGCTTATATCATTTTTCATGTTTTTTTAAGGGCTGCCATATAAAATAAACTTATTTTCAAGTATTACTATCCCTTTAAGGGTCTGTTTACCCAAGCCCCTATCTTAGTGCAACTAGACGCTTCCAAAGCCTTTTACTTGGAAGTTGACGCCTCGGAATTGGCCCTGGGTGGGGTTTTGTCTCAAAGAGGAGATAAAGATGACCGCCTCCACCCGGTAGCATTCTATTCACGCAAACTATCATCAGCAGAGAAAAACGACGACATCAGAGAGAGGGAAATGATCGCTATCAAATGTGCCCTAGAGGAGTGGCGCCATATTCTGGAGTGGGCTTCTCTACCCGTTACAGTGTATACGGACCACCGTAACCTTGAATACTTGAAGTCTGCTAAACGACTTCGCCCTTGCCAGGCCAGGTGGTCTCTCTTTTTCTCCCGCTTTAATCTGCCTATTACATATCGACCTGGAACCAAGAATCAGAAGGCTGACGCCTTATCCCGAATGTATGAGGACTTGGCCCAGGATATAGATACAACCGACACATCATTCCTCCGCAACATTTTTTGGCCACGCAAGTGTCACTGCTGGATCGAATACGCACCTCCATTAACCGTCCCCCAGTCATGGAACCCCCACTAACGCTGCAGCAAGGCCTATGGCACCATGGAACTCAGGTCTACGTCCCTCTGGCTATCTGCCTTGACGTTTTGAAATTGTTCCATGACATTCTGTCAGCAGGCCACGGCGGGGTGACCAGTACTAGTGAGAACATCCGTCGCTATTTTTGGTGGCCAACCCTGACACAAGATAGCAAGGATTATGTATCCTCCTGTGAGGTTTGTGCCTGGGCCAAATCACCTAAGACCAGACCTGCAGGCCTCCTTCAACCCAACCTCGTTCCTTCCAGCCCATGGTCAGATATTGCAATGGACTTTATTGTGGAGCTACCACCATCACACAAACACGACACCCTCCTGGTGGTCGTGGACCGTCTCACCAAAATGGCACACTTTATTCCCACAACTGGGTTACCCTCTGCAGCCAAGACCGCCATGATTTTTCTGCAGGAGATCTACTGCCTCCTTGGTCTACCCCGGTCAATAATCACTGACCATGGTACTCAGTTTAATTCTCGATTCTGGACTCACTTCTGCCGGCATTTGAATATCCAACGTTATTTGTCCTCAGCCTATCATCCCCAAACCAACGGGCAAACAGAACGGACCAACCAAACACTCGAACAATATCTCTGTTGCTATACCTCCTACCTCCAAGATAACTGGTTCTCATTGCTTCCCACTGCGAAGTTCTCCTATAATAACCACATCCACCACTCCAGCAAACTCACCCCGTTTTACGCCAACTATGGTTATCACCCGCTCGCCCTTCCGGATCTTCCCTGTCCTACTGCATTGCCTGATGTTGCCCAACGACTCAACACCCTGTACCAGCTAAGACGTACTCTGCAGCACTCCCTAGTAGCAGCTCAACAACACTACAAAGGACAAGCCGATAAAAAAAGATCTCAGGCCCTGACCTATGTGCCAGGAGAGAAAGTCTGGCTGTCCACACAGTATTTGCGAACGTCCTACCCTTCAAGAAGCTATGGCCTCGCTATATTGGTCCATTTCCCGTCTCCAAGGTTATTAATCCTGTGACAGTTCGCTTGGATATTCCTTTACATTATAGGGTGCATCCAGTATTCCATGTGTCTTTGCTTAAACCTTGGAGAGCCTCCTGTTTCGCTTGACAGGACACCACTCCCCCCCTCCTGACCCGATCATGGTCAATGGGTCCGAGGAGTACGAAGTCCAAGAGATCTTAGACTCCAGGAGGCGTTACGGCAGGTTAGAATATCTGATACACTGGAAGGGTTACGGTTCAGAGGAACGATCCTGGGAGTCGGCTAGGGACGTACACACCCCTGCTAAAGTCAGGGCTTTTCATAGACGTCATCCTGGCTGTCCATCCCCGGGTCGCGCCCTGGGGTCGCGTCTGCAGCTGGGGCTCTGTCACGATGACCGACGGTCTCCTACCTGGTCCAGGCACCCGCGGTGTCTGCAGGGTCGGCTGGCTTCCATGCCACGATCGGGGGACCCGCGGCGCTTCCGGGTTCTAAGCGCCACGGTCCTTGCCTCTCGGCGCATGCTCCCCAGGTCATGTGACTGACTGTTCCCTTTTTTAAGTCTGCTCTCTCCCTCCAGTCTTTGCTCAGTTGTTCAGTAGCCTTGCTGTGCTTACCTGTGTCTTACAGTCCTGTCTGATAGCCTGGTTCCTGATCCTGTTTCGTTTCCTGACTCCGCTTGTGTTGCCGCCTGCCCTGACTTTTGGCTCATCCCTGACTCCGCTTGTGCTGCCGCCTGCCCTGACCTCTGGCCCGTCCACGACCCTGCCTCTGTCTTGATCCTTCTGGTTTACACCGGTGCCTCTACCTGCTGTACGCTGCACCTGGGCTCCTGTCTTGCAGATACCCGAGGGCCCTGCCGGGCCCTCACAGTCTGTTATAAAAAAAGATACCCAGGGTCTCTGATCTTGGAGATACGGTTAAATCTATGGAAGGGGCCACAAATCCATGGTTCCAAGCCCAAAAGTATGTGGCTAATGCAATTATTAAAAATAAGATTTCCAAAGCAAAAGGCAAGGACTAAGTGAATTTTGCAGCAGGCTGGATTGCAGAGCAACATTATGCAGTAAAGCAACAAAAGGATAGGCTTGAGGCTGAAAATTCTAAACTGAAATGTGAAGGAAGTGTTTTACTAGAACAAATTGGTTTTCTAAAAGCAGAGCCTTCCAGAATGAAGGTACAAATGTTGTTTGACCTGTTTTTACAGTGCAAGATACTAACTTTTCTTTGAAGCTGTTTTCCAGAAACAAAAAGGGATGCCTCCTGTGGAGAAGAGCAAACAATTAACATACGTGTTTGTTGCAGGCAAGGAAGCTGTTCCAGATAATAGAGGACCTTATCTCTGTTTTATGTTTTTTAAAGGGTTAGGAATGTCCCGAAAGTTTTTTTTACATTTAGAAGAGCTTAAAAATCTGAGCTAAATGCAAAAAAATGTATCTCTCAAATTGCTATGGTTTGAGAGATACAGGCATTTAAAATTCGATGTCTCCTACTGACAGCTGTAAAGCTATCAGCAGGAGATTCGTGTTGGTCGACACGGAGGCTCTGCAGCAGAGCCGCAGTCTCGTTAGTTACAAAGAATCCTTTCATTGGAATGGTCTAAAATGTGTACTTGCAAACCAGGCACACGTTTTAGACCATTCAAATGAAAGGATTTGTTGAAACTAACGAGATTGTGGCTCTGTTGCATAGCCTCTGTGTTGACTGACACAGATCTCCTGCTGACAGCTTTACAGCTGTCAGTAGGAGACATTGAACTTTAAATGTCTGTATCTCTCGTACCATAGCGGTTTGAGAGAAGTTTTTTTTTTTTTTTTACATTTAGCTCAGCTTTTTAAGCTCTTCTAAATGCAAAAAAACTTTTTTGGACATTACTAACCCTTTAATGGAAAGCCTCTAATTTATTTATTTATTTTTTATACAGTCAGGTGGGCCAAATTCCAAATGTATTTTTGTTTTTCCTTTTACAAAACACCTGCACTATTAAGCAGTTACAGAAACTGTAATAATCAATTAATTCCCCAACTGGATGAATTGTTGCCTGAAGTGAGGCTAGTATTTTAATCATACTGGGGAAATGATATGTAACTTTGTTTTGGTTACAACAAAAATAGCTTCATTTTAATGTATGGAAACAGACATTTTATTTTTATTTCTATATAGATTACATGCTGTAAGTACTGTATGTACACGTGGCATCAAATCTATATTTTGAATTTTGTTTCCCCTCTAACTTTTTATAAAAATGGTGGGGGTTAGTAGATTTAATGACCTCTAGATGGGATGAAAATATGTTAGAACTAAGCCATATGGTCTGTTATTCCATACCTTGACATGTCCTCCTAGATTAAATTTGCAGATGATGTAGCAAATAGTAATTAGTACAGGGAATGTATTAATTAATGTGTTTATGTCCCTTTCTACTCTACTACTTTTGTATTGCTTTGGATGATCTGTTATGGAACCATATGCTAATTATGCTGAGACGAGTGAAATACACTATTAGTGATTTGGTAAGATCGCACAGCACACTTTTAGTGTAGTGTATCTTCTAATATCTAAACTACTAATGTAACACATTATGACAAACACTGCGCAGATAAATCCAACTGAATACCTTGACAGACACTACAGACATGCTACCCATATCACGCCCTCAAGCAATAAACTGTTTTTCCCTTGTGTGGTTTCATCAATACACCATGAAAGAGAACAGCAAATGAACTGTTATAAAACATTTCCAAAATATGAAAGTAACACCAGATCCCATGGTCTAATAGAGGAGAGAGAGGCCTGCAGCCTGAAAGCAGCCCAGTCCTGACCTCTAAATGAAGAAGTGGATCTGATGTGGAAGTGACTGACCGATGCTGTGGATGAAGCAGTGTTGGTGGTACAGAAGCCTGAAAGAGATGTGGGTGGGAACTCACAAACAATGCAGCCGGATATAAAGCCAAAGGACTAATGAGGGTTACAGGAGGTCTACAGAGTGACTGCAAGGTGTAATGAATGGTACACAAATGATCTCTGTGAAAGCCTTAGCTAAACTACGCTTCACAGTACTCTAAATTTTAAAACATGTGTCATGTCAATCATGTCTCAGTATAAGCCTATTTTTACATTCAAGGTTACACACCCTACCCTTAAAACAGAATCAGTGTACAGGTGGGCAATTTAACAGGTTAAAATCTGTCTATGAGCCTACAGGTGGGGAATGTAAAATAGGATATCTTTATATTAAAAGGTTCCCAAATGTGGTTCAAGAGATTGTTGCTTACATTGACTTTGCTCTGTGTGTGGGGTGGTAGTTATTTTAGGTATGATGAAATGCATGTATCATGCAAGTTATTGCAAGGTTATTAAATGCTACTATATACTACAACCCATCAGACAGTGGGTAGTTTTATTGGTTGGGGGGGGTTGTTGGAATTTTTACTTTTAAAGTGTTAGTAATGGCCACAAAAAAGTTTTTTTGCATTTAGAAGAGCTTAAAAAACTGAGCTAAATGCAAAAAAAAAACGTATCTCTTAAACCGCTATGTTTTAAGAGATACAGGCATTTAAAGTTTGATCTCTCCTACTGACAGCTGTAAAGCTGTCAGCAGGAGATCTGTGTCGGCCGACACGGAGACGCTTGAGAAAAGCCGCAATCTCGTTATTTACCATTAATCCCTTCATTGGAATGGTCTAAAACGTGTGCTTGAAAAGCAGGCACACTTTTTGGACCATTCCAATTAAGGGATTTGTGGTAAATAATGAGATAGCGGCTCTGGTCAAGCACCTCCGTGTTGGCCGACATAGATCTCCTGCTGACAGCTTTACAGCTGTCAGTAGGAGAGATCAAACTTTAAACGCCTGTATCTCTTGAACCATAGTGGTTTGAGAGATACATTTTTTTGCATCTAGCTGAGTTTTTTAAGCTCTTCCAAATGCAAAAATGTTTTTCTGGACACTTTACTCTCTTTATTTTTACCTTTTTTTTCATAATGCGTAGCTTAAGTCTGATGGCATTGCTGTGTGGAGGGAATGAACAGGTGGATTGTATTGGATACGATTTATTGTATTGCATAGGATTCTATGATTCATTTCACACAGACAATTAAAGCACTATATTTGCATATGGCATGTGCATTCTGAATATGCACCACAAGGGGCAGTGTTTAGGAGTGGCTGAGCACATGTGTAATGACTGCCATTGCAGAGATGCATTCTGGGAATCCTGTGAAATGGCTTTGCCATGTGGTCAGGAACAAAGGAGCCATGTGACTTATTCAAGTAACCTGACTGGACATTACATGTGGCTATTAGGGCTTTTGTCACGGTTTGTTACGACTCTCAGACACAAGGTTTAGGTAAAAACACAACTTTATTGCAATAATTAAGATTATCCCTTAGGATTGTAAACACATACATATATACATAGAATGAATGGTAAATACGAATAATGCAGACTCTACCGGTCTTGCCAAATACCGGGCAAGACAGCCTGGGTAATCAGGAGTAAGAGGCTCTACCGGCCTTGCCAATACCGGGTAAGGCAACCTTCAGATGGAATAATGTACAAGGTTCTACCGGCCTTACCGAAATACCGGGCAAGGCAGCCCAAATTAACACAACGGTGTAGGCTCTACCGGCCTTGCCAATACCGGGTAAGGCAACTCCAGATGGACTGAGGTGCAAGGTTCTACCGGCCTTACCAATACCGGGCAAGGCAGCCCAAGTAAACACAATGGTGTAGGCTCTACCGGCCTTGCCAATACCGGGTAAGTCAACCTCCAGATGGACTGAGGTACAAGGTTCTACCAGCCTTACCAATACCGGGCAAGGCAGCCCAAGGATACGTGGAGTCAGACAAGGTCAGGGAGAGACCTAGGCAACGGTACCCTGTCACACCAGGAAAGGCCAGAACGCCGCTGTTAGGACTGGACAGCGCTCAATGTCAGCAATACTTAAGGATCTGCCGACAGAGAGTAGCCTAAACACTTTGGAGCAAACCAGCGTCCACACGCTGGGACAAACAAGGGAATCGTGTAGCCGCAAGGCTAAAAATAACCCAACGTCCACACTCTGGGACTAACAATATAATCGTATAGCCGCAAGGCTTTGGAGCAAACCAGCGTCCGCATGCTGGGACCAACAAGTGAATCGTATAGCCGCAAGGCTTTGGAGCAAACCAGCGTCCGCACGCTGGGACCTACAAGTGAATCGTATAGCCGCAAGGCTTTGGAGCAAACCAGCGTCCGCACGCTGGGACCAACAAGTGAATCGTATAGCCACAAGGCTTTGGAGCAAACCAGCATCCGCACGCTGGGACCTACAAGTGAATCGTATAGCCGCAAGGCCTTGGAGCAAACCAGGGTCCGCACGCTGGGACCAACAACATGTATCGTATAGCTGCAAGGCTTTGGAGCAAACCAGCGTCCGCACGCTGGGACCAACAAGGGAATCGTATAGCCACAAGGCTTAGGAGCAAACCAGCGTCTGCACGCTGGGACTGACAAGGAATGTCGCCTACGCGACCAAGCAGAAGGTCACCAGGAACACAGGACACAGGCCAGGAGATGACAGGAACCAGCAGGACGAACAGCCGGTCAGGAAACAGCAGTGAAGACGGTCAGCAGGAAACAGCAACCTCAGGAGACTAGGCCGGAACCAGGACTGGAACAACTCTGCAGAAAGGAGGCACTGGAACCAGATGCAATCAGGAACTCAGCAAAAAGGCCCAAATGACTACTGGACATGGTGTAAGCGAATGTGGTCAGAGACACCACGAAAGGGCAACCAAGGGGTGCCCAACCCAGGTTTAAATAGGCAATATGAGGCGGGCTAAAGGCAGACAGCCAATGGAAGCCCCCTACTGGTGATAGACAAGAAAATGCAGCAATCACGGGCACCGTGATAGCTTTGCAGCCATTGCTTAAGTAGAACCCACCATGCAGAGCTGATGAACAAAGGCCTTTTGCTGTCCAAGAGTCAGACATCAAAGATGACTTGCAGGGTTCCCTTGGACAAAAAAAGAGATGCTTGCATGTGCTGATATTTCACTGAAAGATAAGCTAAGTATCATTGTAACACTGTATTTCTGTTATCTATAACTTTGTTGTAATAACCCTTTTTTAGATATATTGCTTTAACAGCAAATGTTATAGTAAAGTATATCAAATATTACAACTGTTTCCTGTGTATTCATTCCACATAATTAACTGATATACCGTAATCAAATAAATATTAATGTTGTGATTGATATCCTAATTAGAATATTCATATTTGCATATTAATATTCGTAATTCAGGCCACGAATACAACAGCTGATCCCTTTTAAATTCCTTAATCAATGCAATAGCTTTAAAAGAATCTTCACTTAATATAGCATTACATTTTAGTATAAAGCTGGAATCCTTGGTATCAAAAGTCTGAAACTTTCTGAGGCGTAAGACCCTGGGTATTCATGTTCAAATCTTTAACTCTTTAGTAGTCATTTTCTCCAGATCTAAAAAGAGGGACTTAACATTAGGAGGGTCATTCCCAGTGGGTAAATCCTCACTTTCAATGTCAATGACAGATTCTAATTTCAATTGCTGTTCTGTAGAGTTCAAAAAAATCACTCTACATGTATGCAACCACATCTGGTGCTTCATCATGATGTACAAATACAATATAAATGATACTAAAAATAACACACCAACATATCTTGAAGAAGCAACAGGTAAATCAACACTTATGAATATTAGATTAGACAATGATTCCAGTCATATACAGAAGTGACACTTCGTGAAAAAATAACCTATGATCACAATTCCATATAAAGGAGTTAAAGGCTACAACAATGCGAAGCACTCCGTTGGAGAGCAGACATGTATTCAAATGTGGATACTGGTGCTTCAAAACGCTAGTAGCAGTAATGTACCATTCATAGTGGACTCACCTGGATTTGCAGGTGCTGTGCCAACACAGGTTCTCCAGTCCTGATCCTATATATATATGTGTCCTGCTGGGCAGGCTGGCAGTTGTTGTTTCCAAGCATAATGGTAGTGCACATAGGTTCTGGTTCTATGAAATGGCAGTGAAAGTTGAGGGAGGAGAGAAACAGGGACGGTGCAGATGGATTACAGGTGTATGATATGGCAGTGGAAGATGAGTAAGAGAAAAATGATAGTGTAGACATCTGCAGTGCAAGTTATGAGAAGTATGAGTAGAGTAGATGGTGCTGGGTCTATGAGATAACACTGGAAGGTGAAGGGTGGGAGGGGGAATAAGAAAAGAACAGATGACGTAGAGAAAGGGAGGGAGTGAGGAGGATAAGAAGAGGAGAACAGGTAGAGCATGGGAGGGTAGAAAAAGAGGCAAGTAAGCAGAGTGGCTAAATGAAGGGACATAAGAAAAGGCTAACAGAGTGGCCTGGGTGGGAGGGAGAGTGAGGGAGTTGAACAGGCAAATTGGTGAAAGGAAGGGATGGAGTGAGTGGTGAAAGACTGTAGAAAGGACTGATCAAATAACCAGGGGGCACCCCTTAAGATTGGAGAAAAGGAGGTTTCAACCTCAGCAGGAAGGGATTTTTTTTTTTTTTATAGTAAGGTCTATTAAAAGATGATTTTAGTTTTACCGGTTACATCCTTTTCTCTTAGTCAATATAACTCACAGGTACCATGGGCAGGCAATAGCTCCTCCCAGTGGGCAGGAACACTTTTAGAAGAAATGCAGGGGTTGAGCCTCCCCTTCCTCCATATCAGGCTACCCCACTAGCCCCCGGCCCCAGATAGACTTGTGAAGAGACTACTAAGTAGGACAGCAAGAAGGAAGAAAGGAAAGCTCCTGTGAGCAAAGAACCCAAGACGACTCCCACTTCCAGCGACAGGAGACCCAGCATGGTCTCGTGCCCTGGGTGGGAAACCTGTGAGTTATATGGATGAAGAGAAAAGTATTTAAAAGGTAAGACTAAAATCCTCTTTTCTCTGTCATCCAATATAACTCAACATGGGGATATACCAACATTGAGCTCCTAGGGTGGGAAAAAGAAGGAAAGGACCAACCGCCGGTCCCCCATGATACCAGAGGTCCCATGGACTAATCAGAACACGGAACTTCCCAAACTAACTAGGTGTCAACAGACAATGAATAACTGATAAGACAGCACACAAGAACAAGAGCCAACAGGGCTCAAACAGTTAACCAACTATAAGGCAAAAGAATAATAAAGTCCTAGAGGCGCAAAACTGCCTCAAGGACTTTCCTGCCAAAGCTGACTTCAGCTGAAACCAGAACATCAACACTGTAGTGTTTGGCAAAGGTATGCATGGAAGACCAAGTGGCCTCCTTGCACAGCTGTTCAGCAAAGGCCTGATTCTTGTAGGCCCAGGAGCAGGGATGGGTGAGAAATTTCACCTCAAACTGAAATTGGCGAATAATTGCACTTCCCGATTAGTGAATAATTTCCTGTGAAAAGTGCAGATTTTCCTCTTTTTGACTAGCTCATTCCACTGAAATTAATGAGAACATTGAATTTCTACACAACACACAGCAAATATTTTTTTTCCCAAAGGCACAGTATAAAAAGGGCATGAGGGTGACTGTATTGGTGGAATGTGGGGAAAGAATCAGCTGAACAGGAAATATTTTTTGGGGGGGTTTGTTTACTGGGATTGGGGGCAGTTAATACAAAATAAATCCTAAATACAATTAAAATATCCAATAAGAAGTTATAAAAGGGGTCGGAGGAGGGTGCCTGTGTTGGTGGGTGGAGTCTGGGCAATTTGTTTTTTGGGGGTAGTTCTTGATATTGGGGGGACAGTTAATAATAATAAAATAAAATAAGACATTTGCATGTAAAGTGATAGGGTCCACAGTCTAGTGACAGACAGTCTGCCAGAACATTTTCTACCCCTGGGATGTGAACAGCAGAGATGAACGAGATGTGTTCTTCTGCCCAGGCTAAAATAGCCTTGACCTCTGACCAAGCAGAAGTGCTTCTTGTGCCCCCTTGATTGTTTATGAATGCCACGGCTGTGGCGTTTCCAACTGGACGTGAACTGGACAACTCCTCAGTGGAGAGAGGACCACTACACCAGAGAGTGATAAATCGCCCTAAGCTCCAGTACGTTGATGAGCTGGAGGGTCTCCTCCGCAGTCCATCTGCCTTGAACCCCCAGGTGACCCAGGACAGCTCCCCAGCCACTGAGGCTGGCGTCTGTCGTCACTAGGGTCCAGTCTTGAATGACAAAGGGCTTCCCGTTCTCCAGGTTAGACCTGTCCAACCACCAAAGCAGGTCCTGTCTCACCTTCAGGAGACAGACAAAATGGTACAAGAGATCCGGATTCCCACAAGCTCAGATGGTGAAACTCTGAATCTCCTTGGTGTGGGCCATGGAGTATAGAACCTCCTCAATGGTGGACGCCATGCGACCTGTCAGAGACGAGAACTTGCGCGCTGGAGCAGAGATCCACTAAAGGGCCCGGGACACCCGATGCATGATCCGTTGGATAGAACCCTCAGTGAAGAAAACCATACCTTGGCATGTGTTGAACCCAGGACCAAGGACGACCAGTGCCTGAGAGGGAACTGGAGCAATTTCTCCATATTTAGAATTCACCCATGGTGGAGGAGAATCTGAGCACAGTCTTGGATATGCACAAAGATGTTTGAATAAAAATCTAAACCCCTATCTCTCTCAGGAGAGAGAGACGTGGCTGCATGCTTCTCTCCCAGGGCTGCAAAGGGTCCACAACAGCACCTGATAACTGGGCAATCCTCCAGGGGAAGCCAGTAATGGTAATCCGCCTAATGGGGGAATTTGGACACCCCATATTTAACATTAAAATAATAAAAATACTGAAACTAAGCAGTACTGTTCTCAGCCACAAAACCAGGGTCATGAAACAAGTCTATATGGGCAGGTGCTAGTAGGCAGCCTGATATGGAGCAAGGGAAGGCTCCTCCCCTGCACCACTTCTAGAACTGTTTCAGCCCACTGGGAGGAGCTGTCTCTTCCCCATGGTACTTGTGCGTTAAATTGGACGACAGAGAAAGGATGAAATTAACTTAACAATATTTTCTTTTTTTCTGTGTCCTTCCATGGCTCTTGTACAATGGGGTATTGTCTCTGCCCCTTTGGTGGGGTAGGACCAGTCAAACTGAATATAAGGTAGTCTCCTTCATCCATCTGGTAGTCTTACTGTTGCCCAAGCTAAAAAATATAATACAGACAGGTTAAAGGTAGGGTGATCCGTGGAAGGACACAGAAGAAAAGGAAATATCGGTAAGTAAATTTCATCCTTTCTTCTGTGTCCTATACCCGGCTCTTGTACAATGGGATATGCCAAAGCAGCACATCATGCAACAACAAGGGTGGGGATATAAAGGTAAAGAACTTTTCATACCAGTTAATCTGGAATGACTGCTTACAGGACTTGTCTCCCAAACTTGGCATCTGCAGATGCCTGGACATCAGCCTTGTAGTGCTTTATGAAGGTTGTCAAGGATGACCAGGTCGCAGCTTTGCATATATCCTCAGGAGACACAGAAGCTTTATATGCCCAGGAAGTGGCTAAAGATTTAGCCGAGCGTGTCTTGACCTTAACAGGAGGGGGCAGCTTAGCTTACATTTAGGCTAGACTAACACACTGTGAGATCCATCTAGCTACTGATGACTTAGAAGCAGGGGATCCCTTAAATTTCCCAAAGAAATGTACAAATAGGGTATCTGTTTTCCTGAATTCCTTAGTTCTAGCTAAATAAGTTATGAAGCGGACTAGGTCAAGCTCATGAAACTTCTTTTCTTTGTCATTCTGGAGGTTATGACAAAAAGAGGGAAGGACAATTTCCTGATTCAGATGAAAAGAGGACACTACCTTACACCTAAAGGAGGGTTTGAATCTAAGCACTACCTTATTCTAATGTATAACCAGGTATGGGGATTTACAAGATAGATTATGTAGCTCACCAACTCTCCTAGCAGAGGCAATGGCTATAAGCAGGATCATTTTGTAAGTCAAGGCTTTGATAGAAGCCGACTGCAAGGGTTCAAACACTGGAGAGGTAATTAGTTGTGCCAATACTAAATACAGATCCAGGGAGGGACTATTTCCCTAATATGCGGTCTAGATTTCTCCATTGCTCTGATATATTTCCTTACCAGGAAATCATCAGCAAACTGTTTGCATAGGAGGGCTGAGAGAGCCAATAGCTGAACTTTTATAGATGGTTTAAGTCCTTTCTAAAATCCCAAGTATAAGAAATCTAGGATCCTAGCTGAGTTGATGTCTGATAATTTTTTGGTGTTTTTTAAGACATCAGGATCTGAACCCCCTCCAGACACTACAATAGATGGAGGAAGTGGAAGTCTTTCTGCCTGAAGCAATGATGGCAGCAACTGGTGATTATAATCCTTTCTGAAGTAAGATCTTCCGCTCAACCTCCAAGCCTTCAAGTTCAAGAAGGCTGTATCCGGATGATACAGTGGCCCCTGGCTCAATAGATCCTCCCTTAGAAGTAGAAATAATGGATGCTGAATTGATAATTTCACCAGATCTGCGTACCAAGTTCTTCTTGGCCAATGAGGAGCAATTACTATCACTTCCGCCTGGTCTGAGATTATCTTCCTTAATAACTCTTGAAGGACTGGATTGGGAGGAAACATATATGCCAGATGATATGACCATTTCCACATTAAGGCATTCTGCCCTAGGGCTGCTGGATCCTGCCACCGGGAAAAGTACCTCTGGCACTTTGAGTTTTGGCTTGATGCCATAAGGTCTACTTCTGGTTGACCCCATTTCTTGGTGATCCAAAGGAAAACTTCCTGATTCAGTGACCACTCCCCCTGATTTAGGTATGTTCTGCGCAGGAAATCTGCTTGGCAATTTACTTTTTCTGAGATGTGTGACGCGGTTATGGATTTCAGATTTTTTTCTGCCCAAGAGAGAATCTTTCTGACTTCTTTCAGCAGAGTTTTACTCTTGGTACCACCTTGATTTTTTTAAGTAAATCACTGCTGCAGAGTTGTCTGCGCAGACTAGAACTGGTTTTTGGAGAATTTGAGATTTGAATTGTTTCAGATAGTTTGCCACTGCCCTTAGTTCCAATACATTTATGTTTAATCAAGACTCTGCTAAAGACCATCTTCCTTGAGCGATCAGGCTGTTGCATGTACCTCCCCAGCCTGTGAGGCTAGCACCTGGTCACTATTTCCCATACTGGTTGTCTTAAGGGAACTCTTTTTGAGAGGTTATTGTTGCTGGACCACCAGAGAAAGCTCTTTTTTTTTACCTCTTTTGGTAAAGGAATCTTCTGAAGTTTGTTCTGACTCTTCTTGTGCCATACCGACAGAAAGTAGTTTTGCAGTAGCCTTAGATTAAATCTTGCCCATGGAATTAATTGAATGGAAGAGCTGAGAACTCCTAACAGCTTCATGTAATCCTGTGATAAAAGTAAGGTCTCTTTTTTGAATTTCCCGACCCTCGTCTTGATTTTGGAAATCCTTTCCTCTGTCAAGTAGACTATCCCCTCGGAAGTGTCTATTATCATTCCCAAGAAGGTGATAGTTTGGGGTTGAGTCAGCTGGCTTTTCTGGAGGGTTATTAGCCATCCTTGCTCCTGAAGGCTCCATAGGCTCTGAGTGGTGTAGCCTGCAGACTGTTGTCTGGATACTGAGACCCTCAATAGATCGTCCAGATAAGGAATTACACATATCCCCTTTTGTCTCAGACTCTTATGGGATACTGTCAATACCTTGGCAAATTCCCTTGGTGTTGAGGAAAGGCCGAAGGGGAGGCCTTGAACTGGTAATGTTGATCTTCTAGGCAGAACCTCAGATACTTCCTGTGTAACCTCATGACTGGAATGTGGTGGTATGCATCCTTTAAGTCTGTGGTCGTCAAGAAAGATTTTTCTGGAACTGCTTTCAGAACAGAAGTTACTGACTCCATCTTGAATCTTTGATACTTGATAAAGGAATTTAGGAATTTTAGATCCAGTATCGTGCTGAATCAACCAGTGACCTTTGGAACCAAGAACAAAACTGAATAAATTCCCAAATTCCTTTGGGTAGGAAGAACTGCCTCTATCACATTCTTTTTGAGGAGGTCCTGAATTGCCTGCTTGATCTGAATGAATGAATGAATATGTTTATTTATATAGCACCACAAGTGTACGCAGGGCTTTACAATTTAAGGGGTTAGACAACAAAGGGTTATAAGTGCTATGCAAAGTGAAACACTGGAAGTGAGGTCCCTGCCCAAAAGCTTACAATCTAAATCTGATCTGTAATGCCTTGGTCGTAGGAATGAGGCCAAGTTCCAGTAAATATCCTGTCTCCAAGATTTGATGTACCCATCAATCCGGAATTGGGTCTGATGGTCAAGCTTGGAGGTATAACCCCAGTCTATCCCCTACTGGGATAGGAGACAGGGACCACTCTACTTCATTGGGGAACCCTTTTGGAAATGAATTTATAGGAAGGATCCTTTTTGAATCTTCCCCTGGATCCTTGAGATGAAAACTGTTTCTTCTGATCATACTTTCCTGTTTGAGATCTTCTGGGGTCTCGAAAATTTTGCATACAGCTGTTCTTGTTGGTGACCTGGTCCTTCTCTCCTACGGTAAACAGGAGCTTTTTCCACCAGTTAATTTTTTTTTTAACAATTTCCTAGGTGTTCCCCAAATAACATTTTACCCAAAAAGGAGAGAGCTATTAACTTATTTTTAGATAAAGTGTCTGCTCCCCATGAACGTAGCCATAGTGCCCTTCTTGCTGTCACAGACAAGAATGAAGCTCTAGATGCTAAATCGGATTATATCCAGAGAGGCATCACAAGAGAAATGTATTGCTTGTTTTATTAATGCTACCTTCTTAATTAATTTTGTGTGACAAACAGAAGATTCTATCTTCTCCTCAAATTGATTTAACCATATTCGGATTGTCCGGGTAACACAAGCCAAGGCGGTTGCTGATCTCAGCAAAAAAACTGGAGGAACTCTGCGGCAGCTGCATCCAGAACCCCCAATTCTGGCTGAAAATCAGTAAGGCCTAATGTTTTCCTCATAATCTTCTGGAATTTCCCCTTCTTCAGAGAAGTACCCTGATACCATATCCTGTAAGCTTCCTACCTCCAAATCTTCCAATATGACTGATGTCAGGATCTTCTATGCGTGCAGGCTTTTTAGGGACAGATGCTTCCTTCATGGCAGAAAAGGTATCCTGCATGGATGTCTTCGTCCATGATAAAAAGTCCTGGAACTGCATAGGCATGTCTTGTTCCACTGCTTTCTTAAGACAATCCTGGCATAATTTAGTATTATTGACCTGGGAATCTTTTTATCACAGGCAACACACATCTTGGACATAGGAGCGGACATATCCTCCTTCGGAGTGCTGTCTGAGGGAGACTTGTTCTTACAGGACTGTTTAGTAGGGGCAGACATAATAAAAATTAAAACAGACTTTAAGTTAATTAAAATTAGCACCAGAACCTAAAAAGCTACACCCTGCCCCTAACCTAAATGAAAAGAATGACACCTGATTCTATTAGTCCCAGATCCTTAAATATCCACCTGAGGATATCCACTTCCTGTCCAATAATTACAAAATGAGGTGCTTACCTGCACCTTCGGTCCACATGCGCGCCCATGGAGTCCCGCAGCAGTTACAAACCAGATGTGTTCCAACTCTGGAATGCACAAGAACGGAACATGCACGGAAGCGCCTTGGTCCTACTTCCGCTCTGCACTGTGTGGAAGCCGAATTGGGAAAACATGCAGACGCCTGCTCCTGGCTCTGAGGCAGATACAGGGCACTTCAGAGGGACTTGGCCTCTGGATTGGCAGCACTGTAATTCGGCCCAGGTAGGAAATGATATAAAAAAAATTGGATTTTAGTCTTACCTGTTAAATCCTTTTCACTTAGTCCATACAGGTCACTGGTACAATGGGAGAAGATCCGCCCCTTTAAGTAGGCAGGAACATTCATTCAAATGTATGCAGGGGCTGGAGCCTCCCCTCCCTCTTAAGCTGCCCTCAGCCAGAACAAACTAGATTGATTTGAGACACTAACCTGACCAGAGTAAGAAGGAAAAGGAAGACTCCTGTGAGCATGCCCCAAAGGTCTCCCACTGAATGCTACAGGAGAGCCAAGCATGGTCCCTTGACAGGGTGGGAGACCAGTGACCTGTATGGACTAAGTGAAAAGGATTTAACAGGTAAGACTAAAATCCTATTTTCACTGTCGTCCAATATAGGTCACTGGTACAATGGGATGTACAAACATTGAGCTTTCCCAGAGGCGGGAAGTAAGGCAAGGACCAAGCGCAAGGCCCAAAGTCACCAGAACTGCTATGAACCAATTAATCATAGAGCCCAATAACCGGAGTGTCAACGGACACCAACCAGGGGTAAAAACGAACCCCCGAACCAACACAGCACACTGAACTAGAGCCAACAGGGCTCAACAGCAAAGAAGCACTAAGAACCACAGAGTAGAAGATTCTAAACAGGCAAGACTGCCTCCAGGACCTTCCTCCCAAAGCTGGCATCAGCCGAGGCCAGTACATCAACACGATAGTGCTTGGAGAATGTGTGCACAGAGGACCAAGTGGCCGCCCGGCACAGTTGATCAGCAGACGCCTGATTCTTGTAGGCCCAAGAGGACCCAATTGATCTGGTGGAATGAGCAGTAACCCTGAAGGGAACGTGCTTATTCCGCAGTTTGTAGGCTTCACGAATGGTAGATTTTATCCAAGAGGCAATAGTTACCTTGGATGCCGGTCTCCCTGCCCTAGGCCCCTCAGGAATGAAGAACAGGGCGTCAGACTTCCTGATAGACTCAGTGCGATGAACATAAAATTTAAGACAACGCACAACATCCAACAAATGGAGATCTCTTTCCTTGTCAGAGGAAGGGTTAGGGCAGAAAGAGGGAACCACAATCTCCTGATTGATGTGAAATTCGGAGACAACCTTGGGTAAAAACTCCTTGGAAGTGCGAAGCACTGCCTTATCCTTGTGGAACACCAAGTAAGGAGGTTTACAAGACAGAGCTTGTAACTCTGCTACCCGGCGAACTGAGACAATAGCCAAAAGAAAGGCCATTTTCCAGGTCAAGAGACGTAATGGAACAGAAGCCAAGGATTCAAACGGGGGTCTCTGGAGAACCCCCAGTACCAAATTGAGGTCCCACTGGGGAGTTGGACTCTTGAAGGCAGGCCGAACATGAGCCACACCTTGGAAGAAAACCTTAACATCAGGAAGAACAGCAATCCGTTCCTGGAAAAATACAGACAGAGCTGAAGTCTGAACCTTGAGAGAACTCAGGCTGAGTCCCTTCTCAACCCCATCCTGCAAAAAGGCCAGGACCGTGGGAAGATGGAAATCAAGTGATAGATCCTTATCAGTACACCATGCCACAAAGGTGGACCATATGCGATGATAGATCTTGGAAGACACAGGCTTGCGAGCTCTAAGCATCGTGGACACCACTGAAGAGGAAAACCCTTTCTTCTTTAAAATTGAGGATTCAACCTCCAAGCCATCAAATGGAGATGCTGAACATCCTCCTTCCACAGATATCCTTGAAGAAGTAGATCTGGACGGGCAGGAAGCGGAAAGGGATCCGCCACAGACATGGCTAGCAGTTCCGGATACCAGGACTGACAAGGCCAATTTGGAGTGATCAGGATGACAGGACAACGCTCCATCTTCAGCTTCTGGATGACTCTGATCAACAGAGGGAGAGGAGGGAAGATGTACGCCAGAGGGAACTCCCAAGGGATTGACAAAGCATCCACTGCTAGAGCAAGAGGGTCCCTCCACCGAGCGCAAAACACTGGCACCTTCCTGTTGTGTCTGGTAGCCATCAGATCCACTACAGGTACCCCCCACATCTGGGTTAGAAGGTGAAACACTTCTGGATGAAGCGCCCACTGTCCGCTGTCGACTGTGTGACGACTGAGAAAGTCTGCCATGACGTTGTCTACGCCTGGAATGTGTACTGCTGAGATGACGGGCACATGAGCTTCTGCCCAAGATAAAATGGCCTTGACCACTAACCAAGCGGTGAGACTTTTTGTGCCGCCTTGTCTGTTGATGTAGGCCACTGCGGTGGCGTTGTCAGACTCCACTCTGACTGGATAACCTTCCAACTGAGATTCCCAGTGCCTCAGGACAAGAAAGATGGCACGAAGTTCCAGAACATTGATGGAGAGAAGAGATTCTTCCAGTCCCCATTTTCCCTGAGCACTGAAACGACCCAACACTACTCCCCATCCCCGGAGGCTGGCATCCGTCGTGACTGTGGTCCAATAGGGAACCCTAAAGGATCTCCCTTTCAGGAGATGAGACAGGTCCAACCACCATTCCAAGCTCAACTCGACATGAGGAGGCAGAGAGACTGACAGATGCTGATGATCTGGATGATTCTTGCACGTCTGGATCACAAACCTCTGAAGTTCCCTGGTGTGTGCCATAGCAAATGGCACTGCCTCTATCGTGGAAATGAACTTCCCCACCAGAGAAGTCAACTTTGGCACTGGAACCCTGTCGAGCTCCAGGATCTTGGATACACGGAGAGCAATCTGATGAGCCACTTCCTCCGGTAAAAACACCATGCACTGCTGAGTGTCGAACAGGAGACCCAAGAAGAGGATCTGTTGAGATGGAACCAAGTCTGACTTGTCCAGATTCATAATCCAGCCGTGGCGATTGAGTGTCTGTATGTACAACTGCATCTGCTGATGGAAAATCTCTGCAGATGAAGCTTTCAGGAGCAGATCGTCCATGTAGGGAGTCACCCTGACTCCATCTCGATGAAGCACAGCAATCAAAGCTCCCAATACCCTCTGAAAGACCTGAGGAGCTGAAGTCGGTCCAAAGGGAAGAGCTGAAAACTGAAAGTGGCCTTTGTGACAGGCAAATCTGAGATACCGTCTGCTCTCTGGATGAATAGGGATGTGAAGATATGCATCCTGAAGGTCCAGGGAGGCAAGGAACTCCCCTGGAGACATTGCGGCTATCACAGAACGCAGGGATTCCTGACGATAGTGGGAACTCACAACAAAGGAATTGAGATCCTTGAGATCCAAAATAGGACGGGCACCTCTGTCCTTTTTGGCCACAACGAACAGGTTGGAATAGAATCCTGAACCTGTGTCCTCTGATGGAACCAGTTCCAGGACCTCTTTGTCCAAAAGATCCTGAATAGCGTCGTCGAACAGACGTCTTTTTGTAGGCTCCTGAGAAGGACGAGTAAAATGGAACCGAAAAGGAGGAAGGGAAGAGAAAGGGATCCTGTATCCTTCTGATACCACCTGAACAACCCAAGGGTCCGCCACTGACTCCTCCCAAACCCGGCGAAAGATGTGGAGACGTCCACCTACAGCCGGATGCGGACCCGGGTTCGGCGAGTCATGCCGAAGCAGTCTTGGAGGTCTTGGCCTTGGGGGCAACTTTGGGCTTCCAGGACTGTTTGGGCTTGGAGGAGGAGTGCGCAGAGGACGGACCCGCCTGGGGCGCAGAGCGTGTCTCAGTTTGGAAGGCACGAAAGGACCGAATGCGTTTGGCTGGAAACTTCTTTTTGAAGACTGATGGTAGAAGAGTACTTTTACCACCAGTAGCCTCACTAATCATCTCCTTAAGATCAGATCCAAACAGTGAGGTCCCTTGGAAGGGTAATGAAAGCAAGGCTTTCTTAGAAGCAGTGTCAGCAGACCAAATTTTCAGCCAAAGAGCACGTCTAGCCACCACAGAGGAAGTGGAGGCCCTCGCTATCATGCGCACAGCATCAAAAGCAGCGTCAGAAACATAATTTTGAGCTTCTGAGGTATTAGCAAGAAGCTGTAGCTGCTCAGACACTGGCGCATCCTGGCGAACCGCCTCAGTAAGCTGTTCCGTCCAGGCCGCAGTAGTCCGGTTAACCCACGCCACTGCAAACGTTGGACGCATGGCAGTGCCAATAGAGGCAAAAATAGATTTAAGACAAGTTTCTAACTTTTTGTCCGTTCAATCTTGCAGGGCAGAGGCATCAGATACAGCTAAGGCAGTAGATTTGGATAACCTAGAAATAGGAGCATCCACTTTAGGAGGATGAACCCATTTTGCCAGTTCAGTCTCAGGAAAGGGGTAAAGTTTAGCAAACTTTTCGGACACAGAAGAGGATTTCTCAGGATTCCTCCACGCATCAGAGACTAAACGAGCAAGAGTAGGGTTAGTAGGAAAACATACAACAGCTTTAGACGGTTTTTGAAAAACGTCAGTTGGATCATGAGTAGATTCCTGAGTCAGAGGAAGGTTGAGCGTGGTTAGCACAGCTCTGATCAAACCCTCAGCAGAGATTTCAGGGTCGCATTCTTAAGGGTCACCAATAGACCTGATAGATTCAATAACAGTGCCTTCCTCAGCATCAGAATCTTGTAAGAGTTCTTCCTCAGAAGAATCAGACATGTCAGGAGCCCCCTGTGGCTTAGGCAGGGAGGTCCTGACTGTGGAGGGGGTCTGCCAAACCTGAAGAGCCCCCTGAACCTGAGAGGGAAAGAGTTGAAGAGTGGATCTGAGATCCCTAGTGGCAGCCTTGAACTCTTTCACCCAAGTTGGCTCAATGGCGTGACTGGAAAGCCCAGGGTTGCTGTCATGACTTTCTGCACATTTTGGCCATAAATGACCAGAAAATTCTCTAGGCAGCCCAGAGTGACAAGAGGAGCAAAACGCAATGGGGGAAATTGACACCCCAGCCTCCTTAGTCTTGGGTCTAGCCCCTGACTCCAGTGGAGTAGACATGCTCACAGCGTCAGATATACTCACCCAATTGAAGTGTGAAAGATTAAAATTTCACCCCAGAAATGTCTAAAATTGAACTTATCTGGCAAGCGAAGGGTTAATCTGCTGAGGAGAGAAGGAAGGCTCGGTCCCTGCGTAGTATACTCTCTGAGAATAACACACAAAATGGCTGCCGCGACAGTAGCCAATCAGAAAACGAGCGCGAAACGGGCGCTCATGGGAATCGTAGTTTTTCTCAGAAGTACCCCAAAACAGTGCCCGAAGCCCCCCCAGACTCCCAACACACCGAATCATGCAACTGGATGATAGAGCAAGGGAAGACCAACAAAATGAGCCCTCTCTGAAGTCGCTGTGACAAGCGGTTCCAGAGATACGTCCCACACTGTGTAAACCCATAGAGTAAAGGAGCAATGGAGTCTATGCGGGAAAAGCGCGCTTAAAGGCGCGGAATATTAACTATTAATAAATTTACCCTGAGAGAAAAAAAGTTACCAAACATACACCAAACACATGTAAAACATGATAAAACAATAGCCCAAAGCTCCAAAACCCAGGGAATACCACAGACATTGCATAAATACAGGCAAAATAAGAAAAACACCCTATGAGTGCTGGAGTGCATAATGAGAACTCCCAAATACATGCCCAAAGAAGGGACACTGTGGGACAAGTGGACCTTCAGCACTCAAAGGGTGGCTCACCTTTCTGCAGGACTTCTGTCTTCAGGTAACCATGTTAAAAGGGAATTAACCAGAGGAGAATTCCCCAGCAGGGAAGCTACTTGACTCAAGTTGTTCCCTCTTCAGGGCATAAGGTCCACCAGAAAATCCCTGGAAGCTGCACTAGCCACTTTGGTGAGGGCAATTGTCAGCCATGGTCACCCGCCTAATGGTGGTATTCCATATTTGAAGAAAAACAATAAAAAACTAAAGTTGAATGAGAGATGTTCTCCACCTGGTGTGCACAGCACACAGGAACAAATCAATCTAGCTTGTTCTGGCTGAGGGCAGCTTACGAGGGAGGGGAGGCTCCACCCCCTGCATACATTTGAATGAATGTTCCTGCCTACTTAAAGGGGCGGATCGCCTCCCATTGTACCAGTGACCTGTATTGGACGACAGTGAAATAAACATTTTAACGGCACATATTAAAGAAAAGCTCTACACGTAGCTTGGTAGGACCAAAAAGACTATCAGATGGGTGAGGGAGACTACCTTATATTCAATTTGATTGGTCCTACCCCAGCAAATGGGCAGATACAATATCCCATTGTACAAGAGCCGGGGACAGGACACGGAAGAAAATACACTTATTTGGAGGACAAAAGCAAGGAGTCTGCTTCGGTGTAGGATAATCAAGAGAGAAGTAAAATGGGCACTGTAAAACTGACAGCAAATTGGAAGAAAGCCTGCAAAATGGGAATTCTGATTAATAGTCTTCTAGCGATGCTTACAACTCTGCCCGTGCATCTCCACTGGCCCCCTGGACACTCATAAAGTGGATTGGATGATAAGGCATGAGGAGACAAGAAATCAGAGCCCCCTCAGACCGTTGTATCTTAAAGGGGAACTTTCACCCCGCAATAACTTAAAGTTGACTTACTGCTCACCTGGCGACTAGCCAGGTGAGCAAAAGGGACTGACGGTGCAAAAGGGACTGACAGCGCAGGCGCACGGACGTCACTGTGAAGAGACGGCCGTGCTTCCTGCTCCTGTCACCATCGGCAAAAAGCCGATATCTGAAGAACCGGGTAATATTGCTGGCGACTAGCGCTACTAAGCAGCTAGTCGCCAGGTGAGCAATAAGTCAACGTTAAGTTATTGCGGGGTGAAAGTTCCCCTTTAAACTGTTGTAGAGATATGTCCTATAGATGCAGTTACCATAGAACTCAATAGAGCAATGACAGTGGGTGGGCTCCCGCTCATAAAGGGACAGTAATGTCCCATAAAAAATGCTTATAGTTTTGTAGAAGTTAAAAAAAAATAAACTACATGCCACAAATTCTCTCTCTCAAACTGCTATGGTTTGAGAGATATTCACATTCAAAGTTCCCCCCTCCCTCCCCTTCTCCTGACATCAGCACTGTGTGGACAGCAGGAGATCCCAGTCCGGGGACCAGCCAGCGGCTCTGCAGCAAAGCCGAAATCAAGTTATTGGAAAAACATTACTTCATTGGAAAGGTCTGCAAAGTGTGCCTGGTTTGCAAGCACACTTTGTAAACCATTCCAATGAAGTAATTATTTTTATGTAACAATGAAGAGCCTCCTCAAGTCGTCTAACTTGAAACTCCTGCTGTCAGCTTTACACCTGACATCAGGAGAAAGGGAGGGAGGAACTTTGAATGCAAATCTCTCTCAAACCATAGCAATTTGAGAGCTAGGATGTGTGGCATATAGTTTATTTTTTTTAACCTCCACAAAACCATAAGCATTTTTATTGGACATTAATGACTCTTTAAAAGGGCAATCACAGTAAAATCAGCCTAAATTGGAAAACTTACCTAGAGACCCAAAACCCCCAGGGTATATCTGAGGGGAACCTAATAATGCACAAGTAGAGGGGGGGGGGGCAATCCTACCAAACCACTGAAACACTGTAAATGTTCAAAACAGTAGAGAAAATGTTAATCCCAAGGAATAAAGCAGCTGCCCTTACTCCAAAGCCCGGTGAGAGAAACATAGATACCAAAAATACCCATAACAAGTGACAGAGCTTACCAAGACTCACAACAGCTATGTTGTCACGCCTCACCTCATTGGTCAGGTGATCCCTTTTAGACCAGTGGAGTTGCTGCAGGGGTGCCTGATTATTCAGGCATGTTTCTGTGGCATGGCGGATGTTCCCGGTTGCCGTTGGGCGGCTGCCTTCTCCTGTGTCTGCTCCAGCTTCCTGAGTTCCACTGCAGTTCCAGTTTGTTCATCCGGTTCCTGTTTCCGTCCTGCATTGCGGCGGCGCCGCTTGCCCCTCTTCCCGTGTTCCAGAGCTGTCAGCGGTCCGGCCGAAGTATTCCACTACCTCAGCTCCTGCCTCATGGTCCGCAGCCGTGTCCTGCTATCAGCCTGGCCCCAAAGTCTGCGGCCGTGCTCCGCTATTGCAGCCTTTCCTTCTAGTGTTTAGCGACCGTGTCCCACTTTAGCTGCCTGTCACTCCCTGGTTTAGCGGCCGTGTCCCGCTTTCTGCAGCTCCTGCTGCCTTCTAGCGGTTTTGTCCCGCTGTGTGTGTGTAGTCCCCCAGCTACCTTCCCTATTTGGGCCTGGGAGCCAGTGCTGGGTTGTTTGTGGCAGCGTTCTGCCACCTGGAGGGTTGGGGTCCCATCTTTTGGAGGGTGCCTCGGTGAGTGGATCTAGCTCCTCTTTTCATCTGGCTCCCTTCTCTGCGGTAGACACTCTCCAGGATCCTGCCCAGGTAAGAGGGGGTAAGTAGGGGTGTTCCTCCCTCCTGTTCTCTAGCACCCTGTGGGAGGTGTGGTGGGTCCAGGGTTCCCAGTATAGCTCTGAGGGTGTCTGTACTCTTGTCTGGGCGAGTTCTGGGGTTCACCGTCGTTCCCTGTACCTTCTCCTTGCTAGCGGTTCCACGGTGTTATCACTTCCCTGTGGCGATTTCTAGGGACCCCTAATTACCATCAAGGTGTGCCGCCAGGTTATCCTGCGACATTCCACCTTCCCATCTATGGAATCAGCCTCTAAGTGGCTGGCGTCCGTTGGGTATAGGCACATCTTTAGTCTCAGTCTCGTTTTGGCCACCTGGGTGTCAGGTCTGCATATAGGGGTTTACTTGTCTGGTTCTCCCTCAGCCTGCCGGTCTCTCATCCTGGTCAGGGCCCTGGCTCAATTGGGGTCAGACATCTGGCTTCGCGGCCAACAACTTTATCCGGCTACGCCGCAGCAAGAGATATTCTGCAGCTGACCACGCGCCCCAGCTTCGCATCCTAGCAGCGCTCTCTAGCAACTGGGCCACACAATTCTACCATACTTCGCACCCTAGCCGTGCTAACCAGCTTCGTACTCTAGCTTCCGGTAGACCATTCCGTGGTGGGTGTGTTGCAGTATTTGCTAGAGCCGTGACATATATATGGAAAGGCAACACAGAATGGGATACCATTGTTAGAGAGAAGCCAGAGTCTAAACAGACCCTGCCATAAGGGAAAACTTGACAGCAAGATTCCTTCCACAGGGCTGTAAAGCCACAAAGCACCTCTGAACTGGTCAAACCACTCCAGGAAAGCCCAGTGATGGTAACCCACCTAATGGGGTATTATAAAGCCCCATATTCAATTAATAAAAAGAAAAACCTAAGAAAAAAGCCTGTGTCTTGCCTTGCCAGCTTCCAACAGAACACATGAATTCTGAGTGTTAGTGGGCGGGGGTTTGAGCTGGAGGGGGGAGTCTCCACCCCAAAGACTTCAGCCCTCTAGGAGGAGGAATTCTTCCCCATGTTACCAGTGTTCCAAATTGGACGTAAGATAATTTTATATTATATAATTAAGTTTAGGTAATACACTGTAATACAAACAACATTATTTCTTATATCTTTTTTAATATTGTTACTTATGTGAATGCTGTAATAGAGTGGATTATAGAGACCTAAAATACCCAGCAGTAACCTAATAAAATCTGATAAGAACTCCATAAGAAAGTGTAGAAATCTAATTTAAATCTATGACGTTCCCTGAATTACATTAAATTGCATAGAGACCAAACAAACAGTTTTTTATATAATGAGTATTTTATTTTTATTTGATACAGAGCTTTATTCATATTTATAAATGATTGTCTGTGGGACAGCCGTTTCTGGGAAATATCTTCACAACCGCTCTGAGTACCGAGTTGGGAGAGGGATCATTCTTCTTGTCTCCACTGCCCTAACTATCCGGTGGACATTATCAGTGCCTTGGGGGCCCTGACGGGATTTGGTTCTGATTTTGGTACTCTTTATTGAAGAAACTAAGTTTCCCATAAACACCCATTTTGCGGGCCGTTTTCGGATTGGTCACCTGTGTGGTCACCATTTTGTTTTCCTCTCTACATGAGCATCATACGCAGGGCTTGGTCTCCTCAGCTCTCCTCCTCAGGTTAACCCTTTGCATTTTAGGCTTTCTGGGGTGAAATCTTTGATCTGAGTGACAGTGTTTGGGTCTTCCTTTACTGTCTTGACACTTTTTCTCCTGTTAGGATCACGGATCCACTTGGACATGCGGCTAGGCCTAAGGCTAAGGACTCAGGGGGTGTCTCAGAACCCCCTCACGTACTGTTCTTCATGCTACTCAGGGCTTCCTATGGGGTATTCTGGGCATATATGCCCCTCATGTGCTGCGGTCCCTGCTTCTCCATCAGGGCCTTCCAGCCATGACAAAGAGCCACCTTGGGTCAAGGACTTAAAGTCCTCTATGGCACAGTTTGCTCTCTCGATTCAGGGGGTTCTTCAGTCATGGAGACCCCCATCTCCTTCAGGTTTATGGCCCCTAAGGCTCCTGGCATACCTAATTTATCTGATTCTTCCTTTGAGGATTCAGATGGAGACTCTGAGGACAGTGTGTGTGTGAAAGGACTTCTTCCTACTTTTACGGGGACCACTTTGAAGCTGACCCTGAACCCTTTGCTGAAGGTCTCATTATGGAAGTATTAACCACTTTAAATATTTCCTCTACTCATGTAGAGCCACAGGCTATTTCTTATGTCTTTCAAAAGCCTAAGAATCATGCACTCTTTTTCCGCCTAATCCCACTCTGGATCTAGGGCTCGATCCAACTGTTGGAGTAAAAAATGTCTGTAGGACAAAATGGATACCGACCAACAAAAGAAAATGTCTAAGTCGGTATTCAAATGTTCTACCAGTATTAAGCACAACGGACGTTAGGCCACAAAACTGGTGTTGTGTCCAAACGTCCGTTGTGTGTGTTAAGTTCCCCCAAAACTCCACAAAATAACGGCAGTTTTGGGAATGTAAGAGTAAAAAAAAAGCTAACCATTGGTGCCTGACATACTGCCAAGCACTGATAGTTAACTAAAGTGTTTTATACTTACCTGTCATCCACTGTCCTTCTCCATTTTCTCTTTTCTTTTATTCCTTCTTCTCTTCTGTCTTCTCCTCCTTCCTGTAAAAGAAAACCGGCTTCCGCAGCCACACCAAGTGGCGAAGACCACCATTTAAGCTAAGTGACTTTACTTAGCATCGCTGTATTAAATATCTGGGTATTATTTTTATGGCATATTTACACATTTGGAAAATACATGGAGGCATTTACGTTGAACTCGTGGTATCCCTTTGAGTGCCAGTGAGGTACGCAAAGCATTGCAAAGCAATGCATTACGTACCCCTCTGCCACTCAAAGGGTTAAATTACATATTTGTTAATGCTTTGTAATACTTAAATTGTTTTCTTTTACAGGAAGAAGACGACAGAAGAGAAGAAGGAATAGAAGAAAGAAGAGAAGGACAGAAGATGACCAGGATGCCGAGGACGCCGCTGGACATCATGATTATTGGTGTTACTTGTAATGCAATTATTTTTTTTTAACTTAGTCGGGTTAACCCTATAAATGCCGGCGAGGTAATTACACCCCACTGGCACACATAGGGTTAATTCTACTAATGCCTGACATTTTTCATTCTTTGGATGTACTGATATGGGGCTTAGAGCTCCTTATCAATACATCCACTGAGGACTTTGTTTTTGTTATGTTTTTTTTTTTTTTTTACTTCAACTTTCTTCGTCAGCTGTTTAAACAGCCTATAAGGGACTTGAGTCAAAAAAAAAAAAAAAAAAAGTAGGACTTAACTTTCCTGCAATAACTTGAGTCCCTTTATTGGGTTTTCTTGGCTAACGCAGACATTTGAATTGATATTTACGGTGTTTTCATAATTTTCTATGGATGAAAACACCTCTTAACTTTAATCACGATGGCTCTTATTTTGCAGGTATTTTTTCACAGCACAGACATTTGCATAGTTTACTGTGCTGGAAAAATGTCGTCGACAGAAAAAACAGCCATCTTCAACATTTGGATCGGGCTCCTGGTCTGCTGACTTGATCTCTAAGAAATCACTGATTCCTCTTTTCCTTTCAGGTTTCTTCTCTTTTTGTCCCTGAACTGAAGACTCTCATCAGTGAGGCCACTGGGGGTAAGAGCACTTTGTTGCCTAAAGCTACTAAAGGCACCCCTCAGACGAAGAGGCATCATCTTTTTTTGTCACAAACAAATCAAAGCGTTTAGGGTAAACCCGGTGGCGCCCCAGAGTTCCACCCCCAAGCCCAAGCAGCAGTGAAGGTCTAAATACACCTCTACCAAACCCAAACCTTCTTCGGCATGGCTTGCCGAACCCTGGTCCATGACCAGTAGGGGTACGCCTGCATCACTTTTTCAGGGTTTGGACAGGCTCTGTTGCAGATCAGTGGGTATTACAGATGGTTTCAGAAGGTAACAGGATTCCCTGCAAATCCTTGCCGCCTTCGGGTTTTTCCCTTCTCGCTCCCCTCAGGGAGAAGAAAAGCTCAGGCTTTTCAATGGGGTAGTCCAGTCTCTCTCGGACAAGGGAGTTCTGGCACCAGTTCCACAACAAGAGAGAGGTTCAGGCTTTTATTCCAAACTCTTTGTCCTTCCCAAGAAGGATGTTGGCTAACACCTTATCCTGAACCTCAAGGCAGGCCCTCAACAGATGAGTCCTTGCACTCAGTGATCTCAGCAATGTGCCTGGGGGAATTTCTAGCATCCTTGGATCTTCAGGATGCCTATCTGCACATTCCTGTGCATCCAGTCAACAGTACCTCAGGTTTGCCAGTGAACTGGGTCACTTCCAATTCATTGCTCTCCCCTTCAGGTACACAACAGCTCCTCAGGTGTTCAGTCGAGTTCTGGGGGCACTGATTGCCTTCTTGCACACCAAGGGGATTCAGGTAACGCCTTACATGGATGACCTTCTCCTCAATGCGCCTTCCATGGTTCTTCTGGATCACCAAGTCCAGGAATGTGCTCAGATCCTTCACCAACACAGCTGGATTCTGAATATGGACAAGTCTTCTCCGGTGCCCTCACAGAACCTGGTGTTCCTCAGTCTCCGCTTTCATACTCAGCAGAGTATGGCCTACCTGATGGAGGACTCATCTCAACAGCTGACCTCCAAGGTGTCTTCTGTCCTGTCTTGGAAGTCAGCTCCAGTAAGGAAGTTCTCCTCCCTGGTGGGGAAGATGATATCCACCATGGAAGCGGTTCTGTTTGCCTTGGCTCATACCAGAGAACTTCAGAGGTTTGTGATCCGTGTTTGCAGAGGGAACCCGGACCTTATGGATCAACCAGTCTCCCTTCCTGCGGATGTAGCACAGAGCCTTCACTGGTGGTTGAACCTTGCCAACCTGGAGAAAGGGAGGCCGTTTATGATCCCCATACTGGACGGACCATAGTGACGACTGATGCCAGCCTGCACGTTTGAGGCGCAGTCTTGGGTCACCTTAGGTCGCAGGGCCATTGGTCAGAGGAGAAGACTTTTCTTACCATCAACATCCTAGAGCTCAGGGTGATTTCCCATGCTCTGAAGTATTGATCCTCTCACCTGATGGGGTGCCCAGTTTGAGTCCAGTCTGACAACGCCACAGCCATGGCTTACATCAACAAGCAAGGAGGCAACAGAAGTCCCACTGCTTGGTTAGAGGTCAAGTGTATTTTAGCCTGGGCAGAAGATCATGTACCCGCTATCTCTACACATCCCAAGCATAGAAGACATTCTAGCAGACTTCCTCAGTCATCACATGGTAGGCCTGGGCGAATGAGAGCTTCACCCAGAGGCATTCGATCTCCTAGTACAGATGTGGGGTCTTCCTATAATACTCCTGATGGCTACCAGGGACAACCGGAAGGTTTAGATGTTTTGCTCACACTAGACGGATACCGTAGCATGTACGGTGGATGCTATGTCAATCCCATGGAGACTTCATCAGGCCTACATCTTTCCTCCTCTTCCTTTCCTGCTCAGGGTGATGTGGAAGATTCGAATGGACACTATCCTGATTGCTCCATATTGAACCAGATAGCCTTGGCTTCTGGTACCACCTACCCAGGCACCATTTCCACTGCCACACAGACTGTATCTCCTTCGCCGGGGGTACCTGTGGAAGGAGAATTTGGACCATTTGGCTTTGACGGCATGGCTGTTGAAGCCTCAATCATGACAAAGAAGGGCTATTTTCTGGAAGCGGCCTCCACTATGATTCAGGCTAGAAAACCTGTTTCTTCTAAAGCCTATCATAGGGCTTGGTCTGTCTTTCATGCTTGGTGTGTGGACAGGGAACTGTCCTCACAGGAAACTGATCTCCCAGCCATCCTCTCTTTTGTGAACAAGGGCCTTAGCCTTAGTTCCTTGAAGGTTCAGACCTCAGCCCTCTCTGTCTTTTTTCAGAGACACATTGCCACCCTACCAGATTTCAAGGTCTTCTTTCAAGGTGTTGCTCATGCTTTCCCTGCTTATATGGCTCCTACTGCTCAGTGGGACTTTAACCTTGTTTTGGGAGTTTTGCAGCAGCCTCCCTTTGAGTCCTTGGCTGCCATTCCCTTGTGTATTTTGACATGGAAGATGGCTTCTCTCTTTGCAGTGGTCTCTGTCCGCAGAGTGGCTGAACTGCAGACTTTGTCCTGCAAGCCGCCTTTCCTGGTGTTTCACAAGGATAAGGCTGTCCTCCATACCTCCCAGGAATTTCATCCAAAGGTGGTCTCCGAGTTCCACATCAATCAGGAGATTGTTGTGCCTTCCTTCTGTCCTGACCCTAAATCTGACAAGGATAGGGATCTCCACATGTTGGATGTGGTGCTCTGCCTTAAGTTCTACGTGTACCGCACTGAGTCTGCCCGTCAGACTGATGCACTTTTTGTTATCCCTGACGGTCCCAGGGCTGGTAAGGCGGCATCCAAGGGGACCATTGCGTCTTGGATCAAGTCTACCATTAGCAAGGCTTATGAACTCAGAAAGAAACCTGTTTTCTTTTGCATCACAGCGCATTCCACTAGGTCCATTAGGGCCTCCTGGGCCTACAAGAATCAGGCCTCTGCTGATCAGCTGTGCAAGGCGGCCACTTGATCTTCTGTGCACACTTTTGCCAAACACTATCGGGTTGATGTCCTGGCTTCGGCTGAAGCCAGCTTTGGCAGGAAAGTACTGGAGGCAGCTTTGCCGATCTAAGACTTTACTTTCATGTGCCTTATATAATTCTTTATCCTTTTGAGCCCCGTTGGTTCTTGTTCTGTGTGCTGTGTTACAGTTATGCAGTGTCCGTTGACACTTGGTTAGTTTGGGCTGTTCCATGTCTGGATAGTCCATGGGAGCTCTGGTATCATGGGGACCGGCGCTTGGTCCTCTCTTTCATTTTCCCACCCTGGGATCTCAATGTTGGTACATCCCCATGGTAACTGTAAGCTATACTGGATGACAGAGAGATTTAAAGGGATAGTAATACTTCGTTTTAACTTTATTTTATTTTGTAGGCATTAAAAAAACATGAAGACTGATATAAGTTATCTCTCAATCCTTTATGGTTTATGAGATATTCACAAGCAAAGTTCCCCTCCCCGCCCCTTTTACCTAGTGTTAGCCATCTCTTCTCAGATGTGGATCAGGTTGTATGACCAGACAGATAACAGAAGGGGACAATTTTCTTTGTATGAAAACAATGAAAGCCCTTCCCCCCTTGACAAGTTTTTCAGCTTTTTCCCTTATCTTAATTGAAGATTGTCCCTCTCTGCAGTCTACCTGGGCACCTCCCTTCTGATCTGGTTGAACGGGGGGGGGGATACTTTGTTTGTGAATATCTCTTAAACCATAAAGGTTTGAGAGATAAGACTTATATCATTCTTCATGTTTTTTTAATGCCTACAAAATAAAATAAAGTTAAAACGAAGTATTACTATCCCTTTAAATCTTACCTGTTAAATCCTTTTCTCTTAGTCCATATAGCTTACAGGTCTCCCACTCAGTGAAAGGGACCATGCTTCGTCTCCTGTGGCTTGATGTGAGAGTCTTTTGGGTCCATGCTCACAGGAGTTTTCATCCTCTTTTTCTCACTATCTAGCTCAGTTGGTTTTATGTCACAAATCTAACTGGGGAGGGGAGTGGCTAGGTAGCCTGCTAAGGAGGAGAGGGAGGCTCCGCCCCTGCAACTTCTTTGAGGAATTGTTCCAAACTACTAGGAGGAGCTGTTGACTCCCCATGGTACCTGTAAGCTACATGGACTAAGAGAAAAGGATTTAACAGGTAAGACTAAAATCCTCTTTTCTTCTCAGTGCCCCTAGGCATGATTTTAGATTATACCTAAGTAACGCCTTATCCCATTTGTTGAATCTAAGTAAATTATTTCTAGCTTTTTTTTTTCTTTTTAATAGTTTTATGAACTATGCTGGCTCTGAATAATAATGTTGTTGGTCTTCATAAGTCCTGAATACTACTGGTTAGTAACTATTCTAATACACAAAAGAAAGCCTCATGCACCTTTAAGTGTAAACAACTTTATCAGCTTCCTCCATTAACATGATGCAACACCACTCTTGTAGGACACTGCTCACATTTCATTGAGGCCATCCTTCCCAGTGCAGGTATCGCCCAACTTTCTCTTTATTCTCTCATCCTCTCCATCTTATCTTGAAAGCACAAAGGTGTGCAACTGGCCTTCTAAATTATAGGCCCAAAGCACCTTCTTGTATTATTATAGAAGAATACATGGGGAATAAGCCACATTGGTCTTAATTTGCAACTCATTTATTCCCTAATGGTATATAGTGATGTCAATATTTATCTGAGAACATTTTATCTTTAACAAATGCCATGTGTCTTGTGCATTTTCAAGATTACATTCCATTGAACTTCCTTTAACACTGCTTTAAACACTGTAAAATTCACTTTTTTAAAGTTGAAAAAAAAATCATCATGAATTTCAAAGAATACCAAATTGTGGTTACTGATACTCAAATGTTCCCTTACCTGTATATATTTATAAAATTTCATGATTGTAAGGCCTTTATTCTAATTGGATCCTCTACTAGTTAAGACATGTCATTAACATAATTAAAAAACTATTTCTCTTTGTTGTTTTGGAAGTCATAATCCAGTCAATTTCAGGTAGCTGAATACCTTTTATGATTACATTTCATGACGGAGTAGTCTTTTCCATTTTCAGTAACAAATGGGCTTCTTGAAACTCCTCAGTATTTGGCGGATTATAGCAAATACTCATAAGTATCTTATTATGTACGCCACAGGTATGTATTTCAACCCAGAGAGCCATTTACATTTTTACTGAACCCTTCATTAACATTTTCCCTCATACTACATTTTAAGGTATATGTTACATATATAGGCATACCCCCACTTCTCATTAACCGTGCCCCTTATAAAAAGTGAATAACCCTCTAGATAGACTGCCCAGTCATATTTATCACGTAACCAGGTTTCAGTAATACTAGGAAGATCATAAAGCTTATTCAAAGCAATCAGTTTCTGCTCCCACATTTTACCAGCTGAACTACAAGCATTGGTAAAATGGTAAGATTCAGAGCTGAAAACACTCCGAAAATCACTGACATGAGGGCAGAGGACTCAGAGAAAGCAACAACAAGTGTACAGTTCAATATAGGTTATTGTGAACATAATAGTATAACAATAACCATATGAAAGAAAGTTAACACATTGGATATTATACAAATGTTAGTGAAGAGTGCATTTCTAATGAAACAGGACTGTTCCAAACCAACAGTTAGTCTTTTAAATTTCTGTCCTCAGTCAATACATAGAGATGCTCTAACAGACAGTCCTAGCATGCATATGTAAAGAGAGAAACAGGGGAAGGGTGCAACAGCGCACAAATACCTCTAAGTGTAGTATTAAAATGGTCTTCAGACGAAGCCATCACATTGACACTATAGTGTTTGTCAAATGAAAAAGAAAAAAAAAAAAAAAAAAAAAGACTTTTAATCCAAGAAGGATAAAGTCAGTAAAGAGCAGATAAAAGAGGATTTTAGTCTTACCTGTTAAATCCTCTTCTCTTAGTCCATATAGCTTACAGGTACCATGGGGAGGTGACAGCTCCTCCTAGTAGGCTGGAACAATTCTTTAAGAAGTGCAGGGCGGAGCCTCCCTCTCCTCCATATAGGCTACCTAGCCACTCCCCTCTCCCAGATAGATTTGAGACAATAAACCTACTGAGTTAGATAGAGAGAGGAAGAGGAAAACTCCTGTGAGCATGGACCCAATCGGACTCCCACTTCCAGCCACAGGAACACAAACATGGTCCCTTTACTGGGTGGGAGACCTGTATGTCATATGGACTAAGAGAAAAGGATTTAACAGGTAAGATTAAAATCCTCTTTTCACTGTCGTCCAATATAGCTTACAGGTACCATGGGGATGTACCAACATTGAGCTCCCATGGGTGGGAAGAGAAGGAAAGGACCAAGTGGTAGTTCCCATGATACCAGAGTTCCCATGGACTATCCAGGACACAGAACAGCCCAACCTAACAAAGTGTCAATGGACACAGAATAACAGTACACAGCACACAAGAACAAGAGCCAACAGTTAAAGAGCTATAAGGCACATGAAATCAAAGTCCTGGAAGAGCAGAACTTCCTTCAGGACTTTCCTGCCAAAGCTGGCTTCAGTTGAAGCCAGAAGATCCACACGGTAGTGTTTGGCAAAGGCGTACACAGAAGACCAAGTGGCCACCTTGCACAGCTGTTCAACAGAGGCCTGATTCTTGTAGGCCACGGAGGCCCCAACAGACCTGGTGGAATGTGCTGTAATGCGGAAGGGAACAGGTTTCCCTCTGAGTTCATACGCCTTGCGGATGGTAGACTTAATCCAAGACGCAATAGTTACCTTGGATGCAGCCAAACCAGCCCAGAGATGACAAACAAAGCATCAGTCTTTCAGATGGACTCAGTATGGTGCACACAGAACTTGAGGCAATGTATTACACATCCAACAAGTGGAGATCCCTCTCCTTTGTCAGATTTAGTGCCAGGACAAAAGGAAGGCACAACAATCTCCTGATTGCTGTGGAACTCAGAGACCACCTTAGGAAGAAACTCCTGGGAGGTACGGAGAACAGCCTTATCCTTGTGAAACACCAGGAAAGGCGGTTTGCAGGACAAAGCCTCCAATTCAGCAACTCTGAGGACCACAACCAAAAGAAAAGCCATCTTCCCCGTCAGAAGGTGTAGAGGAATGGTAGCCAAGGACTCAAAGGGAGGCTGCTGCAAGACTCCCAAGACAAGATTAAGGTACCACTGAGGAGTGGGAGCCTTGTAAGCAGGGAAAGCATGAATGACACCCTGAAATAAGACCTTGACATCCGGCAACATGGCAGTGCATCTCTGGTAAAAGATTGAGCGAGCTGAGGTCTGGACCTTCAAGGAATTAAAGCTAAGGCCCCTGTTCAAACCATCCTACAAAAAGGATAAGATGGACGGAAGGTCAAACTCCTGTGACAACAGGTCTCTGTCCACACACCAAGAATGAAAATTAGACTAAACCCTGTGGTAGGCCTTAGAGGAAACAGGTTTCCTGGCTTGGATCATGGTGGAAACCTCCTCAGGAGAAAAGCCCTTCCTCCTCAAGATGGAGGCCTCAGCCATGCTGTCCACATACTCCCTCCACAGGTAACCCTGGAGGAGGAGATCCATTCTGCATGGCAGTGGAAAGGGATCCTGGGCAGCTAGCGCCAGCAGTTCTGAAACCAAGGCTGTCTGATCCAATAAGGTGCGATCAGAATGACCAACACATCGTCCATCCGAATCTTCCTCAGTACCGAATTGACAAAGCATCCACAGTGAATGCTAGAGAATCCCTCCAGCGAGAGCAAAAGAGCTGAACCTTCTGCTTGTCCCTAGTAGCCATCAGGTCTAAACCAGGTCGAAAACCTCAGGATGGAGTTCCCACTCCTGGGGGCCACTGTTTGGTGACTGAGAAAATCTGCCAAGACATTTCCTATGCCTGGAATGTGCACAGTGGAAATGGCAGGAACGTGCACCTCTGCCCAGGCTGCGCTTCTGGTGCCTCCTTGCTTGCTTATGTAAGCAACAGCAGTCGCAATGTCTGACTGGACAGGGAATAGGCAACTCCTCAGATGAGAGATCCACTGCCTCAGAGCATGGAGAATCGCCCTGAGCTCCAAAATGTTGATGGGAAGGAGGGTTTCCTCCGTCGACCAACAACCCTGAACACCCAAGATGACCCAGAACAGCTCCCCAGCCTAACGGGCTGGCATCTGTCGTGAGTATTGTGCAATACAGAATAACAAATGGCCTCCCTTTCCTCAGGTTGGAGCTGTCCAACCACCAGCAGAGAGCCAGTCTCCCGTTGAGAGGAAGAGAGACGGGATGATCCAGAAGGGCTGGATCCCCCCAGCAAACATGGTTCACAGATTCCTGAAGCTCTATGGTGTGAGCTATGGAGTACGGTACCGCCTCCATGGTAGATATCATCTTGCCCACAAGAGACAAGAACTTTATTGCCGGAGCAGAAGTCCACTCCAGGCATGAGACACTTTGCACATGATCTGCTGCACAGAGTCTTCTGTCAGGAATACCATGCCCTTACAAGTGTCAAAGTGGATACGAATGAAGACCAGGTCCTGAGAAGGAACTGGAGCAGACTTGTCCATGTTCAGTAGCCACCCATGTTGGAGGAGAACCTGAACACATTCCTGGACTTGACGGTCCAGGAGATCCCTGGAAGGAGCCTTCAGCAGAAGGTCGTCCATGTATGTAGTCACTCAAATTCCTTTGGTGTGCAGAAAGGCAATCAATGCCCCTAAGACCCGTGCAAACACCTGAGGAGCCGTGGTGAAGTTGAAGTGCCCCAGGCTGCAAGAGAACTTGAGGCACTTCTGACTGTCCGGATTAATTGGAATGTGCAGATGCACATCCCGCAGATCCAAGGAAGCCGGATATTCCCCTGGACACATCAATGCAAGGACAGAGCACAAAAGCACGGACCACAAATGATTTGAGATTCAGGATAGGATGGCAGCCGCCATCTTTCTTGGAATCAATGAATAGGTTGGAATAAAAAACAGAAACCTCTCTCTCTGGCTGAGGAACCAGAGCCAGAACTCCCTTGTCCAAGAGTGCCTGAACCTCCCCATTGAAAAACCTGAGCGTTTCCTGTCCCTGAGGGGAGCGAAAAGGGAAGAATCTGAAGGGAGGCAAGGATGTGAAGGGAATCCTGTAACCTCCTGGGACCACCTGTGTGACCAGATGGAATAATTTAGAACTATAACATTTGAAATATTGATCACTGTTTTGTACATTGTGTGACATTTGGTAAATATGGGGAATCAGATTGCAGAGTGGGCTGTTAAGTCCAGCAATCTGGCTTGTTTAAAGAATACTCCATGTGCTAAGGAATGTGCTAAGGAATTTGAATTGACTCCTGCTGTGCTTCATTGACCAGTCAGGGGAGGTTATTATGGACCAGTTAAAATATCCCTTTTTCAAGCACTAATTTGTATTCTTATCTTGATAAGAGTGTCTGGAAGTGTATATAAGCAGTGTGTTTTCTCAATAAAGGCTGTTCTGTTCTACCCTCCTTAATACAAGTCTTGGCTGTATTGCTGGAGGGGGTTGGGCTGGGGATTCTTACCTTAGCCACTGCAGGAGCGAATTCACTTGCCTCGCAGGTCTACTGGCGTAGGGCCTCTGGAAACCCCACCTAGGATTCTGCAGCTAAATTCACTAGCTCTGCCAGTCTGCCTGGAGGCAGCATCTAGTTGTTCCTGCCTGAGTATCCAGGACCTCCAGGAACAGCAGGGGAAGAGGGGCAGCAGCAGCAGCAGCGGTTCAGAACAGACGACCCCAAAAGGGTCCGGTAAATCCTTGTACCGTCACAACCTGTAATACCCACTGCTCCGCAACAGAGCCTGTCAGAGCACTTAAAAAGTGATGCATACGACCACCCACAGGGGTATGCGGAGCAGGGTTCAGAGAGTCATGCCAAAGTAGGTTTGGTGGAGGCGTGTTTTGACCTCCACTGCTACCTGGACTGGGGAGTGGAAGATGGGGTACTGGCCTAAGGCAGGTCCAAGTTTGGCCTGTGCGCCTCGCTTTGGCAAGAACAAAAGAAACGCTGTTTCCTTGCTTGAAGATTGCTCTTGGGAACCTGAGGTAAAAAAGTGCTCTTACCCCCAGTGGCTTCACTGATGATGTTCTTCAATTCAGGGTCAAAGAGGGATGTACCTTGAAAAGGAAGAGAGACCAGTGATTTCTCAGAGATCGGGTCAGCAGACCAAATAGTAAGCCACAGTGTGAGTCTGGTAGCCACAAAGAAGGCAGGGGTCTTAGCCTCCAGCCTAATGGTATCAAACAAGGCATCAATAATAGAATGCTGAGCCTCAGAATTATTAGCCAAAATGGGCAAAAGGTCCTCCTTAGGGGCACCCTTGTGGACAGTGAAGGGAACAGGGATAAGGTGTGTAATACTTATGTTCAGTACCTATAGGGTTAATAGTTACATTTGACTGATTCTGCAGAAATCTATGTACTAGGGAGGAAACCACCAGACTGGTCTGTTCTAGTTCCTCAAGGCCGTTATGATAGAATGTGCAGAATATCCAAACCCCCCACGGGGGAGGAGATGGGTTACTGAAGGAACTGTTATCTATACTCCCTCCCCTCCCCCCTTCCTGTGAACAAGTTTTGTCTTTCTGTTTTTTTATAACTTCTGTTTTCTGCTGAAACGAAACTGTGCACCTCGCCCCTCCCTGTAGGGGAGGGGGCTGTATAGGGCTATAAATGCTATGTATGATAAGAATAAAGAGAGAGCTTGTATTGTATACGCTGTTGTGTGTGTTTCTTTGCGAACTTTACAGCCTCCCAGTATACTGGTAATTGACATAGATTTCATAGACAGACTGACCATAAGAGTGTGACAGGTGCCCTCTCAGGCAGCGATCCAGGTAAAGATTCCCTAACAGACAGAGTCAGTCAGCTGTTCAGTCCAAACAGCAATGGCCCTATTAACTCATACGGATGCCAAGGTGGGCCTCAAGGAAACACCTATGGCAGCAAAGATAAAGGACAGCTTTCAGCTTCCTGTCAGATATTTGAGTGCTGAAGCATCCACAACTGGCAAGGCAGTAAATTTAGAAAGCCAAGAAATAGGGGAATCAACCTGAGGTGGCAGAGGCCACTGAGCCAAGGCTGTATCAGCAAAGGGGTACAGCTTTGAAAATCTCTTACAAAGAGTGAGATGCTTGTCAGGGATCTTCCATTCATCCATGATAATTTGATCCAGAGTGGGATTGGGCAAAAAAACACTACAGGGCTTCTTGTTCCTTGAAAAGACATCAGAAGTAGACTGTGGTTATACAGAGTTAACAGGAATGTTAAGGGTAGACAAAACCGCCTTAATGAGATCCTCAGCAGAGGGTTCAGGGTCAGTCTCAAAGGGGTCACCATGAAACTGGGAAGAAGCCCCTTCTGAACACACACCATCCTCAGACTCTTCAAGTGATTCCTCCTCAGAGGAATCAGATAAATCAGGAATGCCAGGGGCCACAAACCTGAAGGAAGTAGGGGGTTTCCATGATTAGAGAACCCCTGAAGAGAAAGAGGAAACTGTACCATAGAGGACTTTAAGTCCTTGACCCAATGTGGCTCTTGCTCATGGCTGGAGGGCCCTGGCAGAGAAGAAGGGGCCACAGCAAATGAGGGGCATATGTGACCTGAGTACTCTCTGGGAAGCCCCATGTGCCATGAGAAAAAATGAGCAAGGGGGGGGTTAATGATTCCCCTGAATCCTTAGCCTTAGGTCTAGCCCCAAGTCCCTTATGATTCAACATCCTAACAGGAGAAAATAGTGCCTGCAATAGAGGCTATCCCAAATACTATCACCCAGATTAAAAAGTTCACCCCAGAAAACCTAAAAAGTACTTATCTGGCAAGCGAAGCGTTAACCTGGGGAGGAGATTAAAGGAACCCAAGCCCTGCGTAGGATACTCATGTAGAGAGAGAAGGAAAGTGGTGACCAAACCACAGCCAATCAGAAAATAGCCCACTAAAAATGGGTGTGTATAGGAAGAGTGGATTTTAGTCTTACTTGTTAAATCCTTTTCTCTTAGTCCATATAGCTTACAGGTAACTCTGGGAAGGTGACTGTCCCTTTAAGTAGGCAGGAACAATTCTTGGAAAGAATGCAGGGGTGGAGCCTTCCTCTCCTCCTTAGCTGGACTCTAGCGAGTCCCCTCTCCAGTTAGATTTGAGACACTAAACCTATCTAGCTAGATAGCAAGAAGGAAATGAGGAAAACTCCTGTTAGCATGAACCCAAGCCCTGCGTAGGATACTCATGTAGAGAGAGAAGGAAAGTGGTGACCAAACCACAGCCAATCAGAAAATAGCCCACTAAAAATGGGTGTGTATAGGAAGAGTGGATTTTAGTCTTACTTGTTAAATCCTTTTCTCTTAGTCCATATAGCTTACAGGTAACTCTGGGAAGGTGACTGTCCCTTTAAGTAGGCAGGAACAATTCTTGGAAAGAATGCAGGGGTGGAGCCTTCCTCTCCTCCTTAGCTGGACTCTAGCTAGTCCCCTCTCCAGTTAGATTTGAGACACTAAACCTATCTAGCTAGATAGCAAGAAGGAAATGAGGAAAACTCCTGTTAGCATGAACAGGGTGGGAGACCTGTAAGCTATATGGACTAAGAGAAAAGGATTTAAAAGTTAAGACTAAAATCCTTTTTTCTCTGTCGTCCAATATAGCTTACAGGCAACTCAGTGATGTACCAACATTGAGTTCCCAGTGGTGGGAAAGAAGTAAAGGACCAGGCACCGGTCCCCATGATACCAGAGCTACATTGTCTAATGAGGCCATAGAAAAGCCCAACTGACAAAGTGTCAACGGACGTCAAACACTGTACTGTTGGCAAAGGTGCGCACAGACGCATTGCATAACTGATCAGCAGAAGCCTGATTCTTAAGGGCCCATGATGACCTAAGATACCTGGTGGAATGAGCTGCAACATGAAAAGGAACAGTTTTTTTCCTGAGTTCATAGGCCTTGCGAATGGTAGACTTGATCCAAAACGCAATAGTCAACTTGGACACAGCCTTACCGCCCTGGGACCTTCAGGATGGCAAAAAATACATCAGTCTGACGGCCAGACTCTGTGCGGTGCACATAGGACTCCAAGCAGCTCACCACATTCAACAAGTGGAGATACCACTCCCTGTCAGTTATGGGGTCAGATTGACGTGGAACTCAGAAATCACCTTAGGAAGAAATTCCTGGGAGGTTCAAAGAACCACCTTGTCCTTGAGAAACACCAGGAAAAGTGGTTTGCAGGGCAAGGTCTGCAGTTCAGCAACTCTGAGAAAAGAAACAATTGCCAAGAGAAAAGCCATCTTCCAAGTCAGGAGATGAAGAGGAGTGGTAGCCAAGGACTCAAAGGGAAGCTGCTGCAAGACTCCCAGAACCAGATTAAAGGGATAGTAATGTTTCATAATAAAAGCACCTCTAATTAATCATCATAGTATTTGGACTTTGAAGAGTGTTATTTCAATTCTGTCAGAGTTGTAGTTCCAGAGTAATTCAATGATAAAGTATCCCCCTCCTACCCCTTTTACTGATGTCACACTGTTCAGCTAGAGCAGAAGGGAGGTGCCCACGTAGACTGCAGAGAGGGACAATCTTCAATTAAGATAAGGGAAAAACCTGAAAAGCTTGTCAAGGGGGGCAGGGATTTCATTGTTTTCATAGGAATAAGAGTGTCCCCTTCTGTTATCTGTCCAGTCTATGGACTGCATTCCACATCTGAGAAGAGATTGTTTACAGTAGGTAAAAGGGGCGGGAGGGGGAAACTTTGCTTGTGAATATCTCATAAACCATAAAGGTTTGAGAGATAAGACTTATATCATTCTTCATGTTTTTTTAATGCCTACAAAATAAAATAAAGTTTAAACGAAGTATTACTATCCCTTTAAGCATCTCACTCCTCAGTGGGACCCTAAAGGCAGGGAAAGCATGAGCAGCGCCTTGAAAGAAGACCTTGACATCCGGAATAACGGCAATGCGCCTCTGAAAACAGAAAGCTGAAGTCTGAGCCTTCAGGGAACTCAGGCTAAGGCCCTTTTTCACTCCATCCTGTAAAAAGGACAGGATGGTTGCAGGGGAGGGCTGGCAACTTTTGGCCCAGGGGGCAAGTACAATTAAGTGGCCTATTTCTATTACCGCTCCAGCCCAATGTCCAAGCCCACCCCCTTTTGTTAATGTTATAGCTGACATTAATGTTATGGATTAAGTCAAATGATACCTTAGAGCTTATAACTGAAATGGTAGTACACTATTGATATCACAGAGATGACAATTGAAATGGAGGTACACTAGTGATACCACAGAGCTTACAACTGAAATGAAGCTACACTAGTGATACCACAGAGCTTACAATTGAAATGGAGCTACAATACTTGTGTAGCTCCTTAAATTCTGTTTACTCCATTTACAGCAGCAAATGGGAAATTAAGTGAGGCAGTGGCCCACTGGCCCATATTTAAGACCAGCCTGAGGGGCAATTGCCCCCTTGCCCCCCAGGCCAGCCCTCCCCTGGATGGTTGGCAGATCAAACTCCTGTGAGGACAGATCCCTGTCCATACACCAAGAGTAGAAGATAGACCAATCTGTTGGCAAGCTTTTGATGAAACAGGCTTCCGAGGCTGAAACATGGGGGCCACCACATCAGGAGAAAAAGCTTTCTTTCTCAAAATAGTGAATTCAATCGCCAAGTTGTCAAACCCAGATGCTCCACATTCTCCCTCCGCAGGTAATCCTGCAGGAGGAGGTCTGGTCTGTGTGGAAACCGAAACGGTTCACACACAGATAGGTCCTGTAGCTCCGAAAACCGAGGTTGCCAGGCCAGTAAAGAGCCACTAGGATGACCAGAGTCTTACAAGGAATCATAGTAACATAGTAATTTAGGTTATAAAAAGACTTGCGTCCATCTAGTTCAACCCTTTTCCTATTCCTGTTTACCATCGTTGATCCAAAAAGAAGGCAAAAAAACCCCTCAATATAGCAATTTCAAATTCTGCCTTGAATGGGGGGAAAAAATTTTCTTCTTGATTCCAAATGGCAATCAGATTTCTCCCTGAATCAACAAGCCCTAACTAAATAAATAAATATCCAGGCCCCTTTTAAAGGCATCTAATGTATTCAATAGCACCACCTCCTCAGGCAGTGAATTCCATACCTTTATTGTCCTTACTGTAAAGAAACCCTTCCGCTGTTGCAGATTAAATCTCCTTTCCTCAAGTCTAAGCGGGTGGCCCCTTGTCCTGTGTACTGTTCTGTTAATGAACAGGTCTTTGGAGAGCCCTTTGTATGGGCCCTGAACATATTTATATAGTGTTATCATATCCCCTCTAAGACGCCGTTTCTCTAGTGTGTACAAGTTTAACTTTTCTAGCCTTTCTTCATAACTAAAACTTTCCATTCCCCTTACTAGTTTTGTAGCCCTCCTCTGCACTCTCTCTAGTTCCATAATGTCCTTTTTCAGAAAGAGCGCCCAGAAGTGAACAGTATATTCTAGGTGAGGTCTTACCATGGACCTGTAAGGAGGCATAATTATATCTTCCTCCTTGAGTCAATACCCCTTTTAATACATTCCAATATCTTGTTGGCCTTTGTAGCTGTCAGCTGGCATTGCATGCTACTGCTAAGTCTATTGTCTACCATTACTCCCAAATCCTTTTCATTAGTAGATTTCCCCAGAGAAACACCATTTAAAAACTATATGTTGCATTTTTGTTATTATACCCAAAATGCATAACTTTACACTTGTCTATATTGAATCTCATTTGCAATTTGCCTGCCCAGTTACTGAATCTGTCCAAATCCTCTTGTATTGAAGACACATCCAGTTCAGACTATTACCTTACTTACTTTTGTGTCATCGGCAAACACTGATACATGGCTCCCTATGTTCTCTGGGAGGTCATTAACCCCTTAGTGACGGCCGCGTGCAGACGCGGCCGTCACTTAACGACCGTCTAACATTTTTTTTTATTTTTTTAAAAGAATCCGGAGTCCCCGAACGGCGCGCAGCCGCGCCGGGAGCCGGATTTCCGGGACGTACATGTACGTCCTCTGTCACTAAGTGACAGCCACACAGGACGTACATGTACGTCCTGTGTCATTAAGGGGTTAATAAACAAATTAAAAAGAAGAGGACCCAGGACAGATCCCTGAGATACTCCACTTATCACGTTTATCCAACTGGAGAACTTGCCATTTACTACCACTCTTTGCATTCTATCTTTCAGCCAATTTCCAATCCACACACAAACATTTTCCCCTAGGCCTATTTCATTCAATTTGTACAGTAACCTCGTGTGGAACTGTATCAAATGCCTTGGCAAAGTCTAAATAGATCACATCAACCGCAGCTCCCGCATCTATATTATTACTCACATTTTCATAAAATGCGATCAAGTTAGTTTGACAAGACCTGTCTTTCACAAAGCCATGTTGGCTATTGCTAATGATATTCCTGTTCCAGCAGAATTCTTTAATATATTCCCTTAGCAACCTTTCAAACAGCTTCCCTACCACAGATGTCAAGCTTACAGGTCTGTAATTTCCTGGCTGTGACTTTGATCCCTTTTTAAATATGGGCACCACATCTGCTTTACACCAATCCATGGGCACCATACCTGAAATAAAAGAATCCCTGAAAATCAAATATAACGGTTTGGCCAGGGTCTGGCTTAGCTCTTTAAGTACCCGTGGGTGTATACCATCTGGCCCCGGAGCTTTGTCTACCTTAACACCATTCAATAGTTTTAACACTTTTTCTTGTGTTAGCCAGTCCCATGTTTGCTGTGACTGTTCTGTAAAAGTAGTTTGCAGATTCTTGTCCACTGGGTCTTCCTTGGTAAAAACAGAAGAAAAGAAATTATTTAAAATATCTGCCTTCTCTCTGTCCCCCTTGACCATCTCACCCGTTTCAGATAACAAGGACCTAACATTATCAGACTTTAATTTTTTGACATTAATGTATTTAAATAATTTTTTGGGTTGCTCTTGCTCTCCTGAGCAATATTTTTTTCATTCTCCAGTCTAGCTAATTTAATAGCCTTTTTAAAGGTTTTGTCGACATTTTTGTATTCTGCAAATGCCTCTGCTGATCCCTCTGCTTTGTAATGTTTAAATGGCGCTTTTTTGTTATTTATTTCATGAATTACTTTGGTTTTAATTTGCTTCTTTTGTATTTGTTTCCAACAGGGATAAATGTATGTGTATTTTTGCAATGTTATTTTGAAGGCATTCCACTTACCTTCTGTGTTTTTTCCTGAAAATATTTTATCCCAGTCAACGAGATCAAGGGATGAATTAAACCTGCTAAAGTTGGCCTTTTTAAAATTCAGTGTTTTGGTGGAACCCATACCAAATTGCTTTTTTGAATTAATCTCAAACGATACCATGTTAGGGTCACTATTCCCCAAGTGCTCCCTAACTTGGATGTTAGAGATAAGTTCTTCATTGTCAGTTATTACCAGATCCAGACATGCATTCCCTCTGGTTGAGGTCTGCACTAGTTGAGACAAAAAATTGTCATTCAACAAGTTCAGAAACTTGCTGCTTTTAGCAGAATTAGCTGTTCCAAATAACATGTAGCCTTTCAAATTAATTGACAAATCATGTGTGTCACCCCACCATGTTTCTATTATGCCTATCAAGTCATAGTTTTCAATTTCAGCTACCAGCTCTAGTTCCCTTATTTTACCAGTTAAACTTCTGGCATTTGCAAGCATACAATTTATGCCACTGTTATGTTCCATTTGTGATTTAATTTTGATGTGATTTATAGACTTCTCCCTATCATCTGTACTAACCCACCCCCCAGATCCTCCAACCTGGTTATTAGCTACATCGCCTTCCCTTTCTATAATATCTAGCCCAGTATTTATTGGCCCCTTCCTAGTTTAAAATCTCCTCCAACCGTCTAGTCATCCTCTCCCCAAGCACTTGAGACCCTCTTGCATTCAGGTGCAATCCATCCCTACTATAGAGATTGTACCCCAAAGCAAAATCAGCCCAGTGCTCTAAAAACCCAAAGCCCTCCTTCTTACACCAAGACTTCAGCCATGTATTGAGCTCCCTAATCTCCCGCTGTCCCTCTGGTGTAGCGCATGGCACAGATAGTGTCTCTGAGAATACTACCTTGGAGGTCCAGTTCCTGATCTTACTCCCTAAATCCCTAAAATTACCTTTTAGGACTCTCCACCTTCCTCTTACTTTGTCATTGGTACCAATATGCACCAAGACAGCTGGATCCTCTCCAGCCCCTCCCAATAATCTGTCTGCAACATGCGAACCCGGGCACCCGGGAGACAGCAAACCATTCGGTTGTTGAGATCAGAGCCACAGATTACCCTATCTGTTCTTCTAATAATGGAGTCCCCTACCACCACAACCTGCCCAGGCTTCACTTTCCTCTGGATCCCCTCTTTGCTAGAGGAGCTGTTCTCCCGGCTGTTAGGGAGAACAGTCTTCTCCAGCAATTCCCCTTCTGGGTTTGCCTCCCCAACATCTTCACTTAAATGAGCAAATTTGTTGGGATGGAAAAACTCAGGACTGTCATCTTCCCTCCCCCACTGCAACCACTTCTGTCACCCAGCTATGTGCCTGGTTCCCTTCTAGCTGATCTCCTCCCTCTTTGCTAGGTGACCCAGCTAGACTCTCCTCAGTTAGCAAGAGACTCCTCTCAAGGTTGTCAATATCTCTCATTGTTGCAATATCACTCTCTAGAGCTCCAATCTGAGCTTCTAGAAGGGTCACTTGCTCACACTTGCCACAGGGGTATGGGCCCTGGAACTTCTGTTCCAAGCATGCATACATATGGCAAGAGTGAGATCTCCAAACTTGCTCATCATGTATGGTGCAAATGTGAGTTTTTAAAAAATGTAAACAATTAATTTACCTGTGTTGCACTAACGCCTGTGTTGCACTTATTCCAGAGCACTTAGTAAAGAGCACGCTCTATTTGTGAGCAAGCTCTGTGAGTCCTGTACCTAGATTTATACAGGCCTACACAGGTGATTGTTCACAAACCCCACCCTTAATTAACTACTCACATTCCCAGAAAAACCAACCTTTTACACTTTAACCCTTTAACCTTCTTACTGCAGAGTAGGATGTAAACACAAAAACAGTATATTAGAACACCATTATAACACTTTTCCAATGCTGTGATGTCCAAACTGTTCACTTAATCCAGAGCACACTGCAATTTGTGAACAAACTCTGTGAGTCCTGTACCTAGATTTATACAGGCCTACACAGGTAAGCTCAGAGCATCCACTGCTACCACCGAAGGATCTGACCAGCGGAAGCAAAGCATCGGAACCTTCCTGTTGCAACTGGTGGCCATCAGGTCTCGATCCATGGAAGCCCCATCTCTGAATGATGAGGTTGAACACCCCCCCCTTGTGAAGCTCCCATTCTCCGTTGTCCACAGTGTGTTGACTCAGGAAGATGGCTAAGACGTTGTCTACACCTGGAATATGTACTGGGGAGATGGCAGGGACATGTTCTTCGGTCCAGGTTAAAAAGAGCCCTGACCTCCAACCAGGCTACAAGACTCGTGGTGCCGCCTTGTTAGTTGATGTAAGCCACGGCCGTGGCGTGGTCGGACTGGACAGTCCTCGAGATGACCAGTACCTCAGATTGTGAAAAATCACCCAGAGTTCCAGAAAGCTGATGGGTACGAGAGATTCCTCCACTGACCAAAGACCCTGGACATTCAGGTGATTCAGTACCACCCTCAAACCAGATAGGCTGGCATCCATCGACACCACGGTCCAAAATGGGATCATAAACAGTCTTCCTATCCACAGGTTGTAGAGATTCAGCCACTAAGGAAGACCCAGCTCCACATGCAAGGGAAGAGAAGCAGACAGCTTCATGAGATCTGGGTTCCCCTTGCAAACCTGGATCACAACCTCTGTAGTTCCCTCGTGTGAGCCATCGCAAATGTTACCTCCTCTATGGTAGAAATCAACTTCCCCATCAGACAGGTCAGTTTCTTAGCTTGAATGAACTCTCAAGCCAGAACTGAGGAAACCTATTTGGTGAACTGCTGAACCCATCCTCAATCAGGAAGCCCATGCCCTGCAGGGTGTCGAATAGGAGACCCAGAAAGACCGATCTCTGCGATGGGACTGAGCCCGACTTGTCCATGTTCAGAACCCAACCATGAAGGGGGAGTGAGTGAATGCAGTCCTCTACCTGCTGTTAGAGAAATTCCTCGGAAGGGGCCCTCAAGAGCAAGTCGTCCACGTACAGAGTGACCCGAATCCGCTTGTGCGCGTCATGGAAATCAACGCACCAAAGACTCGAAGAAACACCTGCAGAGCTGTGGTTTTACCAAAGGGGGAGAGCCAAGAACTGGAATTGCCCCTTGTCACAAGCAAACCCAGAAGACTAGTAATGTGCAGGTAGGCATCCTGCAGATCCAAGGAGGCCAGGAATTCCCCTGGACACATTGCCGGAACGACTGAACATATGGACTCCTGGTGGTAATGAGTCTGGACCACAAAGGAATTGAGGTCCTTGAGGACAAGAATAGGACAGCAGCAGCCCTCCTTCTTGGAAACCACAAATAGGTTGGAACAGGAGTCCAAATCTATTTTTGTTTTGCGAACTATTTCCATATCCTCCTCGTCCAAGAGATCCAGAATGGACTCATGGAAAAGACAAAGCAGTTCCGGCCCCAAAGGGGAGCACGAAGGGAAGAAATGGAAGGGAAGAAGGAAGCTGAAAGGAAAGCAATACCCTTTGGAAACCACCAGCAAAACCCATGGGTCCGCAGCAATGTCTGCACAAATGCTGAGAAGAAAAAGCATCGCAGATGAACACCCACAGGTGCGTGTGGACCAAGATGCAGCTAGTCCTGCTGAAGGAAGTTAGGCTCAGTGGAACAGCTGCTTGATCTCCAGTGCTGCGGAGGCACAGGGATGGAACACTGTGTCTGAGATAGCACCGGGTTAACCCCTTGTACCCCATCTGAACAAGCACGAAAAGGACGGTGCCTTCATGCCTGAGGATTGTGATTAGGGGCCAAGGGAGACCAAGCACTCTGGCCCCCAGTAACCTCGCTAATGATGTCCTTCAATTCAGGGCCAAAAAGGGACGAACCCTGTAAGGGAAGAGAAACCAGAGATTGCCTAAAGATCAGGTGAACAGACCAGAATTTAAGCCGCAGTGAGCGCCTAGCAGCCACAGAAAAGGTAGAGGTCTTGCCCTCAACAGCATCAGATAGGGAATCAGTAACATAGCGCTGAGTGACAGAGATATCCGCCAAAAGCATAAAAATTTCAGCTTTAGGGGCACCCATACGGACAGCTGCTGAGTCCAAACAGCAATGGCTCTATTAACCCATGCAGAAGCCACGGTAGGGCGCAAGGATGCACCCATGGTAGCGAATGCAGCCTATAAAATATCATCAACCTCCCTTTCAGCTGAATCTGTGAGAGCAGAAGTATCCAATGCAGGTGATGCTGAAGAAGGAGAAACACTGGCAATATAGGCATCAACCTTAGGAGTTGCAGCCCACTGAGCAAAGGCCGCGTCAGAAAATGGATAGAGCTTAGATAATCTCTTAGGCAGAGATAAACGCTTAACAGTGGTCTTCCACTCAGCAAGTATGAACTGGTCAAGAGTGGGATGAGGCAGAAAAAATGTGCAAGACTTCTTGCGCCCTTGAAAGACATCAGTAGACTGAGAACCCACAAGGGTAGCAGGAATGTGCAGTGTGTTTAAATCTGCCTTAATGAAACCCTCAGTAGAGGGTTCAGGAGCCTCAAATGGGTCATCATAATATTGGGGAGAAGCCCCTAGTGAACACACACTATCCTCTGAATCTTTCAGCGATTCTTCCTCAGAGAAAACAGACAAGACAGGAATGCAAGAAGCCATAGGAGTCACATGCCTGCACAAAGTGGGGGGCTTCCAAGACTGAAGAACCACTTGAAGAAAAAGAGGAAAATGCACCACAGAGGACATTAAGTCCCTGACCAATGTGGTTCATGTTCATGGCTGGGACACCCTGGCGTAGATGCAGGGGCCACAGTACATGAAGGGCATAAGTGTCCTGAATACTCCATTTGGCATGAGGAACAATAATCAATGGGAGTCAAAGACGCCCCAGAAACATCAGCCCTAGATTTAGTCCCAAGTGGTCTGACATCCTGACAAGAGATAAAGTGTCTGACAGTACAAGGAATAACCCAATACTGTGCCCCAGATTAAAGAACTCCTCCCAGAAAAGGCTAAAATACACTTATCTGGCAAGCGAAGGGTTAACCTGAGGAGGAGGGTAGAAGGATCCAAACCCTGCGTAGGATACTCGTGAAAGGAAATAAAGAAAATGGTGACTGAACTGTATGCCAATCAGAAAAAATTTGTTATTTGGAGCGGTTGCAGAGATTTGTCCCAAGTGAAACTGTTCCATAGAGATCAATGGAACACTGCGGCCATGCGGTAAAGTGTGCCGGAATTCAAATAAACGAAAATTTTCAAGTGTTCCAAAAGTTATAAAACACATAAATAGAAAACACTGACCCCCAAATGAAGTGTGTAAAAACGTCCCACAAGTCACGTAACATGGCAGGAAAGGGGTTAAAGTACCACAGAAAACCCAAAATTCTCCCAGGACCCTAAATAGACAGAAGATAAAACCCAAATGAGTGCAGGGGTATACATGTAGGAACTCCTAAAGGAGACCCCTGTGCGGAGGGGAAACAGTGGGCAAAGTGGACCATGGCACTCAAATGGTTGCTCGCCTTATCTGCAGGTCTTCAGCCTTCAGATTACCATTGAGACAAGGAGAAGCATCAATGGGTTCCTCCAAGGGAAATGACATAGCACTCAAGGTTTTCCCTCAGGGCTGGAAGGTCCACAAGCAACACTTGTTAACTGAGCAATCCACCACTGGGAAGTCAGTAATGGTAATCCACCTAATGGGGGATTTCTACACCCCATATCTAACAAGAAAATAATAAAAGAAACTAAAACTAAGTAGTACTGTTCTCTTGCCTTTCTCCTACAAGGAACAAATCTAACTGGAGAGGGGACAAGCTAGTGCCCAGCTAAAGAGGAGAGGAAAGCTCCACCCCTGCATTTTTTCCAAGAATTGTTACTGCCTACTTAAAGGGGCGGTCGCCTTACCAGAGTAACCTGTAAGCTATATTGGACGGCAGAGAAATTTAGTTTTCCCCCATAAGAGCATCAAAAGAAGAAAATCGGAACCCCCAAGACAACAAGGATGGTAACCAGAGCCTAGGGCAAGGGCAGCCAAAAAAAAATGAGCAGTCTCTCAACTCGGTACAGGAGCAGTTGCAGAGATGCGTCTCCAAGCAGCCTGTCCCAAAGAGATCAATCGAGCATTGCAATGTTGTGTTAAAGTGTGCCAGAATTCATATAAAGGGTGAAAAATAAAACGTGCCTGAAAAGTGTCAGAACACAGAGCACTTAATAAAGCTAAATAAACACATTAATCCAAAGGAAAAATTAGATAAAAAAATCCCCAACTCAGAATAACATGGCAAGGAAGGGATTAAATATTACCACACAGCTCAAAATGCTCCAAAGACCCCAGGAACAGAATAACGAAATACCCAAATGAGTGCAGGAGTTATGAGTAACTCCAGAATGGCCCCTGTGAGGAGGGAAGCAGTGGGACATGTGGACCATGGCACTCAAAGGGCTGCTCACCTTTCACAGATCTTCTGGTCTTCAGATTACCATTATAATGGAGGAAGCCTCAGAGAAACTTCTTCTTTAGAGAAACACATGGGCTGCATGTTTCTCTCCCAGGGCTGCGAGGGTACACAGACAGCACCTGTTAACTGAGCAATCCTCCAGGGGATGTCAGTAATGATAACCCGCATAATGGGGGAATTTTGACACCTCATATCTAAGAAAATAATAAAATAACTAAAAACTAAGCAGAACTATTCTCAGTCTTCTTACTAGGTGATGGAACAAATCTTATCTGGGAGAGGGGAGTGGCTAGGTAGCCTATATGGAGGAGGGGGAGGCTCCACCCTGCACTTCATGAAGATTTGTTCCAGCCTACTAGGAGGAGCTGTTGCCTCCCCATGGTACCTGTAAGCTATACTGGATGACAGATAAATGCAGATTAGCCCTGAAAGGGTTGATAAAACCTAATCAGAATAGCAGTCACCGGCCGGCTCCAAAAGGGACTGACAGCGCAGGCGCACGGACTTCACTATGATGAGATGTCCGTGCTTCCTGCTACCGTGAGCCTCAGAAAAAGTGGAATATCTTTGAAACCAGGTAATATTTCTGGCGACTAGCGCTACTAAGCAGCTAGTCGCCAGATGAAGAATTGATTAATGTGACCTTATTGCGAGGTGGTAGTTCCCCTTTAAAGGATGATCTCTTGTTCTTAGCTCAACTCTGCGTAAATAATTGATTAGTTCTTTGTATTGACATTGAATGTATTTGTAAATTGTAATCATATCACTCTTTAGAGGTCTTCTCCATTTAAACAAACCCAGTTTGGCTAGTCTCTCAGATCTTCCAATTCCTTTATCAGTTTTGTTGCAAATATCTGCACTTTTTCCAGTTCAACAATGTCTTTTTTAAGAACTGGTGCCCAAAACTGTACTCCATATCTTAGATGAGGCCTAACCAAGGATTTATATAGACGTAGGTTAATATTAGCATCCCTTGCATCCAACATCTTTTTATGCAGCAGGAGTGACTCTGCCCACTGCTGTAAAGTCTATCGTCTATCAGTACTCCTAAATCTTTCTCTAATGAGGATTCCCCAAGTTGTTTCCCATTTAGAGTATATGTACCTTGTTTGTTTCTACAAGCCAAACAAATAACCTTACAATTATCTACATTAAATGTCATTGCCACTTTTCTGTCCATTCACTCAATTTATCTAAATCCTTCTGCAGAGAAAAAACATCCAGCCCTGTATGTATTTCCTTGCACAGCTTCGTGTCATCAGCAAAGATTGAGACACTACTTTCCCACTTCTAGATCATTAAAGGGGATGTATCACCTCATAATTTTTTAATCATAGGTTTTGTTAATAAAGTAGGATCAGGAAAGCTTGTTTTATTGTTTTTTAAATGTACCTACTTTTAAAGTTAATCTTCTGTGCTGTGCACGTCCGCATAATGGGCACAGCACAGCTCTTCTTCTCCTCCCACCTCCCTCCCAGCTGCTTCAGGGAGCGCGTTCACACTCCCCTTCTATCGTTACATCAAGCTCCAGGTTAGCATTATACTGGGTTGCAACCTCAGTATAATGATAACCGCAGTTTGATATTAACGATAGAAGCCATTCACACCAGAACAAAGGGAAGCATGAATGTGCTCCCTGGGGCAGCCGGGAGGCTGGGAGGGAGGTGTGAGGAGAATTAGGCAGTGAACAAGAGCTTTGCCGGTGATTCAGCATGCTACAGTATGCTGACTGACAAAGCTTGAAGAAGCAATATCTTTAAAAGTAGGTACATGTGAAAAAAAAAACAAAACAAAAAAAAAACTTTCCTAATACTATTTTAGTAACAAAACCTATGGTAAAAAAAAACGTATAAGGCGATACATCCCCTTTAATAAACAAATTAGAAATCATTGGGCCCAGGACTGACCCTGTGGCACCCCACTTATACGTTTAGACTAAATTGAAAAGGTTCCACTTACAACTCTCTGTCATCTATCATTGTCGCGGTTACGGAATAACTCAGGAGTCAGTATGGTATATACTAAATATACCTTTATTAATAGTAATAACACCACATGCAATATAGACAGGAAGGTGCAGAAGGTAACTGGAGAAGCCAGCAACACCTATCAGCAATAGGAGGCTACCCCGAAGTAGACCTCACTGCTAGAGACTAGGCCTAGGCCAATGGTAGGCTCAGGTAGAACGAGGAAGTAATTGGACTCAGAACTCTCGAGATCTCCCACCAGGAATGCAAGGGAGATACTACTGACTCACGCCTGCAGTCAGTAGAAGTAGATAGTCAGCCAGAGCCATATGTCTGCACCAGATAGGATGTCTACGAGCCGGAGATCAAAGCAGATACGATAGTCAGACAGAGCCACAGATCAGCACCAGATTGGATGGTCAGAGGAGCCTAGATCATACACTGGAGATCAGGAGAATAAACAACTAGAACTGCACTGGACACAAACGTAAGGGCAAATGTCCAGGCAGCTTATAAGTACCAGCACCCTGGGAAGGAGGAGCACAGAACAACCTATTGTAAAGCGCTGCGGAATAACTTGGCGCTATATAAAGACTATTATTACTCTATAAATACGGTACACACGTCACTCTCCTAATACGTGCTCCTGTAATAGACATATGCGGCTTGAGCCGCCAAAGGAAAGAACGCAGCCAGAGCCGCGAGAACAACCGAAAGCAGCAGAGAGCTGCCGAAGATCAGAATGCGGCCAAGCCGTGAGGAAGCAGGACCGAGACTGGCTAGCTGCCGGCTGTGAGGTAAGTCACATCTGTGATAGTACCCTCCCTTCAACAACCCCTCCTCCGGGGACATGGTCGGGGTTTCATAGGAAATTGATCATGGAACTTACGCACCAAGATGTGGGAATGCACATCACTAGACGGTACCCAGGAGTGTTCCTCTGGACAGTATCACTTCCAGTGCTCCAGGTATTGTAATTGACCCCGGACTCACTGTTAGTCCAATATGCTCTGTACCACATACTCCTCATGATTGCCAACCCTGACTGGTGCTGGCCGGACCATGACTGAGGTTGCAAATCAGAGGTTTGTACAAAGATACATGTAATACATGGTGTAATACATGTAATACATTGTGTATGTGCATTGAGGCCGGAAGGTTCAGAACATAAGCCGCAGGGTTAATTATCCTCAGAACACGGAAGGGGCCAGTGAATTGAGGAGCCAACTTCTTACAGTGAACCTGAAGGTTAAGGTTGTGGGATGACAGCAAAACTCTCTCCCCCACCTGAAAGGTAGATGCAGGCAAACGCCTACTGTCACAGCCTGCCTTTTTTGCCGTTGTGCGGAACCACGTATGGTATGCTGTACCCAAATCCAAGAGGAATGGATAGCCCTCAAATGCTCAGCCGGAATCTCTTGTGCTTCAAAAGCCTCAGGAAGGACAGAGGGTTGGAACCCATAATTGATTAAGAACGGGGAACTCTGTGAGGATGAGTTCATAGCACAATTCCAGGCAAACTCTGCCCAAGGTAACAAGGTAGCCCAGTTGTCGTGGTGGTCAGAAATACAGCAACGGAGGAATTGTTCCAAGGCTTGGTTAGACCTCTATGCCGCACCATTAGACTGAGGGTGGTATGAAGAGGAGAATGCTAGCTGAATCCCCATCTGAGCACAAAAGCACCTTCAAAAGCAAGAAACGAACTGGCTCCCCCTGTCCGATACAATAACCCTGGGTATGCCATGGAGTCAAAACACCTCTCTAGTGAATACCATTGCCAACTCCTGCACAGATAGTAAGCATTTAAGTGGTACAAAGTGAGCCATCTTAGAGAATTTATCCACGATCATCAGGATGACATTGAAACCCATGGATGCTGGAAGATCGACCATAAAGTCGATGGACAAATGTGACCAAGGACGTTCCCCGTTGGCCACTGGTTGGAGGAGACCAACAGGCAAATGTCAATGCAATTTATTTTGAGCACAAGTCGTGCATGCTGCTGTAAATCCAGAGCAGTCAGATCTGAGACTCGGCCACCAGAATAGTCTAGACATGGACCAAATGAATTGGTCTCGCCCAATGTGGCCAGCTATCTTGGAAGTATGATGTCTCCAACAGTTTAGTGAGTAATTGAGTAGGTACAAAGCACTTCCCTCAGGGTTTCTCCGCCAGAGAGGAGGTTTGAGCGGCCAATATTTCCTCTCCCAAAGGAGAGGAGATACAGGTTCGTATCGTAGCAAGTATCCGGACAGCCAGAATTATAGGTGTGGGAGGAGTCTCCTCTTTAGATCAGGTACAAAACTGGCATGATAGGGCATCGGGCTTAACATTCTTGAGCCAGGAAGGTAGGAAACCATGAAATTGAACCTGGAAAGGAACAATGCCCATCTGGCTTGCTGGGATGACAGACATTTAGGCTCAGACAAGTATGTGAGGTTCTTGTGATCAGTCAGAATCAGAATAGGAGAGCTGGTACCCCCCAGGAGATGTCGCCATTCTTTTAAGGCCAGGATGATAGCCAGTAACTCTGTCCCCAATCTGATTTACCCTCTCGGCCTTGGACAGTCTTCTACAGAAATAGCCACATGGGCATAAGGTCTCCCCTGGAGCTGAGAAAGGAGGGCACCTACTCCTGCTTCAGATGCGTCAACCTCCAGGGTAAAGGGTAGGGTGGGATTCGGGTGAACCAAAATGGGCTCTGCTGCCTTGAGGCTTTTGAAATGCCCGTAACACACTAGGAGACCATCACGTGGTCTTGGCACCTTTGCAGATCATGTCTGTTAGCGGTTTAAACACTGTAGAGACATTTTTAAGGAATCTGCAGTAATAGTTAACAAACCCCAGGAATCGCTGTATCGATTTGAGTCCTACTGGAAGAGGGCACTGTAACACGGCTGTCAATTTCTGTGGGTCCATTGCCAACCCAGAAGCGGAAATAATGTACCCCAGAAACGTTACTTGGGTTTTGTGGAATTCACAGTTCTCCAATTTACAATAGAGGTTATTCTCCCTCAGCAGGCATAATACTTTGGACACATCTGCGTAAGGAACCTCCAGCATAGGAGAGTGAATCAGGATGTCGTCCAAATAGACTACCACACAGCTCTGTAATAATTCTCTCAAGACGTCATTGATGAATTACTGGAAGACAGCAGGAGCATTGCAGAGACAGAAGGGCATAACTAAATACTCGTAATGCCCGCTCTGGGTGTTAAATGCTGTCTTCCACTCGTGGCCCTCCTTCATTCGGACTAGATTATATGCCGCCCTCAAATAGAGTCTCGTGAAATTTTTAGACCTCTTTAATCGGTCAAATAATTCAGTAATCAAAGGTATGGGATAAGCGTTCTTTACCATCAATTTGTTTCATCCACGGAAGTCAATGCATGGACGTAACGCTCTGTCCTTTTTCACGAAAAAAATCCTGTGGCAGTAGGGGATGTGGATTTTCGAATAATGCCCCTGGCAAGGGCATCAGAGACACATTCCTCCATGGCCCTATTTTCCTCCACAGACAGAAGGTATATGCAGCCCCTAGGAGGGGTCATACCAGGCAGTAGCTCCACCGAGCAATCATATGGCCTGTGAGGAGGTAACATCCTAGCCTGAACCTTGTTGAATACATCACTGAAAGACGAATACACCTCAGTTAGAACTGAGGAATTAGCACACGCCAGTCTCAAAGGACGGGAGAGACAAAACTTGTAACACTGACTGCCAAAGACAGAATCTCACAAGTACGCCAATCAATCCTGGGGCTATACATCTACAACCAAGGAAACCCCAGGATGATGGCATAATGAGGGGAGTTGATCACCTGAAATGTCAGGGCTTCCTTATGGAGGGCCCCTACCCACAGGGTTAACAAGGAAGTTTCCTGCATAATGTTTGATGTTAGAAGGGGTCTACCATCAATGGCCTCAACGGCCAATGGAGAGGAGCAAGACAGCAACGGAATTGAATTCTTGTCCGCAAATTCTGCATCAATAAAATAACCAGCAGCACCTGAGTCTAACAATGCTGGAAATAATATAGACTCACCTAAAGAACGGGTGTGTCCTGAATGATTTCTGGGGACTGAGAAATACCACCTAAGATCTGCCCCCCAACAGGATCTTAGGTGCGAGCGTTTCCCGGACGCACTGGGCAGGACCTCAATAGGTGTCCAGGTCTCCCACAATACAAGCACAGTCCCTCCCTCCTCTGGAAGGCCCTCTACTCCTCAGAAAGACAGGTGGCACCAACCTGCATCGGTTCACCACCCCGAGTCAGGACCAGGAGGTGTGGGAGGAGAGGGAGGACTGGGTGGGCAAGATAAGTGAGACTTCGATCTGGAAGCAGGCCTCCTCAGGCGCTCCTTAAATGAGGGTCTCTCCCTGACCAGAGTGTCAATTAGGATGGTAAAAGATATTAGCTCATCCAAATTTTTTGGGTAAATCATGAGCAGCAATCTGATCCTTAATATTGTAACACGGCCCTTGGGAAAATGCAGCTACCAGGGCCTCATTGTTCAAGCTGACCTCGGCTGCCAGGGTACGAAATTTGATACCGTACTCAGCCACTGTATGAGTACCCTGGCGGTTGGTCATTAGGTGTTTAGAAGCCAAGGTTGCGCGACCTGGCACATCAAAGACATGTTTGAAGGAAGCCACAAATTTTGAAAAATTATAGATTATGGGCTTGTCCATCTCCTATAAAGGATTCGTCCATGCCAATGCTTTGCCAGAAAGGAAAGATATCATAAAGCCAACCCTACTGCACTCGTTAGGGAAGGCATGAGGTACCATCTCAAAGTATTTGCCCAATTGGTTCAAGAACCCACTGCATAGCTCAGGATCCCCACCATAACGCTGTGTGAGTGGAGCAGAACCTGATAACCCTCTGACCACGCCTGCATCAGGGATGGTAGGAACCGCCGGTGCTGAGGAAGGAGCGGAAGTGGCCATCGGTTGTGGGTTACAGCGTTCAAGGTGTGCAGTACGGTTAAGCAAGGTCTGCAAGGCCAAGGATAATTGATCAATACGTTGATCTTGAATCTCCATTCTGTCCAGGATGTTCTGAAAAGGTGGATCACTATTACCGTCTGTATTCATGGCCCTTACTTACTGTCTAGGTTACCCAGGAATAACTCAGGAGTCAGTACGGTATATAGAAAAAACACCTTTATTAATAGTAATAATAACACATGCAATATAGACAGGAAGGTGCAGAGGGTAACTGGAAAAGCCAGAAACACCTATCAGCAATAGGAGGTTGCCCCGAAGTAGACCTCACTGCTAGAGACTAGGCCTAGGCCAATTGTAGTCTCAGGTAGATCGAGGAAGTCACTGGACTTCAAACTCTCGAAATCTCCCACCAGGAATGCAAAAGTAGGTAGTCAGCCAGAGCCACACGTCTGCACCAGCTTGGATGTCCACTAGACAGGAGGCAACACAGAGAGGATAGTCAGACAGAGCCACAGGTCAGCACCAGGTTGGATGGTCAGGCAAGCTTAGGTCATACACTGGAGATCAGGAGAATAAACAACTAGAACTGCACTGGACACCAACGTAAGGGCGAATGAGCCTGGTGTCCAGGCAGCTTATAGCTACCAGCACCCTGGGAAGGAGGAGCACAGAACAAGCTGATGCTCTATAAATACGGTGTGTGTGTCACTCTCCTAATACGTGCGCCCGTAATAAACATATGCGGCTCGAGCCGGCGAAGGAATGAACGCGGCCAGAGCTGTGAGAACAAGCAGAAGCGGCACAGAGCCGCGTAAGATCAGAACACGGCCGAGCCGCGAGGGAGCAGGACTGCGATCGGCTAACTGCTGGCCGTGAGGCAAGTCACATCTGTGACAATCATTTAACCAATACTCAATCCATTTACAGATAACATCTCCCAAACCGAAGACTTTTATTTTATGCAGTAACCAGTTGTCAGGCACTGTATCAAATGCTTTTGCAAAATCCAATATACTACATCAACAGTAATTCCTTTGTTCAAATTATTATTTACTGTTTCATAAAAGTAAATTAGTCTGACAATTTATTCTTCATAAAACCATGCTGACTCCTACTAATAATACTGTTTGTCGTCACATAGTTCTGAATACTGTCAATTAGTAAATCATCAAGTATCTTACCCACTATGGAAGTCAAGCTCGCAGGTATTGCTGAAAAAAAACAAACACTTCTTTGGCAGGAACCAGAGGACAGACAGCGCAGACATCTTAGAGGAAATGTACCTCTGAGTCTGCACTGTCAGTCCCGTTCACTGCCAGCACTGGTGGTGACGTAAGTTGGTTACCTTAAGGTAACGGAAGCTCCTGAACTTGCAGTTGCACAGAGCTTCACTTGTAAGCTCTGTGCAGCCCCATGCCTACAAATGAAGTGTTTTTTCAGCAATAACGGGGACTTTTTGAGCTTACGAACAATAAGACTTTGCGTATCACTAAGTCAGAAATACGTTATTAGCATGATAGTTCTGCTTTAAGTGCTGGCCGCGAGCGTTTGCGGCTGGTCCTTAAGGGGTTAAGTACCTTTGGGTGTGTGCCATCAGGTCCATGTACTTTATTCACTATAACATTTTCCATCCCCTTTTGGACTTTGTCCTCAGTAAGCCATGTACATGATGGAGGAAATGCTGTGGTTTTATCTATTTGCCCATAGCCTGTCATTGTTGCTTCCTTTGTATATACAGAATCAAAGAATATATTTAGGGAGTCAGCCATAGCTTTATCCTCACTAATCAATTCACCTGTCTCAGCCTTAAAGCAGAACTTTCACCCCAATAAAACCCAATTTAAATATGTTTGTCGAAATGCAGTCTACATTTGTATTTTTCTTTTTCAAATTAATATATATATTGAGAGAAACTGGGGGTTAAAAATTACCTTGTGAAGCTCCGTGCACTCTCTGTGCGGTACAAGTGGTCCTGCACAGCTTAATATTACATCCTCTCTCCAATGAAAGAAAGAAATAAAAAAAAAAAAAAGAAGGGGCATTGCTCTATCTTTTCCTATATGCCAGTATATTTAGGGTGTCAGGCTATGGCTGACAGTTTAAATATACTTGTCCTACAGGAGAAGGGAGAACAATGCCAATCAACCATAACATCATGAACATGACCGCGCTCTCCCTAGTTCGGTCTCGCAGCTACAAAGGTATTATTTCTACTTGCCTTAGATTTTAGATTGATTTGTATATATTTTCTTTGTAATGGTTTGGGGGGACATCGACTGGAGATTACTTTTGTAAAAGTTCCACTTTAAGAGGACTAATATCAACCTTAACTTTGTTGTTATTAATATACTTGTAGAAATGTTTAGGATTTTTCTTGCTCTCATTTGCAATATTTCCCTCATTTTCAATTTTAGCTATCTTAATTGCCTGTTTGCAGATTTTATTACATTCTTTATATTTTTTTTTAAATGCATCTGACCCGTTTGACTTAAACACTTTAAAAGTCTGTTTTTTATTTCTCATTTCACTGCAAACTTCATTACTAAGCCACATTGGTTTCACTTTACTCCTCTTGTGCTTATTCCCCAGTGGTATATTTTGACAGTTTTACTTGTCTAAGAGCATTTTAAATGAATTCCATTATTCTTGTGCATTTTATCTTTGAAGATTACATTCCACTGAATATCCGTTAATATTGCTTTTAGCTTTGTAAAATTACCGATTTTAAAATTGAATGTTTTGTTTAAACCCTTGCTATTTGGTTTCTCATAACAAATTTCAAAGGATCCCATATTAAGGTCACTGCGGCCCAAATGTTCACTTAATTGTATACTGTTTATCATGTCAGAATTGTTTGAGAGCACTAGGTTAAGCAAGGCATCTTTTCTAGTTGTCCCCTCTACTAGTTGGGAGATAAAATTATCATTAATCATACTTAAAAAAATTGTTTCCCTTTGTTGTGCCGGACGTCATATTGCTCCAGTCATTTTCAGGATAGTTGAAATATCCCATTATAGTTACATTTCCTGACCTAGAAGCCTTCTGCATTTACAGTAAAAGTTGGGCTTCCTACAAATCCCCAGTATTAGGTGGCTTGCACCAAATCCCCACTAACATCTTTTAATTATGTGTGCCCCCAGTGTGTATTTCAACCCACATGGCCTCTACATTTCCAACGCACCCTTCATTTATATCTTCCCATATACTAGGTTGTAATTCATGCTTTACATATAGGCATAAACTTCTCCTCTTTTATTAACCTTATCCCTCATAAAAATTGAATAACCCTCTTGATTGACTGCTAAGTCATATGTATCATCTAACCAAGTTTCAGACACACCATTTAGATCCTACTGCTCATACACTGCAATCATTTCTAGTTTGCCCATCTTTCCAGCCAGACTGAGAGCTTTGGAATGCATACATTTTATAGTTTTGAAATTCTGAAATATTTCAATTTTTGTAATATGTATTTGCCTTTTATCAGGCTGTAACAATGGTACCTCCCTATTAGATAAACTAGCCCCAATGCCCCTCTCCACCTCCATGCCCCTTCTTTTAATACAATTCCTCAATTATACTAACATCCCCATCCTGTGTTGCAGCACCCTGCCCCCCTTTCTAGTTTAGGGCTGCAACTAACGATTATTTTGATAATCGATTAGTTGGCCGATTATTTTTTCGATTAATCGGATAAAAAAAAACCCAATATGCTAATTTTTCATTATTTAAACTGATTTAATGAACAAACAGTGTTAAAAACAAACAACAGAATAAAAAACTTTACACATTAACGTGTCATTGTTATTATTTTACTATGGGGTCTATGCACCTCTTTCTCCCTCTTGCACCTCTACTCCTCCCCCCTTGTACTTCTCTCTCTCCCCCTTGTGCCTCTATTTCTCCCCCCATGTACTTCTCTCTCTCCCCCTTGTGCCTCTTTCTCCCCCATGTACTTCTCTCTCTCTCCCCCTTGTGCCTCTTTCTCCCCCATGTACTTCTCTCTCGCTCCCCCTTGTGCCTCTTTCTCCCCCATGTACTTCTCTCTCGCTCCCCCTTGTGCCTCTTTCTCCCCCATGTACTTCTCTCTCTCTCCCCCTTGTACTTCTCTCTCGCTCCCCCTTGTGCCTCTTTCTCCACCATGTACTTCTCTCTCGCTCCCCCTTGTGCCTCTTTCTCCCCCATGTACTTCTCTCTCGCTCCCCCTTGTGCCTCTTTCTCCCCCATGTACTTCTCTCTCGCTCCCCCTTGTGCCTCTTTCTCCCCCATGTACTTCTCTCTCGCTCCCCCTTGTGCCTCTTTCTCCCCCATGTACTTCTCTCTCTCTCCCCCTTGTGCCTCTCCCACATGTACTTCTCTCTCTCTCCCCCTTGTGCCTCTCCCCCATGTACTTCTCTCTCTCCCCCCCTTGTGCCTCTTTCACCCCCATGTACTTCTCTCTCTCTCCCCCTTGTGCCTCTTTCACCCCCATGTACTTCTCTCTCTCTCCCCCTTGTGCCTCTTTCACCCCCATGTACTTCTCTCTCTCTCTCCCCCTTGTGCCTCTTTCACCCCCATGTACTTCTCTCTTTCTCTCCCCCTTTTGCCTGTCTCTCTCTCCCCCATACCTCTTTTTCATACTTTTCCGCACTGATGACATCCGGGGCGCAACCACTCCAAACGTGGAGACGCCGCGTTGAGAGTGCAGGGGTTTTCTTCCTCAGTCTGGGCGCCAGTTTTAAACTGGCCTCAGAACAGAGGAAGAAATTACCTGCACGCTCCACGCTGCGTCTCCACGTTTGGAGTGGTTGCGCCCCGGATGTCATCAGTGCGGTAAGTAAGAAGACAGCAGTATCCGGCGGCTGTGGGGCTGCTGGGTGGCACAACTAATTGCTGCACAACGAATCGATAATGAGAATCGTTGGCAACGATTCTCATTATCGATTTTTATCGATTTCATCGATTAGTTGTTGCAGCCCTATTCTAACCATCTAACCATCCTAACGCCTAGCACAGTAGCCTCCCTTCCGCTAAGGTGAAATCCATTTCAACTATAAAGTTTGCCCCAAGGGAAAAAGCCACCCAGTGCTCTAGGAACCCAAAGCACTCCTGCTTAAGTCTTTAGCGACACTAAATGAACTAAGAGAAAAGGATTTAACAGGTAAGACATAAATCCTGTTTTCTTTATAGTCCAATATGGAACACAGGAACCATGGGGATCTACCAACAGTAGGCTCCCGGAGGTGGGAAGAAGAAAGGACCTCACATCTGTCTACATGATACCAGAGATCCTGAGGACTATCCAGAACCGAACAGCCCAAACCAAAACTAAGTGTCAGCGGACACTAATAAAGTTGCACAGCACACAAGAACAAGAGCCACCTGGGCTCAAACATTTGAACAGTATGACACAAGGAAAAATAGGTCCTTAGTCTGGAAGAACTGCCTGAAGGATACTCCTGCCAAAGCTGGCTTCAGCCGAAACAAGAACTTCCACACGATAGTGCTTAGCAAAGGTATACAAGGAGGACCAAGTCGTAGCTTTGCACAATTGCTCAGCCGAGGCCTGATTCTTGTAGGCTCACAAGGCCCCAACAGACCTAGTGGAGTGCTGTAACTCTGAAGGGAACAGGTTTCTTCCAGAGTTCATACATTTGTAGACTTGATCCAAAAGGCAATAGTGCCCTTGGAAGCAGCCTGACCTGCCCTGGGACCCTCAGGACAACAAAAAAGGAACCTGTCTTACGAATAGACACTATACAGTGTGCGTAAAACAAGGGTACTCCCCACTGCTGAAAGGTGTTTCATTCAAAAGTTATTAATTTTCAAAGATCCTATGGACAGCTCTGGTCCCGAGACCATAAATCTCCATAGGATGGTGTAGCAACAGCGCCACTGTCAATTTCAGGCCACTGTGATACTGCACCTAAAAAATTCAACTTTGAAAATTAATAACTTTTGAATGAAACACCTTTCAGCAGTGGGAGCACTCTTGTTTTACTCAGGGGGATACACCCTACAACATATATTTTTTACATTTTAAGTATTACTTTCCCTTTAAGACATCGAACCACATCCAGCAAGTGGAGATCCCTTTCCTTGTCAGACTTGGGATGAGGACAAAAAGAAGGCACAACAATCTTCTGATTCATGTGGAACACAGAGACCACCTTAAGAAAGTACTGAGAGATTCGAAGAACAGCCATGTTCTTGTGAAAAACCAAGAAAATTGACTTCCAAAACAAAGCCTGCAACTCAGCAACCCTGTGGACTGAGACCACAGGCAGAAAAAAATCCATCATCCACATCAACAGATGCAAGGGAATGGTTGCAAGGGACTCAAAGAGAGGTGCTGCAAAACACCCAGAACCACATTAAGATCCCACTGATGCATGGGAGGCTTGAAGGCAGGGAAAGCATGAGCAATCCCCTGAATGAACACCCTGACATCCGAAAGAATGGCAATACCCCTCTGGAAAACAACACAGAAAGAGCAGAAATCTGAACCCTCAGGGAACTCAAGACAAGGCCTTTGTTTACATCATCTTGGAGAAAAGAGAAAACCACCGGAAAGTCAAAGTCCTATGAAGACAGGTCCCTGTACATACATAATTGGACCAAACTCTATGGAAGGACTTAGAGGAAGCAGGCTTCCTAGCCTGAATTATAGTAGAAATGATCTCAGTGGAGAAACCCTTTCTCCTCAAGATGCGTTTCAACAGTTATGCTGTCAAAGCCAGCTTTTCCACAACTTCTTTCCAAAGGTAGCCCTGAAGGAGGAGATTTGGTGTGGGTAGCAGTGGAAATGGATCCCGAATGGAAAGGCTCACCAGTCCTGCAAACCACAACCTTCTTGGTTCAATAAGGAGCGACCAGAATCACTGTTGCACCATCCATCCTGATCTTCTGGAGTACCCTGGGAATGAGAGGAATCGGAAGAAAGACATAAGTGAGGTGCAACTGCCATGGAATTGCCAACACTGTAGCAAAGGCCAGAGGTTCTCCCTAGCAGAAGCAGAAAACTGGAACCTTGCTATTGTTACACGTGGCCCTCAGGTCAATTAGAGGCAGTCCCCATGGACACAGAATCAGGTTAACGCTTCCAGATGGTGTTTCCACTCTTCTGGATCTACATCTTGGCGATCTTTCCAGAATCTTTTCTATTCCTGGAATGTGAACGGTGGAGATGTCAGGAATGTGGGATTCTGCCCAGCCCCGAAAGTACCTCACCTCGTAGCAGGTGGTGGTGCTTCGAGTTGCCCCCCTGATGGTTGATGTAAGCCATGGCTGTGGCGTTATCTGACTGGACTCAGGAAAAACATAGATAGTATTGGCGTTTGGATGGATCGGGATGTGCAGGTGCACATCTGGATGGTCATGAGATACTCCCCTGGGCACACTGCTGAGATGACAGAGGGCAAATATTTAATCTTGAAGCCTGCAGTCTCCACATACAAGCTGAGACATTGAAGGTCCAGAATGGGACGGCAGCCACCGTCCACCTTAGGAATCACAAGCAGGTTGGAATAAAATCCTGAACCTTGCTCTTGGGAAGGTACTGGAACCAGAACATTCTTGTCCAGCAGTAACTGCACTGCATCCCAAAACAACTTCAATCGGGCTAGCTCAGTATGGGCGGGCACGAAAAGGAGGAAGGGATTTGAAACCTATTCTGTGCCCTTCTGAATTTACCCGTAAAGCCCACTGGTCCGCAATAAAGGATTCCCAGGCATCCTGTAAAATGAGGAAGCGGGCTTGACAGACTTAGACCTTGAAGCTGTTCGATTGGGCTGCCACTGCTGTCTGGGCTTGGAGGGGGGCTTGAGATGGAGGCCTGCAAAGTTTGCGGCTTTTGGACCTCAGTTAGGTAAGGGACCAAAAAGGTGGTTTCCTCATCAGAGTAGGACGTTTGGTGGGCACCTGAGGCAACAAGGTCCCCTTGCCCCCAATAGCATTGCTAATCATCTGTTTTAGCTCAGGTCCAAACAGGGACTTGCCCTGAAAAGGTAAGGAAACCAGTTACGTCTTGTATTGGTCCACAGTCCAAATCTTAAGCCACAAGGTGTGTTGTACAGTAACAGAGAAGGCTGAGGATTTTGCAGACAGTCTGACCTCCTCAAACAAGGCTTCAGAAGTATTGGCCTCCTTCACGCTTGTCAAAAAGACCAACAATTCCTCCTTGTAAGCATCTGCATGGACAGCTTCCATCATCTGTTCACCCCAAACAGCAACAGCCCTGTTAACCCAGGTAGTGGCAAAAATGGTATACTTTTAAAAGGTCGCAAGCAAAAGTGTGTGTGACCCCATAACACATTAATCATGTTGCCAGTATAAAAATGGCGACCTGAGAATCTCGCACTGCATGAAACCCCGAGATTCTCAGGTCATGCTATCAAACATTGTAATAGAGTGTCAGGTCTGCATCCAGCGCTGCAACGAATGGTGGTTGGGGAGGACATGGAGCCATTGCTGCTGCAACTTGGGGGTACAGGAGGAGGAGGTGATGGAGGAGGCATGGGGTCCCCCCCATCTGAGCGTGCACTGCTGAGCGAGAATACAAGGAAGAGAATACCTGAATGTGAAGTGGCAGAGCCCGGACTTTGAGAGCATGGACAAGGAGGCACTTGCCGGGTGCTGCGCTCTTTCTACGCCAAGGCGTGCTCCAGGAGCGGCCAGTTGTACAGCAAGTCCTCCCTAGTTTTAATTGAGTGAGTAAGAGCCAGGTTTATTTTCATTGTACAGCCAGAGCGACTGTCTGTCTTAAGTTCATGACTTCCTGCAATGCTCAAGCCTCTCCCTCCTTTTCTCTCTGCTTGCAGACTGACAGAGCAGAGCAGGCAGAGAAAGGGAGAGAGAACTATGGGGCTGATTAGGGCATCGCAGCAAATAAGAGAAATTACATAAAAACCCCCCACAAAAGTGGGCAGCTGTTGCGTATAACTAAATATTAGGGTTCTGTCACCTTTTGCTGTCTCCTTGCCATGTCTGTGGGCTGCTTGGCATTAAACGGGTATGCTATGCACATCATGATGAACATGTAGAGCTTTCTCCCTCCTGCAGCCTCTCCGTCCTTACTGGCCACCAACTGGCTGGGACTCTTCCTCACTGGATGACGGATCCAATATCCCTCAGCTCTATACCCAGTCTCCCTCCCGACTTCAGATGCCCTTTGTCTCCTGTCACAAGCAGATTGTATTTCTCTCAGTCCATGCTGGCTTTTCCTAGCGCCCAAGTGAAGCACAGTGTAGGGAGGAAGGCAGGCGGGGTGTATTGCAGGGATAGATTGTGATGTTTCATTATCACGGTCCCCGTGATTCCCTGTCAATCTCTGTAGGTATACATTTGCATTGGAGGAGTCTGATTGGCCTGCCCAGGATGTGCCTTTATATGCTAGGCTTGGGCACTTGTCAATTGCCCTTTCGTGGTGTTGTGTTGCTGCGCCTAGTTATTGCTCTCCAGTGTCTCCTGTGTACCGACCCAGCTAGTCTGACTCTCCTTCTGTTCCTGCTTCGTGATCTGACCCGGCTCTGACTGACGACCCTGCACCGTGATCTGACCCGGCCCTGGCTGACGACCCTGCACCGTGATCTGACCCGGCTCTGGCTGACGACCCTGCACCGTGATCCGACCCGGCTCTGGCTGACGACCCTGCATCGTGATCCGACCCGGCACTGGCTGACGACCCTGCATCGTGATCCGACCCGGCACTGGCTGACGACTCCGCAACGTGATCCGACCCGGTTCTGGCTCCTGATCCGTGACTGTTCCACTCTCCGGTGGTGTTCCTGCGACTCAGTCATCCGGTTCCGGCTACTGCTCCTGTCCGGTTGCTGCTCCTGTGTACTCCGGTCGCGTGGGCGACATTCTGACTGCTCTCAGTTTCCTCGCTCATTTCGCTGTAGCCGAGGTTGCCTGCCTTGTTCTTGTGGCATTGCTCTTTTCAAATGTACCAGATTAACCCTTGCACTGCCGGTAGTCTCCGATTACGTGCCACTTTGATACATTGCCAAGCTCCGGTGATTCTCTGAGCCTTTACACTTTTGAGCCTCCGCTTTACGCTATACCAGTTCTTGCAGAGCTCCGCTTGTTCGATGCCCGGTGAGCATTGTGATAACGCTGGTTGTCACTGGTAGTCCATTCGCTCTTGCATCAAGGATTCTGGGTGACACCTTGTGGGTGTCTGGGCAGTACATCATTCGCTCAAAGTGCTTAAAGGGATAGTAATACTTAAAATGTAAAAAAAAATATGTTGTAGGTTTTATCCCCCTGAGTAAAACAAGGCTACTCCCACTGCTGAAAGGTGTTTCATTCAAAAGTTATTAATTTTCAAAGTTGATTTTTTTAGGTGCAATATCACAGTGGCCTGAAATTGTACAGTGGCGCTGTTGCTACACAATCCTATGGATAGCTCTGGTCAGTTGACCATAAATCTCCATAGGATGGTGTAGCAACAGCACCACTTTACAATTTCAGGCCACTGTGATATTGCACCTAAAAAATTCAACTTTGAAAATTAATAACTTTTGAATAAAACACCTTTCAGCAGTGGGAGTGCCCTTGTTTGACTCAGGGGGATAAACTCTACAACATATTTTTTTTTACATTTTAAGTATTACTATCCCTTTAATCCCAACTGCACTACTCTGTGCATCGGCTCTTCATAGCTTGGGCAATTCCGTTCTACTGTGGCCTCCCAAGGGCTGGCATATTTCCGTGGCAGACGCAGGGTTACTCTATACTCATTCAGGGCGGTTTCTATTCTGGTTACATCAAATTGGCAGTGCAATCCTCATAAGCCCACTGTGGTGGTACGGGCTCAGCTTAGAGCAACAGGGGCTCATCCTGCTTATGCTTCAAGAGTGTTACAGCGCTTCTCCTGAGTTCCTGATCTACATTTAAAGACTATTACCATAGACTGCTATATATCTCCTGGGTGTTGGCCAATCTAGTCTGAGCCTTACCAGTTGCTCCTCTTAACCCTCGATGAACTACTGTTTGTAGTTTACTCCATTCTCTGTTCATATTGCCTGTTCTTACCTTTACTAGCCTCTAGGGGCAGTGTTGTTCATTTTTTATTTCAATAAACTGTGTTTTACGTTACAACCCGGTCTGAGTGTCAGTAAAACCGTAACAGTACGAAAGGGCCATGACCTCAGACGGGAAAAGTGACGGTAATACACAGAACCTCCACTGGAGGATGGATGTTCACGAGCAACGCTTAGATCAGTTGGCATTGGCCATGCAGACCTTGCTTGAACGTACGGTACATCTTGATAAGCCGAATCAAAATCCGGTGGTCCCCCCAGTTATGACACCGGATAATAGTTCTGGTCAATGCTTGGTCCCGCAGAGAAGTCTAACGGCGGCGGCGTTACCAGTAAGATATGATGGTGAACCCACATTGTGCAGGGGTTTCCTTAATCAGCTAGAGATCTTCCTCGAACTTACACCTCACGCATTTCCGAGTGACCGTAGCAAGGTGGGGTTCATGGTATCCCTGTTAACTGGCAAAGCCCTGGCATGGGCAAATCTGTTATGGGAGCAGGCTAAACCTTGCACTTTGTGCTTTAAAGAATTTGTTAAACAGTTCCGTAGAGTCTTTGAGGTACCTGGGCGAGCTACGTCCGCGGCCAACAAATTGTTGTCAATGCAGATGGGCGATCAGACTGCAGCCGAAAATGCTATAGAATTTCGGATTCTAGCTGCAGAGGTGGCATGGAATAATGAGGCACTCCTGGCAGCATTTGCCCAAGGGCTCTCGGATGCTATCAAAGATGAGATTGCTGCCAGGGAGGTACCCACCGATTTGGATGAGTACATCGAATATGTGATACTCATTGATACTCGTATGCGCGAGAGGCGCTTGACTAAGAGGGCAACTTCCAAAATCCATGGGCATGAGAGATTGTTTAACCCACCCTCTCCTCCCATTCCTCCGGTCCGTGTACCTGATACTGGGGAACCTATGCAGATTGGTTTTACTAGGCTGACTAAGGAGGAGAGGGCGTATCGTAAAAGACAAGGATTATGCCTGTATTGTGGCAAAAATGGGCATTTGTTGCGCACCTGTCCGGTGAGGCCGGGAAACGCACGCACCTAGGGTACCTTGGGGGACAGGCCCTAGGTGGTGTACAATCTTCCTCAGATCCTTGCTCCTTGAAACCCACTATACCTGTGAGTTTTCTTCTAGGTGACCAGGTTGTGGAAGCACTAGCCCTGGTAGATTCTGGTGCTGCTGGCTATTTCATGGACCAGGCATTTGCTGAAAGACATAATATTTCTCTGTCTGAAAGAGACACTCCACTAGCCATTGAGGCTATTGATGGCAGACCTCTTGAACCAGCACTCATCACAATGGAGACTACTATCCTTACTATGACTGTGGGGGCCCTCCATAAGGAGGAGGTTCGTTTCCAGATTATTCGTTCACCCCATCATGCGGTCATTCTGGGGTTCCCTTGGTTGACAGTGCACAATCCCCAGTTTGACTGGCAGACATGTGAAGTCAAAGCATGGTCGGAATACTGCACTAATCACTGTCTATCCTGTCCCGTTAAGATTATGTGTACATCCCCTTCTCTGCCAGCTGAATACAGCAAGTTCAGCGACGTTTTCAGTAAAGGGGAGGCTAGCGCTCTGCCGCAGCATCGGCTATGTGACTGCGCTATTGATTTGCCCCAGGGAGTGGTTCCACCGAGGGGTAGGACGTACCCATTGTCATGTGATGAGACTAAGGCAATGGAGGAATACATTGAGGATGCTCTCAAATGAGGGATTATTCGCAAATCATCCTCTCCGGCAGGTGCAGGGTTATTTTTTGTGAAAAAGAAAAATGGCGAGTTGCGACCTTGTATTGATTACCGTGGGCTCAATAAGATCATGTCCAAAAATGCATACCCCATTCCACTCATCACAGAGTTATTTGATAGGTTGAAAGGCTCCTCTATTTTCACTAAACTCGATTTACGAGCTGCCTACAATTTAATAAGGATCAAGGCCGGTGATGAGTGGAAGACAGCCTTCAATACAAGGTCAGGGCACTACGAATACCTAGTCATGCCATTCGGACTATGTAATGCACCTGCCGTATTCCAAGAGTTCATCAACGATATCTTCCGTGATATGTTACAATCCTGTGTAGTGGTATATCTGGACGATATTTTGATCCACTCAGCTAATTTAACCCAGCATATACAGGATGTCTCTGAGGTATTGCTTCGTCTGCACAAGAACAAATTGTTCTGTAAACTCGAAAAATGTGAATTTCACTGTTCTCAAGTACCCTTTTTGGGTTTCGTGATTTCTAAAGATGGCATAGCTATGGACCAAGAGAAGTTGGCTGCAGTCCTTAAATGGCCACGACCCAAGGGGTTAAAAGTTATTCAAAGATTCCTGGGCTTTGCCAACTATTACAGAAAATTAATTCAGAACTTTTCTACAATTACTAAACCTCTCTCTGACTTAACGCATAAGGGCGCAAATCCCTCTCAATGGTCTGAGGCAGCTGAACAGGCCTTCGTTACTCTCACGCAGGCATTCGCATCTGCCCCTATTCTGTGCCATCCTAATCCTACTCTGCCTTTTACCCTGGAAGTTGATGCCTCCGAGGTTGGGGTAGGGGCAGTTCTCTCCCAACGACCCAGGGAGGGAGGTAACCTGAGACCATGCAGATTTTTTTCCAAAAAACTGTCTAGTGCCCAAAGCCATTATGAAATTGGTGATAGGGAATTGTTGGCTATCATCTTGGCTTTGAAAGAATGGCGACATCTCCTGGAAGGCACTAGGACCCCTGTCTTAATTCTCACTGACCATAAAAATCTAATTTACTTGTCTGAGGCGAAAAGGCTGTCTTCTCGCCAGGCTCGTTGGGCTCTCTTCTTGTCAAGATTGAATTTCATAGTCTCCTACTTGCCGGGGTCCAAAAATATTAGAGCAGATGCGCTTTCCAGACAATTCTGCACAGACATTGAGAGGGATGAAGCGCCAGTGCCTATAATTCAGCCAGATAAGATCCTGGCCACTATTCGTACCAACATCACTTCACCACTGGGGGAGCAAATCATGGCTTCACAAGCACGGGCACCTCCTGAAACCCCAGTTGGCAGATGTTTTGTGGACGAACCATTTCGCACCCAGTTACTCGAGACCTATCACTCATCTAAGGCGGCCGGGCACATTGGCAGGGATCAGTTGGTTTGGTCTTTGGCACGAACATTCTGGTGGCCCTCCCTGAGAGCAGATTGCGTCGCATTTACCGCTGCCTGTGCTACCTGTGCCCGTGCTAAAACTCCCAGACATCTCCCCGTGGGGTTACTCCAGCCAGTACCCAATGGCGACCGTCCCTGGTCCCATATATCTATCGATTTCTTGGGAGAGCTGCCTTTGTCTAAGGGCTACACTTTCATTCTGATGGTGGTAGATAGGTTCTCAAAAACGGCTCATTTCGTGCCCCTCTCTGGTCTCCCATCGGCCCAGGAATTGGCAGTAATTTTCGCCAGGGAGGTATTCCACTTGCACAGGGTTCCTAGTGTGATAGTGTCTGATCGGGGAAGCCAGTTTGTGTCTAGATTCTGGAGGGCATTCTGTGGCCAGATGGGCATTCAATTGTCATTTTCCTCTGCCTACCATCCCCAGACCAATGGGGCCGCTGAGCGTGCCAATCAGGGACTTGAGCAGTATTTGCGCTGCTTCGTGACTGATCATCATGATAACTGGTCCGACCTGTTGCCATGGGCGGAGTTCGCCAGGAACTGTGCGGTTAATTCATCGTCTGGGAGTTCTCCGTTCCTAGTTAATTATGGGTTCCAACCCTGCCTACTCCCAGACTCATTTCAGTCCCAACAGATTCCAGCTCTGGATGAGCACATGGAGCAGCTCCGTTCCACTTGGGCACAGGTACAACGGTCCCTCAGTCAGTCCTTCCTGAGACATCAGCGGCATGCCAATCGCAGACGGCTACCAGCGGCCTCCTACCAGGTTGGGGACAGGGTATGGCTCTCCTCCAGGAATCTTAACCTGCAAGTACCTTCAAACAAACTGGCTCCCCGGTTCATTGGGCCCTTTAAGATCATTCGCAAGGTCAACCCCGTGGCATACGCATTGGAGCTCCCCAGGGCTATGCGTATTCATAATGTGTTTCATGTGTCCCTTCTTAAGCCCTTGGTGTGCAACCGTTACACTACCACTCCGGTGGTTCCTGGGCCGGTGAATGTACAAGGCCAAGAGGAGTATGAAATTCAGAGCATAATTGACTCCAGGAGATTTAGAGGCATGTTGCAATATTTGGTCCACTGGAAAGGTTATGGGCCTGAGGAGCGGTCTTGGGTTGATCATAAGGATCTTCATGCTCCACGACTGATGCGCAACTTTCACTCTAAATATCCCCTTAAACCTAGACCCTCTGGCAGGGGAGGGGGTCTTTGAGAGGGGGGTACTATCACGGTCCCTGTGATTCCCTGTCAATCTCTGTAGGTATACATTTGCATTGGAGGAGTCTGATTGGCCCGCCCAGGATGTGCCTTTATATGCTAGGCTTGGGCACTTGTCAATTGCCCTTTCGTGGTGTTGTGTTGCTACGCCTAGTTATTGCTCTCCAGTGTCTCCTGTGTACCGACCCGGCTAGTCTGACTCTCCTTCTGTTCCTGCTTCGTGATCTGACCCGGCTCTGACCGACGACCCTGCACCGTGATCTGACCCGGCTCTGGCTGACGACCCTGCACCGTGATATGACCTGGCTCTGGCTGACGACTCTGCACCGTGATCCGACCCGGCTCTGGCTGACGACCCTGCATCGTGATCCGACCCGGCACTGGCTGACGACTCCGCTCCGTGATCCGACCCGGTTCTGGCTCCTGATCCTGCTCCGTGATTGTTCCACTCTCCGGTGGTGTTCCTGCGACTCAGTCATCCGGTTCCGGCTACTGCTCCTGTCCGGTTGCTGCTCCTGTGTACTCCGGTCGCGTGGGCGACATTCTGACTGTTCTCAGTTTCCTCGCTCATTTCGCTGTAGCCGAGGTTGCCTGCCTTGTTCTCGTGGCATTGCTCTTTTCAAATGTACCAGATTAACCCTTGCACTGCCGTTAGTCTCCGATTACGTGCCACTTTGATACATTGCCAAACTCCGGTGATTCTCTGAGCCTTTACACTTTTGAGCCTCCGCTTTACGCTATACCAGTTCTTGCAGAGCTCCGCTTGTTCGATGCCCGGTGAGCATCGTGATAACGCTGGTTGTCACTGGTAGTCCATTCGCTCTTGCATCAAGGATTCTGGGTGACACCTTGTGGGTGTCTGGGCAGTACATCATTCGCTCAAAGTGCTTAATCCCAACTGCACTACTCTGTGCATCGGCTCTTCATAGCTTGGGCAATTCCGTTCTACTGTGTCCTCCCAAGGGCTGGCATATTTCCGTGGCAGACGCAGGGTTACTCGATACTCATTCAGGGCGGTTTCTATTCTGGTTACATCAAATTGGCAGTGCAATCCTCATAAGCCCACTGTGGTGGTACGGGCTCAGCTTAGAGCAACAGGGGCTCATCCTGCTTATGCTTCAAGAGTGTTACAGCGCTTCTCCTGAGTTCCTGATCTACATTTAAAGACTATTACCATAGACTGCTATATATCTCCTGGGCGTTGGCCAATCTAGTCTGAGCCTTACCAGTTGCTCCACTTAACCCTCGATGCACTACTGTTTGCAGTTTACTCCATTCTCTGTTCATATTGCCTGTTCTTACCTTTACTAGCCTCTAGGGGCAGTGTTGTTCATTTTTTATTTCAATAAAATGTGTTTTACGTTACAACCCGGTCTGAGTGTCAGTAAAACCGTAACATTCATAGAGCAACCTGAGAATCTAGTGCTTTCATGCATTGTGAGATTCTCAGGTCGCCTGGAGATTGGGGGATCCAAAGAAGGGGGAGAGTCCCACTGCGCCAAAGCTGCCTCTGAAAAGGGGCACAGCTTAGAAAACCTCTTGGTCATAGACAACCTCTCATCAGGGGTATTCCACACATCCAGAAGTATCTGATCAAGAGTAGCATTGGGGGGGAGAAGATTTCCTACACCTCTAGAAGACATCTGCTGAGGATGACCCCTCATCAGGGGTGTCAGGGACCTGAAGGGTCTCCAGAACATCCCTAATAAGCCCTGCAGCCAAGGGAAGGGGGTCCACATTATCTTTATATTCCCATTCCTCGCATTCCCCTTCAGAAAAGTCCTCCTCAAAGGAGTCCCCTATGAGTAAAGCTATACTCTGAGATCTAGGGGCCACGTACTTAAAAGTAGTAGGAGGTTTCCAAGACTGAAGAACACCCTGGAGGGAGAGGAAATTGGGCCATAGTGGACAAGAATGATTTGACCCAAGCTGGCTCTTAGTGGAGGCCACAGCAAAGGAGGATCAGAAAGATCCAGAATACTCTCTAGGGAGCCTCGTTTGACATGAGGAACAGTAAGGGGGGGGTCAAAGATGCCCCTGAGACATTAGTTTTAGGTCTAGCCCCATGTCTCTTAGGATCTGACATCCTGACAAGAGTAGTGTCTGAACGAGCAAAAATCACTAGTAACAGACCCCTGACTAATAATTTATCCAAAAAAAGCCCAGAAAAGAGGATTTTAGTCTTACCTGTTAAATCCTTTTCTCTTAGTCCATACAGGTTACTGGTAACTCTGGGAGGCGATCCGCCCCTTAGTAGACAGGAACAAATTCTCAAAGTGTATGCAGGGGGTGTAGCCTCCCTTCCCTCCTTGGCTGCATCTAGCCAATCAGCTCCAGAAAGATTTGAGACACTAAGATGACTAGATAGTAGAAGGGAAGAAGACTCCTGTGATCATGACCCCGAAGGACCCCCACGGTCTGCCACAGGAGAGCCAAGCATGGTCTCTTGACAGGGTGGGAGACCAGTAACCTGTATGGACTAAGAGAAAAGGATTTAACAGGTAAGACTAAAATCCTCTTTTCTCTGTTGTCCAATACAGGTTACTGGTAACTCTGGGATGTCCAACCATTAAGTTTCCAAGAGGTGGGAAGAAGGCAAGGACCAGGAGCAAGACCTCCAAATTCACCAGAACATATATGAACCATCAGATCAGAGACAGCCCAACAACTAAACTACGGAAGAGTCAACGGACACCAAATGGGGGTAACGGCACCCCAGGAATGTTACACAGCACACTGAACTAGAACCAACAGAGTTCAACAGAGAAGGAAGAACTAAGAACCAAGGAAAATCCTAGACAGGTAAGACTGCCTCAAGGATTTTCCTCCCAAAGCTGGCATCAGCCGATGCCAACACATCCACATGGTAGTGCTTCGAAAACGTGTGCACAGACGACCAAGTGGCCACCTTGCATAACTGATCAGTGGAGGCCTAATTCTTGTAAGCCCAAGAGGCCCCAATAGATCGAGTAGAATGAGCAGTGACCCTGAAAGGTACAGGCTTCTTTCTCAGTTCAAAAGCCTTAAGAATAGTGGACTTGATCCAAGCAGTAATACTCACCTTGGATGCAGGTCTTCCTGCCCTAGGACCCTCAAGAATGATTGCCTGATAGACTAAGTGCGATGTACATAAAACTTGAGACAACGCACCACGTCTAACAAGTGGAGATCCCTCTCCTTGTCAGAGGTGGGTTAGGGCAGAAAGAGGGCACCACAATCTACTGACTGATGTGGAACTCCGAAAACACCTTCTGGAGAAACTCCTTAGAAGTGCGAAGCACCACTTTGTCCTTGTGAAACACCAAATAGGGTGGCTTAAAGGACAGAGCATGTAACTCCGCGACACAGCGAACTAACACAATCACCAGAAGAAAGGACATTTTCCACGTCAACAGGTGTAGAGGAATATTAGGCAAAGACTCAAAGGGAGGGCGCTGAAGGACACCCAAAACCAAGTTAAGTTCCCACTGACGAGTGGGAGTCTTGAAAACAGGATGAGTATGAGCAACGTCCTGGAAGAAAATCTTGACATGAGAAAGGATGGCAAGGCGCCTCTGAAAGAAAACAGAGAGAGACATCTGAACTTTAAGGGAACTCAAACTGAGGCCCTTATCCACACCGTCCTGCAAAAATGCCAGTACCGTAGGTAGATCAAATACCTGAGACAAGTCCCTGTCAGCACACCAGGACAGAAAAGTCGACCAGACACGATGGTAGATCTTGGAAGAAACAGGCTTGCGGGCACTGAGCATAGTAGCCACCACACCAGAAGAGAAGCCGCCCTTCTTCAATATTGAGGATTCAATTTCCAAGTCATCAAATCTAGCAGATGAACATCCTCCTTCCACAGGTAACCCTGTAGAAGAAAATCCGGACGGTAGGGTAGCCAAAAGGGCAAAATAGCCTTGACCTCTAACGAAGCAGAGAGACTTCTTGGTCCGCCTTGCTTGTTGATGTAAGCCACGGCCGTGGCGTTGTCCAATTCCACTCGGACCGGACAGTCTTCCAACGGAGATGTCCAGTGTTGCAGGGCATTAAATATTGCCCAAAAGCGCCAATATGTTGATTGGAAGGAGGGACTCCTCCGGAGATCACCAACCCTAAGCGTTCAAGTGACCCAGGACCACACCCTAGCTGGAGAGGCTGGCATCTGTCGTAACCTTGGTCCAAAAGGGTACCAGGAAGGACTTGCCCTGCAGCAGGTTGGAAAGGTCGAGCCACCATGACAAGCTCAGTTCTACACGAAGAGGAAGAGAGACAAACGTCTTCAGAAGATCCGGCTGACCCTTGTACACCTGGATCACGAACCTCTGGAGCTCCCTGTTATGCGCCATGGCAAAGGGAACCGCTTCTATGGTGAATATGAATTTCCCCACCAGAGATGATAACTTCTGGACTGGAACTGGATCCTGAGACAGAATCGCTGAAACCCTGTGGGCGATCTGGCGAGCCACCTCCTCCGTGAGGAACACCTTGCTCTTCTGAGTGTCTAAGAGAAGGCCCAGGAAGACCAAAAGCTGGGATGGGACAAGATCTGACTTGTCCAAGTTGATGATCCACCCGTGATGGGTGAGAGCCTGAATGTAGTTCTGGACTTGCTGATGAAGGCGTTCCGCAGAGGGGCTTTCAGAAGCAAGTCATCCATGTATGGAGTAACTCTGATGCCGTTCCGGTGGAGGACGGATATCAAGGCACCCAGGACACGGTTGAAGACCTGAGGAGCTGTCGTCAGACCAAATGGAAGAGCTGAGAACTGAAAATGTCCCCTGTCGCAGGCAAACCGGAGGTACTGCCGGCTCTCTGGATGAATACGCGCCCAGAAGATCCAGAGAAGCAAAGAATTCCCCCGGGGACATTGCAGCAATCACTGTGCGCAGAGACTCCTGATGATGAGTCCGGATCACAAAGGAATTGAGATCCTTCAAGTCCAAAACAGGGAGACAACAGTCATCCTTTTTGGAGACCACAAAGAGATTTGAGTAGAAACCCGAACTCCTGTCCTGGATAGGTACCGACTCTAGAAAATCCTTGTCCAGAAGAGCCTGAACAGTGCTGTCAAACACGCAGAGTTTCTCTGCACCCTGAGGCGTTTGAGAAGGACGAAAACAAAAGGGAGGAAGAGAAATGAAAGGGATCTTGTATCCTTCCGTCACTACCTGTAAAACTCATGGGTCTGCCACTGAGTCCTCCCAAATGCTGTGATAGTGTCGTAGACGACCACCCACAGTGGAGTGCGGACCCGGGTTCGGCGAGTCATGCCGAAGTAGTTTTGGAAGCCTTGGGCTTGGCGGAGGTATGCGGAGCTGAGGGAATCATAGGGTTCGCCAGATGTGTTTCAGTCAGAAAGGAAAGAAAATACCGGTTATGCTTAAGCGGCAATTTCTTCCTGGGAACCAAGGGTAGAAGAGTACTCTTACCCCCTGTGGCCTCGCTAATCAGATCCTTAAGATCTGGCCCAAACAAAAAGGTACCCTGAAAAGGTAGGGAAAGTAAGGCGTTCTTAGAAGCAGTGTCAGCAAACCAGATCTTGAGCCAAAGAGCCCATCTGGCCACCACAGACTTAGTGGAAACCCTAGCCACCAAATGGATGGCATCAAATAAGCAGCAGAGACATAGTGCTGTGCCTCAGATATGTTGGAAAGAAGGTGCAACTTATCAGAAGTAGATGAATCCTGACGGACAGCCTTGGTGAGTTGTTCAGTCCAGAACACAATGGCCCGGTTCACCCACACAGCGGCAAACGCTGGACGCATAGCGGAACCAGCAGTGGCAAAAATGGACTTGAGGGAAACCTCAAGTTTCTTGTCAGTTCAGTCTTTCAGAGCAGAGGCATCAGAGGCTGGCAAGGCAGTAGATTTAGATAGCCTGGATATAGGGGCATCCACTTTGGGAAGATGAACCCACTGAGCAAGCGCAGCCTCAGAAAAGGGATAAAGCTTGGCAAATTTCTTGGACATAGAAGCTTTCTTGTCCAGGGATTTCCACTCCTCAGACACAAGGCGGTCAAGAGTGGGGTTAGGTGGAAAGTAAGTAAGGGGCTTATAGCAGGCTCCTGGAATACATCAGAGGGATCAGAAGGGACCTCCTGAACTAGGGGAATGTTAGGATTAGTTAAGGCAGCCCTGATCAGGCCCTCAGCGGACGGTTCAGGATCAGCCTCAAAAGGGTCCCCACTCCTCAACATCTGAATCCACCAGAAGTTCCTCCTCAGAGGAATCTGACACGTCAGGTACTCCCTGAGGTTTGAGCAGGGAAGACCTGACTGAGGAGGGGGCCTGTCAAGACTGAAAGGCCCTCTGTAACTACGATGTAAGGAGTTGCAATGTGGACCTAAGGTCCCTAGTTGCAGCCTTGAACTCTTGCCCCCAAGCTGGCTCTGTGCCATGGCTGGAGGTCCCTGGAATTCTGTCAGGGACATCAGAACATGCTGGCATAAGTGACCAGAGAATTCTCTAGGTAGCCCTGAGTGACAGGAAAAGCAATGCACAATGGAGGATACAGAGACCCCAGCCTCCTTAGTCTTAGGTCTAGCCCCAAGCTCCAGTGAAATAGACATTCTCACAGTGTCAAATGACCTACTGTACAATAAATCACCCAATTATAGTGTGTAGGATTAAATTTTCACCCCAGAAATCGCTAAAATAAACTTATCTGGCAGGCAAAGGATTAATCTGCAGAAGAGAGAAGGAGAGTCCCAGCCCTGCGTAGGATACTCGCCCAGAAACGCTCACAAAATGGCTGCTGTGGCAGGAGCCAATCAGAAACAAGGGTTCGTAGCAAGTTCTCATGGGAAATGTCCCCAAACAGTGCCCAAAGCACCCTGAGCCCCCAACACACTAGAAACATGAACCAGATGATAGAGCAAGGGCAGACAAGTAAAAAGTCGCTAGGTTAAAAGGTTGCAGAAATACGTCCCAAACAGTACAGTCCTATAGGAATGAATGGAGCAATGGTGTCTATGCGGTAAAGAGCTCCTTAAAGGTGAAGTACACAATTTTTACAAATTTTAAAGTAAAACATTAATAGAACATGTGAGGATACCCAAAAAAAAAAACACTAACCCCGTAGGAAAAGTGTTAGAAACCCCCCCAAAAAAGGTCCAAACCAGCAGTGAAAGGGTTAAGTTACCACATAAACCTGCTCCAAACATCGAACAGACATACAGAAATACCCAATGAGTGCAGGAGTGTGCAACAGGAACTGCAGGAATACACCCCTGTGCGGAGGGGCACTGTGGGACAAGTGGACCTGCAGCACTCAAAGGGTAGCTCACCTTTCCTGCAGATCTTCTATTTTCAGATTATCATGTAGCAAGAAGTACTTCAGTGGGTAACTCCTGGGGAAGTACTTGGAATCAATATTTTCCCCCTCAGGGCTTAAGGTCCACAAAAGGCACGTGGATACCGAGCTAGCCACATCTAAGGGCATTGTCAGTCATAATAATACGCCTAATGGTGGTATTCCATATCTAACAGAAAAATAAAAAAAGATTCTAAAAACTATAGCAGAGCTGTTCTCAGCCTGGTGTTGTCTTCACCAAGGAACAAATCTTTCTGGAGCTGACTGGCTAGCTGCAGCCAAGGAGGGAAGAGAGGCTCCACCCCCTGCATACTGAGAATTGTTCCTGCCTACTAAGGGGCGGATCGCCTCCCAGAGTTACCAGTAACCTGTATTGGACGACAGAGAAATTACATTGGAGAGCATTACATGTAAAAACGACCACATAAGTGCCAGTCATGCAAGAACATAGGATAAAGGACCACAGCATTCAATAGGTTAGTTTACCAAGCATCAGTCTCCCATTGCATAACATGAACTTCAGATGAGGTATTGTCTTATATAACAAGCCAACCTCCAAGACCTCGGTTAGTTTCCAGGATGTCTTGGATGAGACCCTCAGCAGGAGAACCAGGGTCTCCCTCAAAATAATGGCCAAAAGCAAAGGAAAAATCCAAATTGCCTTTTTTTTTTGGGGGGGGGCAGTCTTGAGAGCAAGACTTTAGAACACCTTGAATAGAGGAGGGTATAGAATTCATAGAAAAATTTAGAGCCATAACCAATGCAGACTCCTGTTCATTACAATAAAGACCAGAAAATATGTGGGGTCCAACAGAGAAAGAGGGACAAAGTACCAAAGAAATCCATAGGAAGACCAATCTGGTATGTCAGAGAGGAACTTGTTTTCAATATGTTGCGTACTCCTCTGGCACTCAGAGGGTTATGGGGGGTTAAGAAGGTTATGCCTCCCTTAAGTGCAGACATAGGCAAGAGACCCTTCAGAATTTATTAAATGACAGTAAATATAAGATAAAAGACTTCAATAAAGTTAATAGGATTTTAATGTTCTTACCTGTTAAATTATTTTCTCTTTAGTCCATAAGGAACACAGGTACCATAGGGTTGAGGCCTTCCTCCTGGAGGGCAGGACACACCACAAGAGACAGGTCTTTTGGGTGAAAACTCCCTCCTGCTCCTCCTCCAGCTTAATCCTTCATCTTCAAACTCCCAGAAATCATGTGACAAAATCCACACAAAAAGAAGCAGGGAAGAAACTAAAAGCACTCTGGAATAGGACCATAAGAGGATTCCTCTGCCTGGGAAGGTAGCACAGTAAGGTTATTTTCACCAAGTGAAAGTCCAGTGTTCCATATGGTTTAAAGATAAAAGGATTTAACAGGTAAGAACACTAAAATCCTATTGTCATCAGCGCAGGCGGAGGCCTGCAGGGAAGGGAGTGCTGGGGAGCGACGCTTGAGGACGATGCTCGATATCGTAGGCTGCCAGTAGGAAGGTGGAGAGGGAAGGTTCAGGTCAGTCCTCCCACTGACAGCGCAAGCTCCACTGCAGGGGAGAGTGAAGGCTGGGGAGCGGAGACTAGAGTGCGCGGTTAGAGAGCGTGGGCGATAACTCTCCTGAAGAAGTGCCCCTAGAGTCCCATGACTAGGATAGGGACAGGAAGGGAAAACTACGTGGAAGAAAGTGCACTGGATCAACTGGAGGGATGGTCAGAGGATAGCAAAGGTCATACACTGGATCAACTGGAGGGATGGTCAGAGGATAGCCAAGGTCATACACTGGATCAACTGGAGGGATAACAGAAGCACACAGGACACCCAAGTTAACAAGAGGAAGAGGGCCTGACCCTACCTGGAGACTAGACCTGAAGCGGCTCCAATGCTAAGGACTGAACTAAGTGCCCCATGGAACACTGTGACAGTGCACCGGAAGACTGAAGACGCTGGAAGAAATATCCAAGCCGTGACGTCATCTGCGACAACGGACGAAACCCGGAAGCGCGACGCCGCCGAGAGGCTAAGAAGCGAGCGTGCAACAAGGGGAGAGAAAAAACCAGCGGAGAGGGGAGCAAACCGGAAAACGGAGGTGGGGGTAAGATCAATGGATGTCACTGTTCCCCCACCAGGAGGCGCTTCCGGAGCCTAAGGGGCAGGTTTGGAGGGGAAGCGCCAGTGGAAGTCTCGGACCAGAGCAGGAGCGTGCAGATCAGATGGTTTCACCCAGGACCGCTCCTCAGGGCCATACCCTTTCCAGTTTACCAGGTATTGTAAACGGCCACGCGAGAGGCGGGAATCCAGGATACCGTCCACAACGTACTCTTCCTGGCCGTCGACAGTCACCGGCGGGGGAGGTCTAGGTTGGGTGGAAGAAGGGAATGTAGCTGGTAAAAAGGGCTTGAGTAGGGAAACGTGGAATACTGGGTGTATCCTCATACTCCGGGGTAAGGCGAGTTTGTAAGAGACCGGAGACAAAACGTTGAAGGACGCGAAAAGGTCCCACGTAACGAGGGTCTAACTTAACGGATGGCTGGGAAAGCCAGAGATGTTTAGTCGACAACCATACCCGCTGGCCAATCTGAAAGAGAGGAGCTGGTGACCTATATTGGTCTGCTGCAATCTTCTGTCGGATCTGGGTGTTCAAAAGTGCAGTTCGGATGGATCGCCAATGGGAAGAAAGAGATTGGAGCCTGGTCTCAGCAGCAGGCACCAAGGGGATCCCTGGTGCCAACAGGAGAACACGGGGATTATAACCCAAGGCTGCGAAAAAGGGGGAGCAGCCGAGCGAGGTATGGCGAAGAGAATTGTAGGAAAACTCGGCCCAGGGGAGAAGTTGAACCCAGTAGTCGTGTTGTTGGTTAGTATAGGACCGTAGGTACTGTTCCAGGCCTTGATTAAGTCTTTCAGTCTGCCCATTGGTCTGTGGGTGATAGGCACTGGAGAAGTGTAGGGATACACCCGATCGAGCACAGAAAGCCCTCCAAAACCTCGACACAAACTGAGTCCCTCGGTCCGAAGTTATGTGAAGGGGAAATCCATGAAGACGCACTCTCTGAGATGAAGATCTCTGCAAGTTGTTCTGCGGTTGGCAGACCTGACAGGGGAATAAAATGCCCCTGTTTGGAGAAGCGGTCGATGACTACCAGAATGGTGTTCATACCTGCCGACATGGGCAGGTCTACAACAAAATCCATGGACAAGTGAGTCCATGGGAGCTCGGGTACTGGCAGAGGACTGAGTAATCCCAAGGGCTTGACCCATGGAACTTTGACACGGGCGCAGACCGGACAAGAGGAAACCCAGCTAGACACGTCCCTCCGGCAGGATGGCCACCAGAAATACCGATTAAGGAGATCAAGGGTACGATCACCTCCGGAATGGCCAGCCACCTGGGACTGATGAGCCCAAGCCAGAATCTTTTCTCTGTGCTCCTCGGGAACCAGGACACAAGAGGACGGACATGAGACCGGTAGAGTACGTGGTTGGGCGTCCCGGATACTTTTTAACGTAGAGGTGGTCAGAACCGTCTAGGAAGACGGTGGTCGGAAGAACCAGTTCTAGACTCACCAAGGGAGCGGACTCCTCGTAGCATCTGGACAAGGCATCAGCCTTGATGTTCTTGGTTCCCGGAATATACGAGATGGTGCAATCAAACCGCGAGAAAAAGAGAGACCATCTTGCTTGTCGAGTCAATCGCTTGGCTGATGCCAGATAGGACAGGTTTCGGTGGTCTGTAAGAATATTTATGGGATGTGCAGCACCCTCTAGGAGATAACGCCATTCCTCCAGGGCAAGTTTAATGGCGAGCAGTTCCCGATTCCCGGTGTCGTAATTTCTCTCAGCCTTGGAAAACCAGCGAGAGAAGAAGGAGCAGGGATGTAGGACACCGGTCAAGGAAGACCGTTGGGACAACACTGCACCGGCTGCGATCTCTGAGGCGTCTACCTCCAAAGTGAAGGGAAGGTTAGGATCAGGATAAGCCAAAAGTGGTGCTGTGGTAAAGGCCGTCTTCAGGGAGGAAAACGCCTGCAAGGCCTCTTTGGACCAGGTACTAGGATCAGCCCTTTTACAGGTCAAGAGCACAATCGGGTGGATTACTTTAGAGAAGTTTCTTATGAATCTGCGATAATAATTCGCAAAACCAATAAACCTCTGTACAGCTTTAACGGTATGTGGAACCGGCCAGTCATGTATAGCATTGAGCTTTCAGGGATCCATGGCCAGACCTGCCGCAGAGATCATATACCCTAAAAAGGGTAAGGATGGTTCTTCGAAGGTACACTTCTCTAGTTTGGCATAGAGGTTGTTATCCCGAAGCCGTTGTAGAACAGTACGGACATGAGTACGATGTTCCTGCAAATTCCTGGAAAATATCAAGATATCATCAAGATACACGATCACAAACGACAGCAGGAGATCGCGGAATACATAGTTGACGAATGCATGGAAGACGGCCAGAGCATTACGGAGGCGAAAGGCATTACGCAGTACTCATAATGTCCGAATCGAATATTGAATGCTCTCTTCCAATCCTCACCACTATGCATGCGGACAAGATTATAGGTCCCCCTAAGGTCTAATTTGGTGAATATGGTTGACCCGCGAAGCCTCTCTAACAGTTCCGGGATAAGAGGGAGAGGATAGCTGTTCTTGCGAGTGACAGATTTGAGGCCCCTGTAATCTATGCATGGACGAAGGGAACAGTCTTTTTTCTTTACGAAAAAGAAACCGGCACCCACCGGAGAGGTGGACGGATGAATAAACCCGCGAGCAAGGCTCTCTTGAATGTAGGTCTCCAGAGCCTTAGTTTCGGGCAAGGACAAGGAGTATGTCTTCCCTCTGGGTGGAGTAGCACCGGGCAGGAGGTCAATAGTACAATCATACTCCCGATGGGGAGGAAGAACCTCGGACTTGGCCTTGGAGAATACATCTGAAAAAGACCGATAGGCAGGCGGGAGCAAGATCTCGGTCGTCTCGTGTACTCCTACCACTGCAGCGGAAAGGGAAGTACCAGGAGAAAAGGTAAGAGATCTAGCAGCCCAATCAATGTGGGGATTATGTTTCACCAACCAGGGAAATCCTAGGACTACAGGAGTCTGGGGAGCCGAGATGACGTCAAAGATGACGCTCTCCTGATGATAAGGGGCGATGTGCATGGCCAATGACTCAGTCTGGAGGGTAATACACCCGCTCCCAAGGGGGGAACCATCGATCACCACTATGGTGACCGGCTTCTCCTTGGGCAAAAGAGGAATACTATGGTCCCGAGCAAAGGATAGGTCAATAAAAACCCTGGCCGCTCCAGAATCTACTAGGGCTGTGGCCTCGACCATGGAGTCAGGCAAAGCTATAAGTACCCGGATGGTCAGACGCTGCATCAGTTGTGAGGGAACCTGGGTGTGACTTAGCAGAAGTCCCTCTGTTCCTGCTAAGTCCGGGCATTTTCCAGTTTGTTGGGACAGGTCCGGGCGTAATGGCCTGCAAGGCCGCAGTACAAACACAGGCCCTGGTTGCGTCTCCGGGACTTTTCTTCAGCCGTGAGATGGGAAAGACGGCCAATCTCCATGGGTTCTGGTGTTGATTCAGCAGGTGCAGCAGGAGCCATGAACCTTAGGGCCAGGCGCACGGGAGGCCGGATCGCTGGACGTCTGGATCTGTCTCGATCTCTCTCCTGTCTCCTCTCTTGGATACGAGAATCTAGCGAGGCACATAGCGTGATTAGGCCCTCCAGACTCTCAGGAATGGCCCGAGTCGTAAGCTCATCCTTGAGTCTCTCGGACAATCCACGGCGGAAGGCTGCCTTCAGGGAGCTGGTACCCCAGTCTGTTTCATAGGCCAAAGTACGGAAAGCTATGGCATATTCTGCTAAAGATTGAGAGCCCTGTTGCAGCTCTAGAAGAGCGTTCTCTGCCTTAGCCTGACGACCTGGTATATCGAAGACTGCCCGAAAGGCCTGTAGGAAAGAATCGCAGTTGTCCAGAAGGGTAGATTGCCTGTCCAGGAGTGGAGATACCCAGGACAACGCCTGGCCTCTGAGCAAAGAAATAATGAAGGTGACTCTGGACTGGTGGGAAGAGTACACATCAGGATGGTTGCGGAAATGCAAGAAGCAGTGATTCAAGAAACCGTGAAGGAGCTTCGGATCCCCATCATACCAATCCGGAAGCTGAAGTGGTGGAGTCCCGGTGGACTGTTCACCAGTGGAGGGCCCAGGACTGAAGTCTGGAATCCCTGGCACTGCAGGTGTGGGATTGCGCGTTTCCAGCTGTTGTTGCATGTGCTGTAGCATTGACGTAATTGAATCCAGTTTCTGATCCAGGGATACAATATGAGAGGAGTGTTGCTCCAGCAAGGCCGCTTGCTGGACCACTGCCTCGGACAATCCCTTTGGGTCCATTGAGATGGTAATGGTACTGTCACTGTGTCATCAGCGCAGGTGGAGGCCTGCAGGGAAGGGAGTGCTGGGGAGTGACGCTTGAGGATGATGCTCAATGTCGTAGGCTGCCAGTAGGAAGGTGGAGAGGAAAGGTTCAGTTCAGTCCTCCCACTGACAGCGCAAGCTCCCCTGCAGGGGAGAGTGAAGGCTGGGGAGCGGAGACTAGAGTGCGCGGTTAGAGAGCATGGGCGATAACTCTCCTGAAGAAGTGCCCCTAGAGTCCCACGACTAGGACAGGGACAGGAAGGGAAAACTACGTGGAAGAAAGTGCACTGGATCAACTGGAGGGATGGTCAGAGGATAGCAAAGGTCATACACTGGATCAACTGGAGGGATGGTCAGAGGATAGCCAAGGTCATACACTGGATCAACTGGAGGGATAACAGAAGCACACAGGACACCCAAGTTAACAAGAGGAAGAGGGCCTGACCCTAACTGGAGACTAGACCTGAAGTGGCTCCAATGCTAAGGACCGAACTAAGTGCCCCACGGAACACTGTGACAGTGCACCGGAAGACTGAAGACGCTGGAAGAAATACCCACCAAGCCGTGACGTCATCCGCGACAACGGACGAAACCCGGAAGCGCGCCGCCACCGCAAGGCTAAGAAGCGAGTGTGCAACAAGGGAAGAGGAAAAAACCAGCGGAGATGGGAGCGAACCGGAAAACGGAGGTGGGGGTAAGATCAATGGATGACACCTATTTTCCCTTACTTCAATATGGAACACATTTACAGTGGCTATATACCAAAGCTAGGATTCCCAGGGGGGAAAGAGAGAAGAAAAGAACTGTCACATGTCCTGATGCTAACAGAGTTCCCTAGGACTATCCAGGATCTGAATAACCCAAAAACAAGTCTCAACAGACACTGTACCAGCACAGCTCACCAAACAAGACCAAAACTACTGAACAACAACTGGCAGTAAGGACAGATACATAAACAGGTAGAACTGCCCGCAGGACCTTGTGGCAAAAGCTGGCCACAGTTGAGGCCAAGACGTTGGCACAGTAGTGTTTGGTGAAAGTATGCAAGGAGGACCAAGTCACACAGTCTTGTAGGCCCAGGAAACGCTCACAGATCTTGTGGAAAGCGTTGTGACATACAGAAGTGATTAAAGTTCCATGTGATGGTCATCAATCATCTGTTGTGAGGGCAATTGAGACTGCTGTGCGAGAGCAGAACTTTGGATTTCTTCCCTTTTTCTTTGGTTGCCATTAGGGCTATCGCTGGAATTCTCCAGTGTTGAACTGTCAGATAAAAAGCCTCCTGATTGAGTTCCCAATTTCCTGGATCTACGTCTTTGAGTCCGCCAGCATGTTCCTTACTCCTGAAATGTGGATGGCTTGGATGGCAGGAAAATGAGTCTCCAACCAAATAAGTAAATCCTTCACCTCCATCCAGGCTGCCTCTCTGTGTGTTCCCCCTTGGTGATTGATATATGCTACGGCCGTGGTATTGTCTGCTGCACTGACTGAAAGACATGGGAGAACTGGGGACCACTGAAGGAAAGCTAGACTGATTGAACTGTGGTCCAAAATGTTGATGGACAACAGACTCTCGTCCTACGTCCACCTGCCTTGGACACTCAGATATCCCAGGACCGCACCCCAGGAACCCAGGCTGGCATCTATGGTGATCAGAGTCCACTCTGGGATCACAAAGGGCTTCCCGCTCTCCAGGTTTGGCAGATGCAGCCACCACTGTATGTGCTCCCTGGCTTCTAGACACAGGGTAAATCTGCTGAATGAGATTCCTGGAGTAGCACCTGAGGATGTCCCTCTGAAGATCCTTTGTGTGAAACAGAGTATGGAACCACCTCCAAGACAGACACACCAAGCAACCCAACACCCTCAAAGTCCTTGATTGTGTCTGATGACACTCCACTACCTGAGACACATTTTGGAACAGAACCAAAATCTTCTGCTATGGGGGAAAGATCTTCCCCTGAAGGGTGTCTTCCCCTGAAGGCCTTGTGGAACACTCTCTCTATTTGTCCAGCTCCTTTGGAACCTTTGACAAAGAGAGGAGGAAGAATGGATTTTAAATCTATGCGGTACTGTTCCAATACCACCAGTAAAACACACTGTTCTGTCACGGAGGATTTCCAGGCTTTTCAAAAAAGTGGAGATGCCCCCCTATATATAACAACGGACCAGGATTCTGCAAGTCATGCAGAGGTTCGTTGTCAGACTTAACCTATGCTGCTGATTGCTTGGGCTGCCAGGTCACTCTGGGCTTTATGGCGGGGCAAATCTGAGAGGTTTGCAGAATTTGCACCGTTTGTGCCCCATTTGGGAGGGAGTAAATAAAAAAATACTCTCCTCCCTCAGCAGAAAGGAACACTTGCTGAAAAGCTGAGGCAACAAGGTATCATTGATGATCTGTTTCAGTTGAGGTCCAAAAAGGGACCTGGAATGGCAAGGAAACTGGTTACTTCTTAGAAGATTGGACCACAGACCAAATCTTTAGCCACAGGGTGCGGCTCCTTAGTGGAGAACTTGGCGGCATCAAACAGCACCTTAGTGACATAGGTATTGGCCTCAGTGACGTTGGCCATCAGAACCAAAGAGTTCTCTTTAGCAACATCAGTATGCATGGCATCAAAGAGTTGCTCACCCCAAACAGCTACAACCCTGTTTGCCCAGGCAGAGGCAAAGATAGGCCTCAGTGCCACCCCAGCAGCTTGCAAACGAGGACTTTAGAAGGGAATCAAGCCTCTTGCCCGCCTGACCCTTAAGGCCCACACACCAGCAAGCAGGAGGGTGGTGTTATTTGCCAGGCATGATATAGGGGTATAGTTTAGCAAAACGCTTGTTAAGGAAAAGCCTTTCATCAGTTTTCACTCATCCATAAGGATTTGATCAAGAGTGTTATTGGATGAAAAACAGGAGAAGACTTTCTGGAGAGTCTCCAGCTCTGCCTTGATGAGCACCTTAGCCTCATAGGAATCTCGATAAGAGTAGGAAGAATCCAGTCCATACATTGCCCATCATCCTCCTCTGAGGGCAATTCTTCCCCAGAGAAGACCCCAAAACCTGAGAATGACCTCTGAATAAAGGGCCAGCCTCTTTAACCCTTAGAGTGCCAGAGGGGTTTCCAACACATTGCTTTGGGCAGAAGAAGTGATTTGGGCCACTGAAGAGAGCAGTGTCTTAAACCCATGCAGGCTCTTGATTGGTGCTAAAGGGGAATCGTAGAGTGAAACTCTTCACTAAATCAAAAGGCCATTACTACCTATTTATTCTCCTGGACATGTCAGCTGCCTTTGACATAGTGACCAACTTCTCCTCTAAGGCCTCCACACACTAGGCTTATGCAACACTGCCCTCTCTCTTGGTTCTCATCAAATTTCTGCAACCGCTCCTTCAGTGTCTAATACTCTGTTTCCACATCTTCCCCCCAAAACTGTCTGTTGAAGTACCACAAGGTTTAGTCAATGGCCCCTTGCTCTTCTCAATCTACCCCTCATCCCTTGGAAAACTAACTCCTTTGGGGTTCACCATCATCTCTATGCTGATGACACTATATTTACTCCCCAGACACTATCTTTACTCACCCTTCCCTCCTGCACATGGTATCTAATGGCCTGTCTGCTGTGGCTTCCTGGATGTTCAACCAGTCATCTAGAAACATAACCTTAGCAAAATCTGAACATATAATTTTCCCTCCCTGTCCAACCAGTCTTATGCCAGATATTGCCCTCATTACTACCAACATCACACCCAACCTCTACATCATGTTGCCTGGAGGCTACCTTAGACTCCTCCATATTCTTCATTCCTCATATTTAATCAATCTCAACCTTTTCTCACCCAAAACACTACTAAAATTCTAATTCAAAAACTCACGTCCCATCTCAATAACTATGATACACTCCTATTTGGCCTTCCTTTCACCCGACTAACCTCACTACACTGGCTCCCGTTAACATGTAAAACTAAATTCTATATTCTGGTGCTAACTTACAGAGCCCTTACTAACACTGCACCCCCTTATATTTCATCTCTCATTTCCAAATACACTCCCACTCTCCAACTTCACTCTGCAAAGGACCTTTTTCTATCTGTAGCTCTTATTGCATTCTCCCATTACCACCTAAAAGACTTCTCCTGTGTTATACAAGAACTCTGAAATTCTCTCCCCCAGCCTTCAGACACTCCCTGAAAACTCACATCTTTAGGGAAGCCTATCAACTACCTCCATAACCATTATTAGCATTGTAACCCTAATGTTTTTCACATATATGTCCCAAAGAAGATTTTCCCATAGAAGTCAATGGAGCAAAGATGGTTACGTGCGGGATCCCATTCTTAAAGCGTAACTACCACTTCCACTAAAGTCGCCCTGCACTACTTATGCAGGTGGCGACTAGCTTTGTGATCATTATTTTACCTCTCAAAAGTGCCCACAAATAAAGTTATCCTTAAGCTTTCTAAACCAGAAGCCAGGAAGCACCGTGTACATCTTGAATGTGCGCCTGCACTGTCAGTCCTCTTCACCCTTCACAGGCATTGCACTGGCCCAGACAGCTTTGGAAGAGACTGACGGCGCAGGCGTACAGGCTGCAGTAACTTGGCCGTCAGTCTCGGAAACTTAAGGATAACTTTATTTGTGGGCACTTTTGAGAGGTAAAATAATTATTACAAAGCTAGTCGCCACCTGCATCAGTATTGCAGGGTGACTTTAGTGGAGGTGATTCCCAAAAAGCCCAAACAAGCACAGGAAGGCTTAAAGGGATAGTAATGTCAGGGGGAAAAAAACATATTAGCTGTATGGTAGATACAATTAAAAGAGACTACTTGAGCTTATTTGTATCTCTCGAACCATAATGGTTCCAGAGATATACAAAATTAAAGTTCTCCGCTCCCTTCTCTTTCTCATACTTAAGCTGTATAGCTGACGGCATAAGATATCCCTTTAAAGATAAAGAGCAGCCATCCTCAATTCAGGGCCCCTAAAGGGAAATGTAGAATATAAGGGGACCAAAAAGATTGCCAGAGCACAACCATGCTCATTATAACCTCTGTAAAGAGAAACACACACATGGACGGACATAAAGTGGACCAAGGAACTCAAAGGGTTACTCACCAATCTTCTGTCTTCAGGTTATGACCATAGGAGAGGATAGAGTAGCAAAAGACCCTTTCATGAGGAAAAACTTGTAAGCAAATTCCTTTCACAGGGGTCCACTGTGCACCTGTCAACTGGGAAATCCAGCTTCAGGGCAGCAGAGTGATGGTAACCTGCTTAATGGTGGATTATATGGAACCATATCTAAAAGAAAAATTATAAAAGTCTAATAAAAACTAAGAGGAAGGCCTTGTCCATCCAGCTTGACACATGAATTCTGGGAGACAGTAGGAGGGGGGTTGAGCTGAAAGAGGGAGTTTCCACCACAAAGACTCAGTCTCATGGTATCGGTGTTCCATATTGGGCAAAAGAGAAAAGTACTTATCTGACTGAATGGGTTATACTGACATGCAAGGTAGTAGAGATCAGTCAGGCTTAGTATAGAACCTGCTCATCCCATGCCCTAAACAATCTATCCACTCATTCTACAACATGCTGAAGACAGGCACCTGGGAAAAAACAAACTGTTTGCAGTGGTCCTGGAGATTCTAATTATAGAAACCCTTCCACCAATATTTGTATAGGTCTGTCTGAGTTATGTATTCCATCAGCTCTAGAGGGGCTGTTCTCCCAACTGTTAAAGAGAATAGTCCTCTCTAGCAAAGGAATTCCTGTAACATACCCAGCATCACTCAATATAGCAAATCTGTTTGGGGAGTAAACACAGGACAGTCCTCCCTATTCCTCTGCCCCTCCTTGCTACACTTTTTTTTTTTTTTTTTTTTTTTTTTTTAAGTATTTATTTGAATATAATATATTCATACATCACAATACAGACATTTAAACTTTCCATATTTGTTTATATTACATAAAAGACAATACATATGACAAAACAGTGCAATAATCCAGACTGGCAGGTATCTTCTCAAATAAATCCTATACCATTAAAATCTTTGGCTAGAGTGATCATTATAGAACCATCCTACTGTCAATCTATTGCATCTAGAGCACTCTGCCACAATTCAAACCATCCCTTTTAATCCCTACCAATCTAGTTAGATTCTGCTCCATCTTAAAATTATGTTTACAATGTTGTTTAATATGAGCCCAGGTCGGTACAGCACTCGTTTTCCACCATTTTGCTAACTCTAATTTTGTCACAATTAATATATGAGTTATCATCAGCCTTTGCACCTTACTCATAATTGGCCAATTAAGGTGGAGCAGAATCTGCCCTGCCGTACACAGTCCAGCTTTATCCTGCATATCTCCTCTATCCACAGAATAACCTCCTTCCACATACACTGACCCTCTCTACATGTCCACCAGACATGCATGACATCTGCATAGGCCGTATTGCAACGCCAACAGTTATGCGGAACCATATCATAAATTTTATGTAGCCTAGACGGCACCAAATGCCATCTGTTCACTATTTTATAATGATTCTCTACCAAATTTAAACAGTGAACTGCCTGGTGGACTAACTTCAATGTTCGTGTCCATTCCTTATCCTCTATCTCCATCTGTAAATCTTGTTCCCACATTTTCAAAGCTGGAAATATAAGTTTCGATCTCATATTAGACAATAACCTTGTGCAAGTAGTAATCAAATTCTTATTGAGAGGATTTTTTATAATCTCTGTTAACATCAAAATATTTTTAGAGGGATAATTCATCCTATGCTTCGCCAAAAAATGACTCACCCTTATATATGTATATATTTCACCTGCAGGGATATTATATTGAGCTTTCAGATCTTGGAATGATTTAATCTTATTCCTTTTAACCAAATCTCCTATAACATTAATTCCATTTGCTTTCCATCTATCTAATTTCAAATCTTGTATATTAACCTCTAATATTCTAAGTGGTAAACAATCCAGGATTTTCCCTTGCATATTTAATTTATTTTTTATGTTAAGCCATAGTCTGTATAACTGTTTGAGTCCCCCAAATTTCACCTTATTAACCAAACCATGGGACCTTCCAAAAGAAGTCCTGTAAATCTATTTTCCCTAAACTTATTGATTCAATGTAATACCATGAATCCTTAATAACATTTTCTTTCAATATATTAATTGTATGTGAGAATAGACATGCTTTATGTATATTCATAATTATCGGCATCCCTAGCCCACCCTGTCCGATTTTATGGGATAACAATTTTTGATTAATTCTAGGGACCTTATAATTCCATATATAATTACGCAAAGTTTTTTGAATCATACTTAACCAAATATGCGGAATCTTTCTAGGGACCATACGAAATAAATATACCCATTTCGGCATAATATATGCTTTAACCAAATTTATTCTCCCCATCCAAGAAATCTCAGCATTTTTTAATTCCTTCAATTTACTGTTTGTCTGTTTTAACAGCAATAAAACATTCATTCTAAGAGTCTTCCAGGAGTTCTCGTTATTTTAACACGAAATATACTAATTCCCTTTTGACCCATGTAAATTTATAGAGATGCACTGATACCGATTTTTTAAGACCGAGTACGAGTACCGATACTTTTTTCAAGTACTCACCGATACCAATTACTGATACCCTTTTTTGCGGTCATTTGCCAGTTTTCCAAGTACCTATATGCTTTAGGTACTTGGAAAACTGGCAAATGACCGAAAAAAAAGTATCGGTAATTGGTATCGGTGAGTACTTGAAATATATTCACACACACCCACATACATACACACACCACCTCTTGATTCTCCTCTTTTGACTCTTTCTCCCCCTCTTGATTCCCACCTTTTGTTTCATTCTCCCCCTCTTGAGCCCCCTTCTTTTGCCTTGGCTTTTTCTCTCCCTTTTGACCCCCCTTTCTCCCCCTCCTTCTCCTTGACTCTTGATCCCACCCCCTTTTGCCTCTCCCTCTCCTGATCCCCCCCTCCTTTTGCCTCTTCTTGGCCCCCCTCCCCTTTTGTCTCCTGATCCTTCCTCCTTTTGCCTCTTTCTCCCTCTTGACCCCACTCTCTGCCTCTTTCACCACCCGCTGCCCCATCTTGCCTCCCTTACCCTCCTCTGCCGGGTGCTCGCTGTTCTCTCGCGAGCCCCGGCAGAGGTCAGTGTCGGAGCGTTGCCATGGTAACCCGTGGCAATGCTCCGACAATGCAGAAGGGAGAGAGGTGACCGGGGAGCATTGTGAGCAGCTCCCCGGGCTCCCTCTCTGCAGCACCGACCCTGACAGACAGTATCGGTGCTGGCATCGGCCGCATTTGCGCAAGTACAAGTACTTGCGCAAATGCTGGTATCGGTGCAACCCTATAAAATAGGATTTTAGTCTTACCTGTTAAATCCTTTTCACTTAGTCCATACAGGTCACTGGTACTCTGGGAGGCGATTCGCCCCTTTAATAGGCAGGAACAATTATGCAAATGATTGCAGGGGGCGGAGCCTCCCCTCCTACTTAAGCCACCTTCAGGCCAGAGCCACTAGATTGATTTGAGACACTAAAACTGACCCCAGGTAAGCAAGAAGAAAGACTCCTGTGAGCATGCCCCAAAGGTCTCCCACTGAATGCCACAGGAGAGCCAAGTCTGGTCCCTTGACAGGGTGGGAGACCAGTGACCTGTATGGACTAAGTGAAAAGGATTTAACAGGTAAGACTAAAATCCTATTTTCACTGTCGTCCAATACAGGTCACTGGTACTCTGGGCTGTACAAACATTGAGCTGACCCAGAGGCGGGAAGTAAGGCAAGGACCAGGCGCAAGGCCCAAGTCACTAGAACTGCTATTAACCAGTTAATTACATAGCCCAAATTGTAAGTGTCAACGGACACCAACCAAGGGAAAAACAACCCCTGGACTTAACACAGCACACGGAACTAGAGCCAACCGGGCTCAACAGAAAGGAAGCACTAAGGATCACAGAGTGGAAGACCTAAACAGGCAAAACTGCCTCCAGGACCTTCCGCCCAAAACTGGCATCAGCCGAAGCCAGTACATCAACTCGATAGTGCTTTGAAAATGTGTGCACAGAGGACCAAGTGGCCGCTCTGCACAGTTGATCAGCAGGAGACGGATTCTTGTAGGCCCAAGAGGCCCCAATAGATCTGGTGGAATGGGCAGTCACCCGGAAGGGAACATGTTTATTCCGCAACTTATAGGCTTCACGGATGGTAGCCTTAATCCAAGAGGCAATAGTAACTTTGGAAGCCGGTCTCCCTGCCCTAGGCCCCTTAGGAATGACGAATAGAGCGTCAGACTTCCTGATAGACTCGGTGCGATGAACATAAAACTTGAGGCAACGCACCACATCCAACAAATGGAGATCACGTTCCTTGTCAGATGAAGGATTAGGGCAGAAAGAGGGAACCACAATCTCCTGATTGATGTGAAACTCGGACACAACCTTGGGTAAGAATTCCTTGGTAGTGCGAAGCACAGCCTTATCCTTGTGGAACACCAGGTAAGGAGGTTTACAAGACAGAGCTTGTAACTCTGCTACCCGGAGAACTGAAACAATAGCCAAGAGAAAGGCCATTTTCCAAGTCAAGAGACGTAGTGGAATGGAAGCCAAGGATTCAAACGGGGGTCGCTGGAGAACTCCCAGCACCAAATTGAGATCCCACTGGGGAGCAGGACTCTTGAAGGCAGGTCGAACATGAGTCACACCTTGGAAGAAAACTTTGACATCAGGAAGGATAGCAATCCTTTCCTGGAAAAACACAGACAAGGCAGAAGTCTGAACTTTGAGGGAACTCAGACTGAGCCCCTTATCAACACCGTCCTGCAAGAAGGCCAGGACAGTGGGAAGATGAAAATCAAGGGATAATTTCTTATTAGTGCACCATGCAACGAAGGTCGACCATATGCGATGATAGATCTTGGAGGACACAGGCTTACGAGCACTGAGCATAGTCGACACCACAGAAGGAGAAAATCCTTTCTTTGCTAGAATCGAGGATTCAACCGCCATGCCATCAAATGGAGAGTGTGAACATCCTCCTTCCACAGATATCCCTGAAGAAGTAGGTCCGGACGGGCAGGAAGAGGGAACGGATCCGCCACTGACATGGCCATCAACTCCGGATACCAGGACTGGCGAGGCCAGTTCGGAGCGATCAGGATGACAGGACAACGCTCCTGCTTCAACTTCTGGATGACTCTGATCAATAGAGGAAGAGGAGGAAAGATGTAAGCCAGTGGAAAATCCCAAGGGATCGACAAGGCATCCACTGCTAGAGCAAGGGAGTCCCTCCACCGGGAGCAAAACACCGGAACCATCCTGTTGTGTCTGGAGGCCATCAGGTCCACCACAGGCATCCCCCACCTCTGGGTGAGCAAGTGAAACACCTCTGGATGAAGAGCCCATTCTCCGCTGTCGACGGTATGACGACTGAGAAAGTCCGCCATGATGTTGTCTACACCTGGAATGTGAACTGCAGAGATGACAGGCACGTGATCTTCTGCCCAAGACAAAATATCCTTGACCTCCAACCAGGCGGTGCCGCTTCTTGTGCCGCCTTGCCTGTTGATGTAAGCCACCACAGTGGCGTTGTCGGACTCCACTCTGATCGGACGACCGGTCAGTTGAGATTCCCAGTGTCTCAGGGCAAGCCGGACGGCACGCAGTTCCAGAACATTGATGGAGAGAAGAGGTTCCTCCAGACCCCATTTCCCCTGAGCACTGAAATGACCCAACACAGCACCCCAGCCCCGAAGGCTGGCATCCGTTGTGATTTTGGTCCAACGAGGAACTTGAAAGGATCTCCCTTTCAGGAGATGAGAGAGATCCAACCACCAGTGCAGACTCGACTTGACATAAGGAGGTAGAGGGACTGACAGATGTTGATGATCTGGATGATTCTTGCACGTCTGGATCACAAATCTCTGAAGTTCCCTGGAGTGGGCCATGGCAAATGGCACCGCTTCGATCGTGGAAATAAACTTCCCCACTAGAGACGACAATTTCGGTACCGGAACTCTGTCCATGTCCAGAATCCCCGCCACTCGGATGGCTATCTGATGAGCCACATCCTCCGGTAGAAACACCATGCATTGGTGAGTGTCGAACAGGAGACCCAGGAACAGAAGTCTCTGAGATGGGACCAAGTCTGACTTGTCCAGATTCAGGATCCAGCCATGACGGGTCAGAGTGTGAATACACCTCTGCAGTTGCTGGTGGAGAAGCTCCGCTGAGGAGGCTTTGAGGAGAAGATCGTCCATGTAAGGGGTCACCCTGACACCATCCTGATGAAGTACGGCTATCAAGGAACCCAACACTCTCTGGAAGACCTGAGGGGCTGAAGTCAGCCCAAAGGGAAGAGCTGAAAACTGAAAGTGTCCCCTGTGGCAGGCAATCCTGAGATACCGCCTGCTCTCTGGATGAATAGGGATGTGCAGATATGCATCCTGAAGGTCCAGGGAGGCAAGAAATTCCCCCGGAGACATAGCGGCAATCACAGATCGCAGGGATTCCTGGCGGAAGTGGGAAGTCACCACATAGGCATTGAGATCCTTGAGATCCAAAATGGGACGAGCCCCTCCGTCCTTTTTGGCCACCACAAACAGGTTGGAATAAAATCCTGAACCTGTGTCCTCCGGAGGAACCACTTCCAGGACCCCTTTGTCCAAGAGATCCTGGATAGCGTCTTCGAACAGACGTCTTTTTGTAGGTTCCTGAGAAGGACGAGTAAAATGGAACCTAAAAGGAGGAAGGGAGGAGAAAGGGATCCTGTATCCCTCTGATACCACCTGAATAACCCATGGGTCCTTCACTGACTCCTCCCAAGTCCGGCGAAAGATGTGGAGACGTCCACCTACAGCCGGATGCGGACCCGGGTTCGGCGAGTCATGCCGAAGCAGTCTTGGAGGTCTTGGCCTTGGGGGCAACTTTGGGCTTCCAGGACTGTTTGGGCTTGGAGGAGGAGCGCGTAGTGGGAGGACCCGTTTGGGCCGAGGAGCGTGTCTCAGTCTGAAAGGAACGAAAGGACCGATTGCGTTTGGCTGGAAACTTTTTCTTAAAGACTGAGGGTAGAAGAGTACTTTTACCGCCAGTAGCCTCACTGATCATTTCTTTGAGTTCAGACCCAAATAGCAAATTCCCCTGAAAGGGCAAGGAGAGCAAGGCTTTCTTAGAGGCTGTATCAGCAGACCAAATTTTCAGCCAAAGGGCACGTCTAGCCACCACAGAAGAAGTGGAGGCCCTCGCCATCATGCGCACAGCATCAAAGGCAGCGTCAGCAACATAATTTTGAGCTTCAGTAATATTAGCAAGGAGCTGCAACTGTTCAGACACTGGTGCATCCTGGCGAACTGCTTCAGTCAGTCGTTCAGTCCAGGCCGCAATGGCTCTATTAACCCATGCCACTGCAAAGGTTGGACGCATGGCAGTGCCAATGGAGGCAAAAATAGACTTAAGAGAAGTTCTAGCTTTTTATCCATCCAATCCTGCAGGGCAGAGGCATCAGAGACAGCCAAAGCGGTAGACTTGGATAGCCTGGAAACAGGAGCATCCACCTTGGGGGGATGAACCCATTTTGCCAGCTCAGTCTCAGGAAAGGGGTACAGTTTAGCAAACTTTTTGGAGACAGAGGAGGATCTATCAGGATTCCTCCACGCCTCAGAGACTAGACGGGCAAGGGTAGGGTTAGTTGGAAAACAAACAACAGGCTTAGATGGTTTCTTTTGAAAAACGTCAGTAGGATCATAAGTAGATTCCTGAGTCAGAGGAAGGTTGAGCGTAGTTAACACAGCTCTAATCAGACCCTCAGCAGAAACTTCAGGGTCACATTCATAAGGGTCCCCAATGGACCTGTTAGACTCAATAACAGTGCGTTCCTCAGCATCAGAATCCTGTAATAGTTCTTCCTCAGAAGAATCAGACACATCAGGAGCTCCCTGTGGCTTAGGCAGGGAGGTCCTGATTGTAGAGGGGGTCTGCCATACCTGGAGAGCCCCCTGTACCTGAGAGGGAAAGAGTTGGAGAGTGGATCTGAGATCCCTAGTGGCAGCTTTAAACTCCCTCACCCAAGATGGCTCAATAGCATGGCTGGGAAGCCCAGGGTTGCTATCCGGACAAACAGTGCAGTTAGGGCATAGATCCCCCAAATTATCACTAGATAGCCCACTGTGACAAGAGGAGCAAAACGCCATGGGGGGAACAGACCCCCCCATCCTCCTTTGACTTGGGTCTAGCCCCTAGCTCCAGTGAAGTAGACATGCTCACAGCGTCAATATACCCCACTTTAAACTCTATCACCCAGTAAAAGTGTGGAAGATTAAAGTTTCACCCCAGAAATGCCTAAATGTGGACTTATCTGGCCAGCGAAGGGTTAATCTGTTGAAGGGAGAGAAGGCTCGGTCCCTGTGTAGTGTACTCGCCAAGGAAGAGCACCACAAAATGGCAGCCCGTCAGGTAAGCCAATCAGAAACGAGCGCGAACCGGGCGCTCATGGGAAATGTAGTTTTCCTCATACAAGTACCCCAAACAGTGCCCGAAGCCCCCCTAAACACCCCACACTTATGAAACATACACCAGATGATAGAGCAGAAGCCTAGCATTAAAATGAGCCCTCTCTGAAGTTGCTGTGACAAGCGGTTCCAGAGATATGTCCCACACTGTGAAATCTCATAGAGAGTAAAGGAGCCATAGCGTCTAAGCGGGAAAAGCCGCGCTTAAAGGCGCGGAACACCAATTTTAATAAAGTTTAACAAAACATTAAAAAGTGCCCAAACATGTATTAAACACATAAATAAACACTATCCAAAGCTCCAAAACCCAGAGAATACCACAGAAACTGCATTAAACATTGAAATGCAAATAAAAACACCCTATGAGTGCTGGAGTGCAAAGCAAACTCCCAAATACAAGCCCAGCAAAGGGACACTGTGGGGACAAGTGGACCTTCAGCACTCAATGGGTGGCTCACCTTTCCTGCTGGACTTCAGTCTTCAGGTGACCATGATGAAGAAGGAATAAACCAGAGGTAAATTCCCCAGAAGGGAAGCTGCTTAACTCAAGCTGTTCCCTCTTCAGGGCATAAGGTCCACAGAAAATCCCTGGAAGCTGCACCAGCCACTTTAAAGAGGGCAATTCACAGCCATGGTCACCCTCCTAATGGTGGTATTCCATATTTGAATAAAAATAACAAAATACTAAGTTGAATGCATAGATGTTCTCTACCTGGTGTGCACAGCACCCAGGAACAAATCAATCTGGTGGCTCTGGCCTGAAGGTGGCTTAAGTAGGAGGGGAGGCTCCGCCCCCTGCAATCATTTGCATAATTGTTCCTGCCTATTAAAGGGGCGAATCGCCTCCCAGAGTACCAGTGACCTGTATTGGACGACACTGAAATTTATATTTATCGTTTATCTCCACCTTCATACTCTGACTTAAGTTCTTATCCAGGACCATGGTTTTATCTATATTTAACTTATAATTAGATTAAACAGCATAATTTTCAATCATCTTCATGAGCTCCTGTAGTGACTCCCTAGGCTGCTCCAGCAATATCAACAAATCATCTGCATATACAAACAACTTAAACTGTCTATCACCAATATGAACCCCTTGTACCCCATCTGTGGGTCTTATATCCATCGCCAGGGATTCTATCGTAAATAAATATAAAATAGGAGACAAGGGGCAGCCTTGCCTTACCCCATTACTGACTTGAAACCACTCTGACTTCAAACCACTTCCCACTATTCTTGCCCTTGAGGAGACGTAAAGAGCCATCACAGCTTCATATATCCACCCTTCAAAGCCAAAGGCCTGTAAAGATGCCCCTAGGAAATCCCACCTGACCCTGTCAAAAGCTTTCTCAGCATCTAACGACAGGGCCAGGAAGGGAGTCCCAGAGGCATGAACTATATCTATTATATCTATCAAACCTCTAGTTGCACTAGCAGACAACCTACCTTTCACAAATCCCACCTGGTCCGGGTGGATCAAATCTTCTAAAACTTCCTGTATCCTTGTTGCTAGAACACTCACATAAAACTTAACATCCTCATTTAACTGCGATATTGGCCTATATGATGTAACCTTGTCAGGACTCTTCCCCAGCTTAAGGATAGGAATTATATTTGCACTCAACATTTCTACGGGAACCTGTCTTATATCAACCATAGAATTAAATGTTTTCAGTAAATGTCCTACTAACTCTTCTTTAAACCTTTTATAAAAAAGATTTGACTAACCATCCGGTCCAGGGGCACTATCTGCTCTCATAGCATCAATCGCTGCCCTAATTTCTTCCTTAACAAATTGACGATTCAATTTACCTAACTGTATCTCTGAAAGATGTTGAAACCTTCTTCCACTAAAAAAATCTCGCATCTCAACATTTTCTGCCGAAATATTATAGAGCTTACTATAGTACTGGGCAAACGCTTCACTTATTTTATTTGGGACTTGCTGAACTCCCTGTTCCGTCACTATTTTATTGATCTTATTGCGGGTCCTTTTACCCTTGACCCGATTAGTTAACAATTCATCCGCCCTGTTTCCCTTATAATACCATTTAGACTTTAAATACTCTAAATTCTTATTAGTTTGTTCTAACAACCCTTTATTGATTTTATTCCTTATCACAGAAATTTCTTCCGACCTCTCAACACTGGGCTTAACTTTATTTAATGTAATTTTATGATAATACTCAATATACAAATCTGTCAGGGAACTACCATTTTTATTTTTCTCTCTCAATCCCATCTTTATAAAATGTCCCCGTAGAACCGCCTTAAATGCGCACCATACCATAGGATCTGCCACTTCTCCCCCCTCATTTTCCCTAAAATAACTCCTAATAACTGTTCTTATACTTTCTATATCTTCCTTTATATGTATTAATCTATTATTCAATCTCCAACTATCTCTTACCCTCCCCTCTCCTCCTACTTTCAAATCTAACATCACTACACTATGATCTGACCATGTTATATCCTGGCTAAGAACGTTTTGAGTAGCTTCTATCACCTGTCTATTTACACAAAACATATCTATTCTTGAATAACAATTAAATGTCTTTGAATAACATGTATAATCCCTTACATTTGGGTTAAGTACTCTCCATGCATCATACATGTTATATTTCTTAATTCAATTTTTTCAAAATGTATTATTCTTACCTCTCCCCAATACTTTCCCCCCTCTCTCCGAAACTCTATCCACTTTTTCATCCAATACTAAATTAAAATCCCCGCCAATAATAAACTTTCCTTTCCTGATCTTATCCACCTTCTTATATAGATCTCTCACAAATTTTTCTGTAGAGCTATTTGGGGCATAGATATTTACTAACGTAACATATTCATTTTGGATCTTCCCTACTACAATTATATATCTCGCCTCCTCATCTATTTCTTGAAATTCCAGCTGAAAATCTATTTCTTTAGTTACGAGTATCGCTACCCCTCTTTTTTTTTATCTAATGGCAACGCAGCGCACATTTTAAACTCAAATCTATATGAGAAATACTTCTCAAAATCCTTTTTCAATAAATGTGTCTCTTGTAACAATATTATTTGAGCCTTCTGTTCCTTTATCAACTTAAAAACCATAGCCCTTTTTGTGGGATGGTTCAATCCCCTTACATTACAAGTAATGATTCTAACCATTTGGATGTATATCTCCCATCCGTCTTTTTATCTCCATTCTTCTATACCTGCCAGTCAGGAACACATCACATAAAACAAATACAACAACATTGGAACTTATCCCCCCTATTTCCTGAACCAGAGTAAGCAACCTTAACAGAGACCAAGAACTGTAGTCCTTCTCTGCCACAAACAGAAAAAACCTCCTCCACTTATGAGGTTGCAAAGGAAGGAACAGTCGCCCCACCTGTGTCCATCCTTCCTCTAAGCCCCTTATCCACCCAATCAATGTATACATTGACTAGTCTTCCTACCTCCTTCCTCCCAATGCCTACTTGTAGTTGGCAGAGGTGACAAGATGATGTGCTTTAAACCATAACCAAACTATTAACCCGCAAAAAATGTAAAAATCTATCAATCTATCTTCTCCTTCCTTGCCTCTCAAGTCTCTCATTACATTCACAAACCCACCAACTTTCAATCATGCCAAACATACCTACCCAGACTCACTTCTAAGCCCTACTCTTAAAACAACCATTTCCTCAACCTTTAAGAACCCTGCTTCCTTACCACCAATATCATAATCCCCCCTCCATCTATAACTTCCCCAAACCTCATCTTCCCCCTTTCTTTACATACCCAGTATGTCTACCAACACATTTGATTTCCTTCCCCTTTCTTTTCTTCCTCCAAAGAGAAAGGAGGAGGAGGAGAATAACAAAAACAAAACAAAAAAAAACACTTATGTCTTTTATAAACAACCTCTACTCCATATAGTCATCATAGTGCATTTATACAATTTAAATATTTCCATCTCAATACTACTCTGTGTGCGCTAACTTAAATCTCTTAGTATAATCCTTAATCTAACCTTTATCTTCAACTAATTGTCTAATTCTATTCAAGAACAACTTTCTCCTCAAAAATCCTTAACTCCTATTTTAATTAAACCCCTTATTACCCTTATTCTCTCTCCCTATTAGCTCTTTCTCCTTCCCTCTACTCCTTCCATCTCTTCTCTCTCACCATCTCTCTTCCTCTCTCCTTTATCTTTATCCACCTTTAAAACACCAATCCTCCTTTTCCTCCCATATCTCTAGACATCTAGAGGGGGATTCACACCTAATAACAGAGTAACTCCAAAGGAGGAGAAATGTATTAATCTATTATCTAGCTTTCTCACAATACACACATACACACTGAAAGCCCATTCCCTCACACCTTACATACCACTATATATACGTAGGTACCCATAGGTCTTAAAACCCCTACATATACACATACATGCAACTCATACATATACCTAACAATTTCTTCCCCTTTTAAATACGCCAGACCTATTTTCCCCACAATCATTAACCATTTGTGTACGACTGCTGCTCAATCCTAAAGAGAACCCCCACGTGGACACTTCTATCCCCTCCCCTTTAGGAACTTTAGGGGCCGGGCGGTGATGACGTAGTGGACGTGAGACGTGGCTTATGCGCTAGGAGGTGGAGGTGAAGGAGGAGGACGCAATGGAGTTTGGAATGCCGAACCGACTGAGGGCACGCTAAGGGCGTTGAGCAATGCGGTTGAGCCTCGAGTGGTGCAGCACGAAGTGGGCTGTTAAACTTGTGAACCTTTAAGTTGTGGGCCCTTTATATTTGTAAAACACTGGAAAAAGAAGGTCGCTGCGAAGATTAAAAGATCGGAGCCGGGAGGAGAAAATCTCGGCTTGGAGACGAGGCCTTATCTTGCGAGGGTCAAGCTATGGTGACAAGAAGGCAGGAAATTGTGGTGCCATTTTAAACAACGGCTTATAAGTTAAGCGAGAGATCTGGAGGGCCGACATATGAAGTCTAGAAGGAGTGGACAATTTTACAAACGAAAGGGTCACAGTGAGTAGCCTATTTGGGAGTTAAACTGAAGATAAAATATTATTTCCCTCCTAGAGAAGCCCTAAAGGCTAGACCCGAAATAAGTAAAACAGCCGACTCCAAATATTCTTTAAAGGGCAAAGGCCTAACAGAGTTAAAGAACCACACTGCACAAAGATAGAACAAACTCCTGGAAGTATTTGTAGTGAAAACAATAGAAGATGTGCTGGATTGAATGGTACAAATAACGGGCTATAAGGCCAGAGACTGAGTCTATGTTAACGTTTAATGAGCCTATTGTTTAGGAAATTTGTGTATATTTTTGGACAATAAAATGGGTCCTAAGAAGGATAAGGACAAAGAGAAGCGGTTGAGTACTGAGAAAAATAAACAAATTAATACTTATTATTCCCCTAGGGACTCCTCTAAGCAAGGTAAAAACTGCAGTCCCCGTGTGGAGAATTTGGCTTTAGAGACACATAAAGAAGACCTGGATACTGTGAGGTTATATGACCCACAAGGAGGGATTGATTGCCCGCAGATGATTACGCAGGAATTAATAGCATCAATGATGGACAATTTTTATTTAAAGATTAAAAAAGACTTGGAAGAAAATGCGAATGAGTTAAAAACAGAACTCAATTTAATGTTGGTTAATCTTACAGCATAAAGTAATACGATATTGAATATTCAAGAAGAATTAAATCAGATTCAAGAAGAAAACAAGAGTCTTCGGAAAAAAATTACAGTTTTGGTAGATAATTTGGTGGATATGGAATTTAGGTCATGAAGAAAAAATGTTCGAATAAGAGGAATACCAGAGAAGATTCATCAAGAGGATTTGGGAGACTATCTTAATGAGTTTTTCCAATGTCTTACCACAACAAGATCTGAATTTAGACATTATGGAACGGTTCCATAGACTGAGAAAGCCCAAAGGGATAAGCGAGGATTTACTAACTGTCAAGTAAAAGAACGACTGTTAAAGGAATGTAGAAAACAAATGTTACAGGATGACAGATATAAATATTTTAAAACATTTTTTGGATATATCTCCAGCTACCTGTCAGAAGAGAAAAAAATTAGAGTCTATTATAGGTGTATTGAGGGAGGCAAACATCCCCATATAAATGGGGGTTTCCCCCATCAATAAAAGTGATCCATGATAATAAAAGTTTTCATTTTAGAGATCCTGTAACTGCAAGGGAGGAGATTCAACAGTGTGGTCTTAGGAGAGAGGGTTGATGGGCTCATTATAGAAAGGTCGACGTAACTGCTATTTGATTTCTAATCGCAAGAATGGTGTTAGAAGAGAGGGAGAGGGGGGAGAGTTTAATGAATGTTAGAAAAAGATTGGTGTTTAAATCTGGAAGAAAGTATGAAATATTAAAAAAGGATATTAATCAACTTGGTAGAGTCCTTGATGGTAGTGTATGAGGCCGCTCAATCTGGGACCCCACTTGGACATTGGGATAATATTAGTTGTATATTTAGATATTAAGTTTCTTTTTTTTTTTCTTTGTAGAGGGAGGGGTTAGTTTTATTGAGGATAATTGGGTATTGAGCTACTTGGTTCTCCTTTGGCCTTCTTCTATGACAGTTTATTCCTGCTCAGTAAGCACAAAAGCCTTCTCAAATTTGGCTGTCTCCCTCAACATTATACCTCGTCTCTCTGGATTTCTAATTTGAACTTCCAAAGAGGCTACTTACCTGTTAAATCCTTTTGTCTTAGTCCATACAGGTTACTGGTAACTCTGGGTAGGTGATCCGCCCCTTTAATTTAGGCAGGAACAATTCTAGAATTGTATGCAGGGGGTGAAGCCTACCTTCCCTCCTTGGCTGCAGCTAGCCAATCAGCTCCAGTAAGATTTGAGACACTAAATGTTGACTAGATAGTAGGAAGGGAAAGAAGACTCCTCAGAGCATGACCCCGAAGGACCCCCACATTCTGCCACAGGAGAGCCAAGCATGGTCCCTTGACAGGGTGGGAGACCAGTAACCTGTATGGACTAAGAGAAAAGGATATAACAGGTAAACTAATATCCTCTTTTCTCTCTCGTCCAATACAGGTTACTGGTAACTCTGGGATGTCCAACCATTGAGTTTCCCCAGAGGCGGGAAGTAAGACAAGGACCAGGCGCAAGGCCCCCAAAGTCACCAGAGCAGATATGAACCATCAGATCAGAGATAGCCCAACAAAACAAATGAAGTGTTAATGGACACTGAACAGGGGTATCAACACCCCAAGAACTGTTACACAGCACACTGAACTAGAGCGAACAGGGCTCAAAAGTGAAGGAAGCACCAAAGAAGGCAGGACTGCCTCCAGGATCTTTCTCCCAAAGCTGACATCAGCTGATGCCAGCACATCAACACGGTAGTGCTTTGAAAAAGTGTGCACAGACGACCAAGAGGCAGCTTTGCACAAATGATCAGTGGAGGCCTGATTCTTGTAAGTCCCAATAGATCTAGTAGAATTAGCCGAGATCCGAAATGAGCCTTACAAATAGTGGACTTGATCCAGGACGCAATAGTCACTTTGGATGCAGGTTTTCCTGCCCTGGGACCCTCAGGAATGACAAACAGCATGTCAGATTGCCTGATGGACTCAGTGAAATGCACAAAAAACTTGAGACAACGCACCACATCCAACAAGTGGAGATTCCTCTCCTTGTCAGATGTGGGGTCAGGACAGAACGAAGGCACCGCAATCTCCTGATTGATGTGGAACTCCAAAAGGGAAAGGGAGGGTGCTGAAGCACTTCCAAAACCAAGTTAAGATCCCACGGAGGAAACAGAAAACAGAGAGAGCTGAAGTCTGAAACTTAAGGAAACTCAAACTGAGGCCCTTGTCCACACCGCCCTGCAAGGAGGTCAGGACCGTAGGTAGATCAAAGTCCTGAGACAGGTCCCTATCAGCACACCAAGATAGAAAGGTTGACCAGACACAATGGTAGGCCTTAGAAGAAACAGGTTTGCGGGCATAGAGCATAGTAGCCACAACATCAGAAGAAAAACCCTTCTTCGATATTGAGGATTCAATCTCCAAGGTGTCAAAGCTAGCCGATGAACATCCTTCTGTGACGTGAGTCCCAGTACAGCAGGTCAGTACCACCGTCACGCCAGCTGTCGCAGTACCACTGCCTCCCAAACTTCAGCTCTGGTATCGCTGGTTCCCTCAATCACTAGACAGGACCAGTGTTGAGGGTAGAACAAGAACACCTTATTTGAACCAAGACACACATATTTATACAGGTTTACACAAAAGGCCAAGAGGGGTGGAGAGGCTATACAATGGTGGGCTGAACACAACACACAATGGTATAAACATTTGGTGTACACATCATACAATGGACCAGACATGATTACATTATTTGGACAAAAGAGAACTGTTGTGGGGTAAACACTGGGACAAAGGGCTGAGGGGCTGGAATACACATTGTACAACAAAGGCCAGGGGGTTGAAGCATCTTTGAATATTTCGCTTCAACCCCTGGCCAATCCAGTGCCTAGAATTGGCTGACCAATCCTGGTGGTTCTAGTCACGGCTAGCTCGGCCAATCAGACTCTGTAGGTGGGCAGCTAACCGACCAATCCCTGGGCTGCCTACTTTCCCCCATGTTAACTCTATGGGGGACCTTTAAACTCGTCACCCAGGGCAATTGGCCAATCAGGAAGCCGTCTACTTCCCTATGTAAAGTCAATGGGGCTTTTGAATAGTTCTGCCGGCTGTGCTCGGCCCGTGGATTCCACTCTTTAGCGGGGCGGGGAAAGTATAGTTCCAGGGCATGGGACGCTTCCCAGTCCTTCTCTTCGGCCCCTGCCTCCAACAGTAGCAACCCGCACCCGTAACACCTTCTTCCACAGGTAAACCTGTAGAACATCTGGATGGCAAGGGAGCTGGAAAGGCTCCGCCACTGACAGATCCAGAAGCTCCGGAAACCAAGCATGTCGAGGCCAGTACAGAGCAATCAGAATGACTGAACAGCGTTCCAGTCTCAATTTCCGCAACACCCTGTGCAACATGGGGAGGGGAAGAAAGATATAAGCCAGAGGAAATAACTAAGGAATGGACATGGCATACACCTTTATAGCTAGAGGATTCCTCCAGCGAAAGCAGAACCTCGGAACCTTCTGGTTGTGTCTTGTCATCATCAGGTGGATGTAAGAAAGACCCCACTTCTGAAAGATGAGGTTGAACACCTCTGGGTGCAGTTCCAACTCTCCGCTGTCCACTGTATGTCGACTGAGGAAGTCCGCCGTGACATTGTCTATGCCAGGAATGTGACTGCGGATATGGCAGGAATGTGTTCTTCTGCCCAGGACAAAAGCGCCTTGACCTCTAACCAAGCGGCGAGACTTCTTGTTCCGTCCTGCTTGTTGATGTAAGCCACAGCAGTGGCGCTGTCGAACTGTACCCGGAATGGGCAAACTTCCAGCTGTGGTGTCCAATGAAGAAGGGCATGAAATACCGCCCGAAGCTCCAGCCTGTTGCTGGGAAGGAGAGATTCCTCCAGAGACCATTGACCCTGAGCACTCAGGCGACCCAGGACTGCTCCCCAGCCGGAAAGGCTGGCATCCGTCGTCATCGTTGTCCAGAAGGGTACAAAGGAAGGACTTCCCCTTCAGCAGATTGGATAGGTTGAACCACTACGACAAACTCAGTTCCACATGAAGAGGAAGGGATACTGATGTTTTCAGAAGGTCCAGCTGATCCCTGCACACCCGGATCACAAACCTCTGGAGTTCCCTGGTGTGAGCCATAGCAAATAGGACCGCTTCTATGGTGGAGATGAATTTCCCCACTAGAAAGGACAGATTCTTGCCTGGAACTGGATTGTGAGCCAGAACAGCAGAAACCCTGTGGGCGATCTGGTGAGTCACCTCGTCCGTGAGAAACACCATGCTCTGCTGAGTGTCGAAGAGAAGGCCCAGGAAGACCAGACGCTGGGACGGAACAAGATCCGACTTGTCCATGTTGATGATCCACCCATATTGGGTGAGCGCATGAATGCAGTCCTGAACCTGCTGATGAAGAATTTCCGCAGAGGGGTTTTCAGAAGCAGGTCGTCCATGTATGGAGTAACCCTGACGCTGTCCCGGTGGAGGACAGACACTAAAGCGCCCAGGACACTGTTGAAGACTTGAGGAGCTGTAGTCAGACCAAAGGGAAGAGCTGAAAACTAAAAATGCCCTTGGTCGCAGGCAAATCTGAGATACTGCTGGCTCTCTGGATGAATGGCGATGTGTAGATACGCATCCTGAAGATCCAGAGAGGAAAGGAATTCCCCCGGGGACATAGCAGCAATCACCGTCCTTAGGGACTCTTGGTGATAATGAGTCCTGATCACAAAGGAGATTTTAAACTAGGAAGGGGGGGGAGGGGCCAATACATACTGGGACAGATAGTATAGAAAGGGAAGGCGATGTAGTTAATAACCAGGTGGGAGGATCTGGGGGCGGGGTTAGTACAGATGATAGGGAGAAGCCTATAAAACTAAATCACAAATGGAACACAGCAGTGGCATAAATTGTATGCTTGCAAATGCCAGAAGTTTAACTGGTAAAATAGGGGAACTGGAGCTGGTAGCTGAAACTGAAAACTATGACTTGATAGGCATAACAGAAACATGGTGGGATGACACACATGATTGGTCAATCAATTTGGAGGGCTACATGTTATTTAGAAAAGATAGGTCAAACAAAAGAGGTGGTGGGGTTTGTCTGTATGTCAAACCAGCATTATTGCCTCAATTGCGGGAAGATATATGTGATGACAGTAGTGAACATGTGGAATCCCTGTTGGTTGAAATAGTCACTGGGGGTAAAACTGCCCAGAAAATATTAGTGGGTATTTGTTATAAACCACCAAACATTGGTGACCTTGAAGAATCAAAGCTATTAATGCAAACAGAAAAGGCTTCTCAAATAGGGAGAACTATAATTATGGGGGATTTTAATTATTCAGAAATAGACTGGAAAAATGGAACAGCTTATTCTGCTAAAAGCAGCAAGTTTCTGAACTTGTTGAATGACAATTTTTTGTCACAACTAGTGCAGACCTCAACCAGAGGGAATGCATGTCTGGATTTGGTAATAACCGACAATGAAGAAATTATCTCTAACATCCAAGTTAGGGAGCACTTGGGGAATAGTGACCATAACATGGTTGACTGGGATAACATATTTTCAGGAAAAAACACAGAAGGTAAGTGGAATGCCTTCAAAATAACATTGCAAAAATACACACATAAATTTATCCCTGTTGGAAACAAATACAAAAGAAGCAAATTAAAACCAATGTGGCTAAGCAGTAAAGTAATTCATGAAATAAATAACAAGAAAGTGGCATTTAAACATTACAAAGCTGAGGGATCAGCAGAGGCATTGGCAGAGTACAAAAATGGCAACAAAACCTGTAAAAAGGCTATTAAATTAGCTAGACTGGAGAATGAAAAAAATATTGCTAAGGAGAGCAAAAGAAACCCAAAAAAAATTCTTTAAATACATTAATGGCAAAAAATTAAAGTCTGATAATGTTGGGTCCTTGTTATCTGAAACGGGTGAGATGGTCAAAGGGGACAGAGAGAAGGTAGATATTTTAAATAATTTCTTTTCTTCTGTTTTTACCAAGGAAGACCCAATGGACAAGAATCTGCAAGCTACTTTTATAGAACAGTCACAGCAAGCATGGCACTGGCTAACACAAGAAAAGGTGTTAAAACAATTGAATGGTGTTAAGGTAGACAAAGCTCCGGGGCCAGATGGTATACACCCAAGGGTACTTAAAGAGCTAAGCCAGACCCTGGTGAGACTGTTATATTTGATTTTCAGGAATTCTTTTATTTCAGGTATGGTACCCATGGATTGGCGTAAAGCAGATGTGGTACCCATATTTAAAAAGGGATCAAAGTTACAGCCAGGAAATTACAGACCTGTAAGCTTGACATCTGTGGTAGGGAAGCTGTTTGAAAGGTTGCTAAGGGAATATATTCAAGAATTCTGCTGGAACAGGAATATCATTAGCAATAGCCAACATGGCTTTGTGAAAGACAGGTCTTGCCAAACGAACTTGATCGCATTTTATGAAAAAGTGAGTAATAATATAGATGAGGGAGCAGCGGTTGATGTGATCTATTTAGACTTTGCCAAGGCATTTGATACAGTTCCGCACAAGAGGTTACTGTACAAATTGAATGAAATAGGTCTAGGGGAAAATGTTTGTGTGTGGATTGGAAATTGGCTGAAAGATAGAATGCAAAGAGTGGTAGTAAATGGCAAGTTCTCCAGTTGGATAAACGTGATAAGTGGAGTACCTCAGGGATCTGTCCTGGGTCCTCTTCTTTTTAATTTGTTTATTAATGACCTCCCAGAGGGCATAGGAAGCCATGTATCAGTGTTTGCCGATGACACAAAATTAAGTAAGGTAATAAAGTCTGAACTGGATGTGTCTTCATTACAAGAGGATTTGGACAAATTGAGTAACTGGGCAGGCAAATGGCAAATGAGATTCAATATAGACAAGTGTAAAGTTATGCATTTTGGGTATAATAATAAAAATGCAACATATAGTTTAGATGGTGTTCCTCTGGGGAAATCTACTAATGAAAAGGATTTGGGAGTAATGGTAGACAGTAGACTTAGCAGTAGCATGCAGTGCCAGCTGGCAGCTGCAAAGGTCAATAAGATATTGGCATGTATTAAAAGGGGGATTGACTCAAGGGAGGAAGATATAATTATGCCTCTTTACAGGTCCATGGTAAGACCCCACCTAGAATATGCTGTTCAATTCTGGGCGCCCTTTCTGAAAAAGGACATTATGGAATTGAGAAAGTGCAGAGGAGGGCTACAAAACTAGTAAGGGGAATGGAAAGTTTTAGTTATGAAGAAAGGCTAGAAAAGTTAAACTTGTACACACTAGAGAAACGGCGTCTTAGAGGGGATATGATAACACTATATAAATATGTTCAAGGCCCATATAAAGGGCTCTCCAAGGACCTGTTCATTAACAGAACAGTACACAGGACAAGGGGCCACCCACTTAGACTTGAGGAACGGAGATTTAATCTACAACAGCGGAAGGATTTCTTTACAGTAAGGACAATAAACGTACGGAATTCACTTCCTGAGGAGGTGGTGCTATCAAATACATTAGATGCCTTTAAAAGGGGCCTGGATACTTATTTAAAAGAGCATAACATAGAGGGCTATGTACGTTAGTATTGGGATTAATATTTAGTTAGGGCTTGTTGATCCAGGGAGGAATCTGATTGCCATTTGGAATCAAGAAGGAATTCCCCCTCCCCATTCAAGGCAGAATTTTAAATTGCTATATTGAGGGGATTTTTTGCCTTCTTTTGGATCAACGATGGTAAACAGGAAAAGGGTTGAACTAGAGGGACGCAAGTCTTTTTTCAACCTAAATTACTATGTTACTATGTTACTATATCCAAAATGGGACGACAACCGTTGTCCTTCTTGGAGACCACAAAGAGGTTTGAGTTTTACCTCTGTCCTGGACTGGAACAGGCTCCAGAACATCCTTGTCCAGAAGGGCCTGGATAGCTCTGTTGAACAGATTGCGTTTCTCTGCACCCTGGGGAGTATGAGAGGGAAAAAAACGAAAGGGAGGAAGAGAGACGAAAGGGACCCTGTACCCTTCCGTCACCATCTGTAAAACCCACGTGTCTGCTACTGAAGCTTCCCAAATGCTGTGGTAGTGACGCAGATGTCCTCCCACAGCTGAAAAGGGACCCGGGTTCAGCGAATCATGCCGAAGAAGTCTTGGAAGCCTTGGGCTTGGAGGAGACCTTGGGCTTCCATTGCTGTTTGGGCTTGGAGGAGGTACGCGGAGCTGAGGGAACCGCCTGGTTAGCCGGACGTGTCTCACTCTGGAAGGAACTAAAAAAACCTATTACGCTTTAGAGGCGTTTTCTTCCTGGGGACCAAGGGCAGAAGGGTACTCTTACCCCCTGTGGACTCACTAATCAGATCCTTAAGGTCTGGCCCAAACAATGATGTGCCTTGAAAAGGCAATGAGAGCAAGGCTTTCTTGGAAGCAGTGTCAGCAGACCAGATCTTGAGCCAGAGGGCTCGTCTGGCAACCACAGACATGGTGGAAACCCTGGCCATGAAAAGGATGGCATCAGAAACATAGTGCTGGGCCTCAGAAATGTTGGCGAGCAGCCACAACATATCGAAGTAGGAGCACCCTAACGACAGCCAGGGTGAGATGTTCAGTGCAGACCGCAATGGCTTGGTTCACCCATGCCGCAGCGAATTCTGGGCGCATGGCAGTACCAGCAATGGCAAAAATGGACTTGCGGGAAACCTCAAGTTTCTTGTCAGTCCAGTCTTTCAGAGCAGACGCATCAGAGACTGGCAAGGCAGTAGGTTTAGATAGCCTGGAAATGGGAGCATCCAATTTGGGGGGATGAACCCACTGAGCAAGGGCTGTCTTGGAGAAAGGGTAAAGCTTGGCAAATTTCTTGTAAACAGAAGGTTTCCTGTCTGAATATTTCCACTCATCAGACACTAGGCGGTCAAGAGTGGGGTTAGGTCGAAAACAAGTATAGGGCTTTTTAGGCTCCTGAAACACATCAGAGGGATCTGAAGCAACCTCCTGAACTAAGGGAATGTTTAGGATGGTCAAGACAGCCCTGATCAGGCCCTCAGCCGAGGGCTCAGGATCAGCCTCAAAGGGGTCCCCAAAAAACTGAGAGGAGACCACAGCAGAACATTCCTCAACATCTGAATCCACCAACAGTTCCTCCTCAGAGGAATCTGAAACATCAGGTACTCCTTGTGGTTTTGGCAGGGAGGATTTGACAGAAGAAGGAGTCTGCTAAGAATGGAATCCCCCTGTAACTGGGATGGAAAGAGTTGCAATATAGACCTAAGGTCCCTAGTCGCAGCCTTGAACTCTTGCAACCACACTGGCTCTAATGCATGGCTGGAGGTCCATGGGGGAGACTCAAGAACATAAAAACATGCTGGGCATAAATGACCTGAGAATTCTCTAGGTAACCCTGAATGACATGAGGAGCAATGCACAATAGGGGACACAGAGACCCCAGCTTCCTTAGTCTTAGGCCTGGCCCCAAACTTCAACGAAGTAGACATTCTCACTGTGTCAAAAATGTTTAGAGTATAAGGAATCACCCATATACAGTGTGTAAGATTAAATTTTCACCCCAGAAATGGCTAAAATACACTTACCTGGCAGGCGAAGGGTTAATCTGCAGAGGAGAGAAGAAGAGTCCAAGCCCTGCGTAGGTTACTCATTCTGGAAAAGGCACGAAATGGCTGCCGCGGCGGGATCCAATCAGAAACAAGCACGCGAAGCAAGCTCTCATGAGAAATGTAGTTTCCCCAGAAAAAGTACCCAAACAGTGCCCGAAGCCCCCTGAGCCCCCAACACACTTGAAACGTTAACCGGATGATAAAGCAAGGGCAGATAATTCAAATGAGATATCTCTGAAGTCGATACGTTGAGCTGTTGCAGAAATATGTCCCAAACTGTACAGTCCCATAGAAATGAATGAAGCAATGGCGTCTATGCGGTAAAGCAGAACTCAAGTTTTGCAAAGCTGAAACAGTAAAATAAAGTTACATGAAACATCACTAGAACATGTTAGGAGACCCAAAAAACATTGAACCCAGTAGGGAAAGTGTCAATAACCCCCTGAAAGATGCAAAACCAGCGGCTAAAGGGTTAACTTACCACATAAACCTGCTCCAAAACACCCAACAGACATACAGATAGACCAAATAAGTGCAGGAGTGTGCAATAAGAACTCCAAAGGAAAAAACCCTGTGCAGAAGGGCACTGTGGGACATGTGGACCCGCAGCACTCAAAGGGTTGCTCACTTTTTCTGCAGATCTTCTGTCTTCAGACTACCATGTATTAATAAGAAGCCTCGGTGGGCAACTCCTGAGGAAAGAACTTCGACCCAAGATTTTCCCCAGGGCTTAAGGTGCACAAAAAGCATCTGGTTACTGAGCTAGCCACATCTAAGGGCATTGTCAGTTATGGTAATCCGACTAATGGTGGTATTCCATTTCTAACAAAAATAAAAAATTTCTAAAACTATAGCAGAACTGTTCTCTTGCCTGTGTCTTCACCAAGGAACAAATCTTACTGGACCTGGTTGGATAGCTGCAGCCAAGGAGGGAAGGTAGGTTCCACCCCCCTGCATACAATTCTAGAATTGTTCTTGCCTAAATTAAAGGGGCAGATTGCCTACCCAGAGTTATCAGTAACTTGTATTGGACCACACTTTTTTTTTTAACCCCACTCTTACCACACTAACCTTAGCTGTGTGTTAACACAACCTGTGTGTTTTTATATGGAATACATTTCACAAACAACAAAACACAATGTTCTGCCCACCTCTGACATCAGAGTTTTTTTCCAGTACAGTGCCGTGTAGATCCTGTGACGAACATGCTGGGCTTGGGTTTGCAATTATGTACCCATTGCCAGAGTTGGCTGATGTGGTTACTACACGCACCATAGTGACTGTGGGTGCTTGCTGCACTACATGGATGGCATGGCCTGTGGGTTGAGACGTCATGATGGAAGCTGGCATGTAGGTCAGTGGTTTTGCAACAAAACTTGACTGATGTGCACGCAGTGCCATGGCAACTGGCTGAGAGCTTACTGGAGAGCCTGAGAGAGAGATAGAGACAGAGGAAATAATTATATACAGAATATAAACAAATATAGATATAATATATATTTATATATATACTAGCTAAAGGGACACAGAGCTGCCCATGTGGACTAAGTCATTTGGGTGCTTCAGGGGTATTCATGGCATTGGTGTACATGTACATGGAATAAATATGCAGGTAGGTGTCTATGTACATTTAGTACATATGCGCTACACCTACCTGCATATTTATTGCATGTAGATATAGACCAATAAGATGAATACCCCTGAAGCACCCAAAAGACTTAATATGCACGAGCAATGCCATGCCCCTTTTGCTAGTTTGAATTTAAGAAAGGAAAACTGTAAAACTTACTCAGTACAAGGCATTGTGCATCATATAGCAGTGGGAAGGGAGAACCTTTATTATTGGTACCTGTGGTATGGAGCGAGGGAGCATTGATGCCACACACACTCACTTTCTCACTCACACATACAGTGTCAGTGACGCACACTCACTCTCAATACCCAAAGGCAAGCCACATTTAGGCTAGGCAACTGATGCCAGTGTGACTGAAAGGGACTGAGCCCCTCTTGTACCCTGGGACAACATTACTCCCTGTTTGTAAGTGGTGACCCTTGGTTAAGCACTTTTAGGGACGTCTTGACATGGCCATTCATTTATTTGGTGTTGCTCCCCAGAGCACACGTTTTGCACTGCACAGTAGGTGAATTTGCACTTACTGTGAGCTAATTTTTGTTCCACCTCCATCAGGCACGTTGCTGCAGACTCAGGCTCTTTTTCTCCTTCCTTCCACCATAGCTGTGCACTTGTTTCTTTACTACAACTCTCGTGATAGTCGGCGGCCATGACTTAACCCTTTAAGTGTGATAGGGGTACACAACGCATTACAAATAAGTACACTGGGCACCCCTGTTGCACTCAAAGGGTTACTAAAGTAAAGAACAGAGCATATTCTGGCAAATAATTAACTCTGGTAATTGTAAGAGGGATCCTGATCGTACTACACAGCGCAGAGCAAACACAAGTGAAAGGTGGCTTAGCGCTGTATAGTACAATCATCAGGATCCCTGTTACAAGTAGTTCAGTATTTGGCAGAATATGCTCCATTCTTTACATTATTAACCCTTTGAGTGCCAGAGGGGTGCGCAACTTGTTCATTTGTAATGCGTTGCATACCTCTCTCACACGTAAAGGGTTATGGCCAGCGACTATCAGGAAAGTTGTATTAAAGAAACAACTGCACAGCTACATGTTGACTGCAAAAACATTATGACGCCATCAGCGCATTTTTAGCCTGGCTACATGTCTTGGGGCATCTTCAGAATGGCTAGGCTACTTCCACACCTTCAAATGTTGTGTGCCTTTCCCCCACATGCTACAGCTCTCCAGGCTCATGACTCTGTTGTGGGGCTGGCTACCTCTTGAAAGCCATTTTCAACGGGGCAGTTGTGTGCCTGTTTCAGGTGGTGTACTTTTGAACATGCTGTGGGCAGAGCAGATAAACGGAGCACATCTGAGAAGCAGGTCCTCCGTCAGACGGTCCTGCTCCCCAAAACACTGTGAAGTCACATTCCGGTTCCCCGCATTCCATCTCAACAAATGCAACTTTGCCCTCCACTTGCAGCCACTGGATGAAGTACCTTGTGAGTGCTTGGATACCAGAGCAGCGACTTATCCCTTCTTCCTCAGCTGTAAGGCTCAGAGATGAGAGCAGGACGAGCGGTGTCGTGGCATAGTCTGATGGATCCAGTGCTGGATATATGTGTGTGTGTGTGTTTCTCTGTGGTGTAGGAACAAGTGGCAGCCATTTTGTTTTTTGGATATGTGTGTGTGAGTTGGGTGTGTGTGTGTTGGGTGGGTGTGGAGGGGGCTTTTGTGTGAATCTGTGGTGTAGGAGCAAGTGGCAGCCATTTTGTTTTTCTAATGTGTGTGTGTGGGGAGGGGGCGTGTGTGTGAATCTGTGATGTAGGAGCAAGTGGTAGCCATTTTGTTTTTCTTCAGACTTGGATAGTGCTGGGTGGGCTGGATAGTGGGGGAGGGCCCACTCCCCGCATGATTTTCACAGGAGTTGCAGGGGACCGAAAAAATCACGCCCCCATTTAATCACCCAATGGAAGCAGTAACCCCTCCTTCCTGCCGCCCCTGGGTGTGTGTGTCTACTTAGGAGACATAAATTATGTAATGAGCCTCTCTCTTTTATTTATATAGATTAGGATTTTAGTGTTCTTACCGGTTAACTAATTTCTGTTTAGTTCTTATGGATCACAGGTAACAAGGAATTGAGGGCAGGGCACATCACAAAAGACAAGGTCTTTGGGGTGAAGACTCCCTCCTCTTCCTCCAGCTCAAGTCCCCATCGCTCATTAACTCCCAGAATTCATGCAATTGAAGCCACACAGAGAGATGTAAGCGGGGGAAGAGAAGAAGAAAATCTAGTGAGCGTAAGACCCTAATAGGACTCTTCTGCCCAGGAAAGCAATACCACAAAGATTCTGTTCCCTGGTACGAGACCTGTGTTCCATATGGACTAAAGAGGAAAGGATTTAACAGGTAAGAACACTAAAATCCTATTTTCTCTTAAGTCCAATATGGAACACAGGAACCATGGGGATATAACAAAGCTATGTTTGCCAGGGCGGGAATGGACCTAAAACATATACCCATGATACCGGAGTTCCCATGGACTATCCCGTATCTGAATAACCCAAGCAACAAGTGTCAACGGACAGTGACCTAGCACAGTACATTAAAACAAGAGCCATCAGGGCTCAGAAACCACTGAACAACTGGCAGAAAAAAGCGTGTGGGTCCTAAACTGCCTGCAGCACCTTCCAGGGAAAGACATTGATGCGGTAATGCCTGGTGAAAGTATGCAAGAAGGACCAAGTCACAGCATTTCACAGCTGTTCAGCAGAGGCCTAATATTTGTAGGCCAAATAAACACCTACAGATCTAGTGGCATGTGCTGTGATCTTAAAGGGAACAGGTTTCTTCCAGGTCTCATACGCTTAATGTATGGCAGCCTTGATCAAAGAGCCAATGGTAACCTTGGAAACAGCCTGACCAGCTCTGAGGCCCTCCTGGATGACATTCATCTTTGTGAAAAGGCTTAGTAGGATGCACATAGAACTTAAGGAAGCGTACCACGTCAAACTAATGGAGATACCTCTCCTTATCAGAGGTACAACAATCTCTGGACTGATGTGAAACTTGGAGACCACCTTGAGAAGAAACTCCTGAGAAGGACGAAGTACCTCCTTATCCTGGTGAAAGACCAGAAAAGGAGGTTTGCAAGACAAAGCTTTCAACTCAGTGACTCGCCGCACTGAGAAAACAGCCAAGAGGAAAGCCATCTTGAGTGTCATTTGGCAGAAAGAGATGGAAGAGGCTCCAATGGGGGCCTCTGCAAAACACCCTGAACCAGGTTAAGGTCCCACTGAGGAGCGAGATCCTTAAAGGAAGGGAAGGCATGAGCAACCCCTTGAAGAAAAGAAGATTTTAGTCTTACATGTTAAATCCTTTTCTCTTAGTCCATATAACTCACAGGTACCATGGGGAGGTGCAGCTCCTCCCAGTGGGCAGGAATTCTAGAAATAATGCAGGGGTGGAGTCTCCTTCTCCTCCATATTAGGCTACCCTACTAGCCTCTGCCCAGACAGACTTGTGAAAAGCCTACTAAGTAGGAAAGCAAGAAGGAAAAGAGGAAAACTCCTGCGAGCAATAAACCCAAGAGGATCCCCACATCCAGCTACAGGAAACCCAGCATGGTCCCTTTCACTGGGTGGGAGACCTGTGAGTTACATGGACTAAGAGAAAATGATTTAAAGGGACAGTAATATTTGAAATGTCCATGGGCTGGTGTAGCAACAGAGCCACTGTACAATTTCAGGCCACTGTGATACTGCACCTAAAAAATTCAACTTTGAGCTGTAATAACTTTTGAATAAAACAACTTTCAGCAGTAGGAGTACCCTTGTTTTACTCAGGGGGATAAACCCTACAACATATTTTTTTTTACATTTTAAGTATTACTATCCCTTTAATAGATAAGACTAAAATCCTCTTATCTGTCTTCCAATATAACTCATAGGTACCATGGGGATATACCAACATTGAGATCCAGGGTGGTATAAGAAGGAACGGATCAGAGTTCCTATGGACTATCCAGGACATGGAACAGCCCAAACCAACTAAGTGTCAACGGACACTGAATAACAAAGGACACAGTACACGAGAACAGCAGCCAACAGGGCTTAAACAGTTAAAGAGCTATAAGCCACAGGAATGATAAAGTCCAAGACAGGAAAACTTCCTCCAAGACTTTCCTGCCAAAGCTGGCTTCATCTGAAGCCAGTACTTGACACAAATTTAACGGCTCCAAGCGGGTGAAACTGTGTCATATATCCATCAGCATAGCACTTGACCACTTGCTGGTCCTTGTCTAAGAAGTGCTGGTCCGGGTCTCTCTTAACCCGTGATATACCAAAGAACAAAAGTGTACGACCGCATCAAAGACTCGAATCCTCAAGTTTAATAAAATCAGTAACTTCCTTTATTTTTCCAAGTTAAAATTCTATAGATCCAAGGGTGACACGCTATATGGCAGGGCTATATCATAACAGGTGTTCCGATTAGCAGGTGTGTAAACTAGATCAACGCGTTTCGCGTCTAAGACGCTTAGTCTTGATCACCAGTTCATACATCAATGACTTCCGTCTATTTAAAAGCTCTCCAACCAATCCAATAGCATAGACAATTAACACAAATTAAAGGTATCCTGTGAAATTTCAAATGGAGACAATGTAACGTTCTCTTATGTTACCGCAACAAAGTCGGCTGTCAGAAAACAAATTAAAGACAATGTCAGTCTCAATCAATCTACATTCATATGTCTCCATTGATAAATGATACCCCAAATCAAAATGGTTTGGAGAGTCCCAAACAACGGACAGTCTTCATAACATAGCCTTTAGACAATTACAATATGTAATACTTTAAAAAAAAAATTAAAATAACAAAATACGAAAAAGTCCTGGCTACGAACATTGGATAACATAGAAAGCTGCAGGCAATATATATATAGTCACGGAGTGCAAAACTTCTACAACAACGTGTACTTCTACAGTGCCATATATATATATACCTAACTGTTAACAAGCATCATACACATACTTAACCTTCCGTAACTTAAATCAATAAATTACTTTAGAACTATCAATATTTGGTGGAACTAGGAAATTCAAGCCATAGTACACAATTGTAAGTAACCCAGTTCCTTTTTTATTATTTATTTCTATTGCTTTCAAAACGGGATCTTCACTGTATCAATCGTGAATGGGAGTTAAATAATTTTTACATAGCAAGTTACATCATAGTTCCTATTTAACCCCAGAGGATACCTCGTTTCCAATGTAAAGATCCAATATGCCTCACGTCTCAGTAACTTAGAATTCAAGTCACCCCCTCTAGCTCCGAGATAAACTCTTTCAATGCCCTGTATTTTTAACATATCGGAGTTACTCGCATGCACTTCTTTGAAGTGACTTGACGCGTGAGATTTAAATAAAGAACTCCTAACATCACTTAAATGCTCACTGAGACGCTCCCTCAAGGTCCTTGTCATTTTCCCTATATATTGAAGATTACAAATTTGACAAAATAACATAAATAATTCCTCTAATGGCACAATTCACATATGTTTTCATTTTATATTCCTTTCCAGAAGCAGTAGAGGTGAATGTTTGTGCAATATTAATATATTTGCAACATCCACATCTATTGCTTCCACACCGATAAGACCCCACTGTTGCCAACCAGGTCTCAGCTCTCTTTTTCCTGTCGGCTATATACATACTAGGCGACAAGAGGCTCCCTAGTGTCTGTTCCCGTTTGGGAACAAATCTGAACCCGTTGGAAACTACTCCCTGTAGTTTATCATCTGCATTGAGGACTAGAATATGTTTAATCAAAATATTCTTTATCTTATCAAATTCATGACTATATTCTGTGGAAAATACTATTTTTGATTAACTTAAATTATCATTATCGTCTACCGTACAATATGCCAATAATTCTTCTCTCTTTTTTTCTTTGGCCATATGGTATGCTCTATCTATCATCCACCTAGGATAGCCTCGTTGTAAAAATCTATCAAAAAGCTTTTCCGACTGTCTTTCAAAGGAGTCTTCAGTTGAACAGTACCTTCTCAGCCTTTTAAACTGCCCCACCGGAATTCCCTTTATAGTATGTCTGGGATGACAGCTAACTGCCCTAAGTAGTGAATTACCTGCTATCGGTTTACGATATACTACTGTATGTATCACCCCTGTCAAAACATCAGCCTGCAGTTTAAGATCCAAATAATTGATTTCCAATTCATGATATTCATATGTAAAATACAAATTCAGATCTGAATCCTCCACGTAGTTAACAAATTCCCCCTTCAATTCCTCCCTTCCAAATAACTAGGAGATCGTCAATATATCTTATACATATGACTATATGATCCCTAAAGGGACTATCACATCCAAAGACGCGGGACTCCTCCCACCAACCCATAAACAGGTTGGCATAAGCAGGCGCAAATTTTGCGCCCATCGAAGTCCCGCTTCTTTGGAGGTAAAACTCCCCATCGAAAAGGAAGTAATTGTGGGTCAAAAGATACTGTATAACGTCCAGTATATACTCTTTCAGTATAACTGCTATAATTATCCAAATAATATTTCAAAGCTTGTAAACCAAAAACATGTGGTATAAATGAGTAGAGTGAACTCATCACATGTTAACCAGACATAATCGGGCAACCATCTGAGTTTATCTAGTTTTTGTAAGACTGTTGTGGTATCTTTCACAAAGCTAAAAAGTCTTGTTACTAGCGGCTGCAAATGTAAATCTACCCACTCACCCAAGGACTCATTCACTCACCATCTATCCCTGAGACTATAGGTCTACCCCTCACATCCGTGAGGGATTTGTGTACCTTTGGGAGGTGGTGAAAAAACAGGTATTATTGGTTTTTCAACCTTCATAATCTCATCATCCCTCTTCTCAACCACCCCCAAAGAGACTCCCCCGTCTATCAGGGAAAAAGATATGTTTCTGAAAGTCATTATCACGGTCCCCGTGATCCTGTGTGTCACTCTTTGCTGTGCTGCTGCCTGATTGGCTGAGCTGTGGTGGCCCGCCCCTGGTTACCCTTTTTATACTGGCCGCTGGCACCAGTCTGGTGCCCTTTCGTGGTGTTCCTGAGCCTTGCTGCTGTTCTCTGCGTTCCTGATTTCCATGTACCGACTTGGCCTGCTTGAGACTCTCCTGTGTTCCTGCCCGTTGCTGATCCGGCTTGTCTATGAACGCGCTCTGGTATCCGACCCGGCCTGGCTGACGTTCCTGCTTGTTGCTGATCCGGCTTGTCTACGAACCCGCTCTGGTATCCGACCCGGCCTGGCTGACGTTCCTGCTTGTTGCTGATCCGGCGTGTCTACGATTCTCCAAAGTTCCCAGTTCCAGTCTATCTACGTTCCTGCTGCTGACTACTGGGTGACATTCTTACTCCTGGAGTCGCGCTCGTGCTCGAGACTGACCTTAACCCTTGAGTCACTGTTCACTGTCAAACGCTACTGAGCTATACTACTGCCGGGTCTCCTTAAGCTTGCAGAGCGATATTATCAGGGCGATTCTGATTGCTGAGCTGATTCCTTGCTGTGCCTCTCCTCCTACCAAGTGCTTAGTTAACCCGTTCACAGCTACGCTACTACTGCTGAGCCGGCCGCTTGGGCCTGAGAGACGGCGGCTCATAGTCCATCTATGCAGGGTAGTTGTTCCGGTACCGTACCGGTGGTCATCTTGCCCACGCACTTGCACTGGTAGAGTCGCTATACGCCCGTGGGGGCTACCTGGCACTAGCTATTGGCTTCCGTTTACGCCCAAGGGGGCTTGAGCCTTACACGTGCAGCTTGCAGTCTCCGTTGTACGCCCGTGGGGGGCTAACGTGCCTTGCTCTTGCAGCTTGTAGTCTCCGGTTTACGCCTCTGGGGGCTAACGACTCACAGTTCTCAAATACTGGTGGCACTTGTTACGCCCGTGGGGGCTATCCATTATTGCTCTAGCGTTCTGAGTCAGTTCTGCCTGCAAGTCGAGTGCTCTCCTACAGACTGGGTATTGACTCCTCATACTTATACAAGCTTCAGCTACACCTTGGGCGTGCCTACACCACAACAAAGACTGATGAGGACTGAGTTAACTATTATGTGCTCCTGTCTGGGTTACCAGTCCTAGTATTTATTTCTTGTACATATATTCTACTCTGTCTGTTCTCAGTATACTGGCCTGTAAAGGTCTAGACACTAGTTCTTGTTTACCCTGTGTGCCTGTAGAGGGCGATATTGTTAATTAATTTATTTAATAAAACTGCGTTTTACCATACCCTCTGTCTGAAGTGTCTGAAAACCGTAACAGTACGAAAGGGCCATGACCTCAGACAGTAAGGGAGATACTGGCACACAGAATATCCATTGGCGAATGGATGTTCACGAGCAGCGCCTCGACCAGTTGGCACTGGCCTTGCAGACCTTACTTGAGCGTATGGTACACCTAGACAAACCTAATCAGAATCCGGTGGTCACCCCAGTCTCGACACCGGAGAACCTGCCTGTAGTTCCTACTACGCAGACCAGAGGGTTCACGGCAGCAGCGCCGTTACCGTTAAGATATGATGGCGAGCCTAACCAATGCCGAGGCTTTGTCAACCAGTTGGAGATATTCTTTGAACTCACGCCTCAGGCATTTCCTAATGACAGAAGTAAGGTTGGCTTCATGATTTCCCTATTAACTGGCAAGGCATTATCTTGGGCGAATCCTTTGTGGGAGAATGCCAAACCCTGTACCCTGAACTTTAAAGAGTTCATAAGACAGTTCCGCAGTGTGTTCGAGATACCTGGCAGAACCGCCACTGCTGCCAAGAGGTTGCTGGAGATGCAACAGGGCGACCGTACCCTGGGCGATTACGCTATTGAATTTCGAACCTTGGCAGCGGAGGTGGGCTGGAATAACGAGGCGCTAGTGGCAGCGTTTGCACAGGGCCTATCAGACTCCATAAAGGATGAAATTGCTGCCAGAGACGTGCCTAGTGATCTGGATGAGTACATCGATTAGGTTATGCTCATTGACTCCCGCATTCTCGAGAGACAGATGGCGAAGAGGGCAAAATCGAGGAGCTGTGGGCACGGCAGTCTTTTGAACCCACCCTCGCCACCCTCTCCTCCAGAACTTACAGCTGAGACTGGTGAACCAATACAGCTCGGGTTCACCAGACTGACAAAGGAGCAGAGGGCACACCGTAAAAGAATGGGCCAATGCCTATACTGTGGTAAAGCTGGGCACCAATTACGCAATTGACCGGTACGGCCAGGAAACGAACGCACCTAGAGTACCTTGGGGGACAGGCCCTAGGTGGTATACAACAGTCCCCGGATACCAATACACTGAGACCCACCATTCAGGTGGTTGTTACATGGGCAGACTCTTCTGTATCAGTTTTGGCTCTGGTAGACTCCGGTGCAGCCGGCTATTTCATGGATCACTCCTTTGCTGAGTTACACAAGATTCCGGTAGTCAAAAGGGAATCCCCTCTAGCTATTGAGGCCATCGATGGCAGGCCGTTAGAACCGGCATTTATCACTATGGAAACAATTCCTATTGCCATGGCTATTGGGGCTCTCCACAAGGAGGAGGTGCGTTTTCAAATAATTAATTCTCCTCACCACGCAGTCATCCTGGGGTTTCCATGGCTATCATTACACAACCCCCAGTTTGACTGGCAAAAATGTGAAATACTGTCCTGGTCGGAATACTGTGCGGATAATTGCCTCTCACACCCTGTCAGGTTGTTGTGTACCTCTCCCTCCGTGCCAGCTGAATACCAAGAATTCAGTGACGTATTCAGTAAGGGGGAGGCTGGCGCTCTGCCTCAGCACAGACCTTATGATTGCGCCATTGATTTGCCCCTGGGAGTGGTACCTCCTAGGAATCGCACTTATCCGCTGTCTGTGGAGGAGAATAGGGCAATGGAGGAATATATTGGGGATGCCCTCAAGAGGGGAATTATCCGCAAGTCCACTTCACCGGCGGGTGCCGGGTTCTTCTTCGTAAAGAAGAAAAATGGCGAACTCAGACCTTGTATCGATTACAGGGGTTTAAATAAATTAATGTCTAGAAGTGCCTACCCCATTTCCACTCATTAATGAATTATTTGATAGGTTAAAGGGCTCCTCCATCTTTACTAAACTCGATCTCCAGGCTGCATATAACCTGATCAGAAATAAAGCTGGAGATGAATGGAAAACGGAATTTAATACCAGATCAGGGCACTATGAATATCTGGTAATGCCATTCGGACTTTGTAATGCTCCTGCGGTATTTCAAGAGTTTATCAATGACATCCTTTGGGACATGCTACAGTCCTGTGTTGTGGTATATCTTGATGACATATTAATTCACTCTAATAACCTTACCCAACACATCAAGGATGTCTCTGAGGTCTTGACTAGACTACGTAAAAATACATTGTTTTGTAAAATTGAGAAGTGCGAATTTCACAGGACCCAGGTACCCTTCCTGGGATTCGTGATTTCTGTAGATGGCATTGCTATGGACCAGGAGAAGTTGGCAGCAGTACTACAGTGGCCTCGTCCCAAAGGACTAAAGGCTAATCAGCGCTTTCTGGGCTTTGCCAACTATTATAGGAAATGTATTCAGAACTTCTCCACTATTGTGAAACCCTTGTCTGACTTAACTCATAAGGGTGCCACTCCTTCTCAATGGTCTGAGGCAGCTGAGAACGCATTTGAAACACTGAAATCTGCATTTGCTTCTGCTCCAGTGCTGTCCCACCCTAACCCAGCCCTGCCATTTACCCTAGAAGTTGATGCCTCTGAGGTTGGGGCAGTACTCTCCCAACGCCCGGTGGGAGGTGGTACATTGAGACCCTGTGGGTTCTTCTCTAAAAAACTGTCCAACGCCCAGAGCCATTATGAGATTGGCGACAGGGAACTCTTGGCTATCATTCTGGCACTAAAGGAGTGGCGCCACCTATTGGAAGGCACTAAGACACCAGTACTAATTCTGACAGACCACAAGAACTTGACATATCTTTCAGAGGCCAAGAGACTCTCCTCACGTCAGGCCAGATGGGCGCTCTTTTTTTTCCAGGTTCAATTTTGTGGTTTCCTACCTGCCGGGTTCCAAGAATGTCAGGGCAGACGCCTTGTCCAGACAGTTTGTGTCAGACACTGAGAAGGAGGAGGAGCCAGTACCTATCATTCAGCCAGATCGTATTCTGGCCACTATTCGCACTAGTATCACTTCGCCACTGGGGGAAGAACTGTTTTGTTGATGAGCCATTTCGTACCCGTCTATTAGAAACCTACCACTCATCTAAGGCTGCTGGGCACATCAGACGGGATCAGCTGTATTGGTCCATGTCCCAGTTATTTTGGTGGCCGTCCCTTAGGGCTGATTGCTCCGCATTTACTGCAGCCTGAGCCACCTGTGCCCGTGCCAAGACACCCAGGCATCTCCCTGTAGGCTTGCTCCAGCCTGTCCCTAATGGCGATCGACCATGGTCCCTTATTTCTAGGAGAATTGCCAGCATCTAAGGGGTACACATTCATCCTTATGGTGGTTGATAGGTTCTCTAAGATGGCTCATTTCGTGCCTCTCCCTGGTCTTCCATCGGCTCAGGAGCTGGCTATGATATTTGCTAAGGAGGTGTTTCGGCTGCACGGGGTACCCAGAGTGGTGGTGTCTGACCGAGGGAGCCAGTTCGTGTCCAGATTCTGGAGGGCATTTTGTGGGCAGATGGGCATCCAGTTGTCATTTTCTTCTGCCTATCATCCCCAGACCAAGGGAGCCGCGGAGCGTGACAATCAAGGACTGGAACAGTTCTTGCGCTGTTTTGTAACCGATCATCATGACAATTGGGCCGACCTGTTGCCTTGGGCGGAGTTTGCCAGGAATTGTGCAGTTAATTCATCGTCCGGGAATTCCCCATTTCTCATTAATTATGGGTTCCAGCCCTGTCTACTCCCGGACTCATTTCAGGCACAACAGATTCCAGCTCTGGATGAACATATCGAGCAGCTTCGCTCCACTTGGGCACAGGTGCAGAGGACCCTCAGCCAGTCATTTCAGCACTATCAGAGGCATGCCAATCTTAGACGGCTACCAGCGGTCTCCTTTCAGGTGGAGGACAGAGTATGGCTTTCCTCCAGGAATCTCAAGTTGCAAGTGCCCTCCAATAAACTGGCACCTCGGTTCATTGGCCCATTCAAAGTTATCCGTAAGGTGAACCCTGTCTCCTATGCATTGGAACTTCCAGCTTCTATGCACATACATAATGTGTTCCATGTATCTCTGTTGAAACCATTGATGTGCAACCGCTACACTACCACTCCAGTAATTCCTGGGCCGGTGGATGTTCAGGGCCAGGAGGAATATGAGGTACAGAGTATCACTGACTCTAGGAGATTTAGAGGAAAGTTTCAATACTTGGTCCACTGGAAGGGATATGGCCCTGAGGAACGTTCCTGGGTAGATCAGAGGGACCTCCACGCGCCCAGACTCTTGCGCAACTTTCACTCTAAATACCCTCAGAAACCAAGACCTCCGGCAGGGAGAGGGGGTCTTTGAGAGGGGGGTACTATCACGGTCCCCGTGATCCTGTGTGTCACTCTTTGCTGTGCTGCTCCCTGATTGGCTGAGCTGTGTTGGCCCGCCCCTGGTTACCCTTTTTATACTGGCCGCTGGCACCAGTCTGGTGCCCTTTCGTTGTGTTCCTGAGCCTTGCTGCTGTTCTCTGCGTTCCTGATTTCCGTGTACCGACTTGGCCTGCTTGAGACTCTCCTGTGTTCCTGCCCGTTGCTGATCCGGCTTGTCTACGAACCCGCTCTGGTATCCGACCCGGCCTGGCTGACGTTCCTGCTTGTTGCTGATCAGGCTTGTCTACGAACCCGCTCTGGTATCCGACCCGGCCTGGCTGATGTTCCTGCTTGTTGCTGATCCGGCGTGTCTACGATTCTCCACAGTTCCCGGTTCCAGTCTATCTACGTTCCTGCTGCTGACTACTGGGCGACATTCTTACTCCTGGAGTCGCGCTCGTGCTCGAGACTGACCTTAACCCCATAAGGACTACATGACGTGGTATGACCGTCACGGTCCTTATACCCTTAAGGACCAGTGACTGTCATAGCATGTCACGTACTTTTTACTTACATCGCTCTACCGGGAGCGCTGTAAGTAAAAACGGGGCCTAAAATTGATCGCTCCAAGACCGGAGCGATCTCTCTTAGGCCTCCAAGCGGCGCGCCAGTAGGCGTAACAGGTCACATGTACCGGCGCGTCGGCAAAGATCAAAGCGGTCCTTAAGGGAAGGTAACTTCCCTGGACCGCTGGTACTTAAGGGGTTAACCCTTGAGTCACTGTTCACTGTCAAACGCTACTGAGCTATACTACTGCTGAGTCTCCTTAAGCTTGCAGAGCGATATTATCAGGGCGATTCCGATTGCTGAGCTGATTCCTTGCTGTGCCTCTCCTCCTACCAAGTGCTTAGTCAACCCGTTCAGTGCTACGCTACTACTGCTGAGCCGGCCGCTTGGGCCTGAGAGACGGCGGCTCATAGTCCATCTATGCAGGGTAGTTGTTCTGGTACCGTACCGGTGGTCATCTTGCCCACGCACTTGCACTGGTAGAGTCGTTATACGCCCGTGGGGGCTACCTGGCACTAGCTATTGGCTTCCGTTTACGCCCGAGGGGGCTTGAGCCTTACACTTGCAGCTTGCAGTCTCCGTTGTACACCCGTGGAGGCTAACGTGCCTTGCTCTTGCAGTTTGTAGTCTCCGGTTTACGCCCGTGGGGGCTAACGACTCACAGTTACCAAATACTGGTGGCACTTGTTACGCCCGTGGGGGCTATCCATTATTGCTCTAGCGTTCTGGGTCAGTTCTGCCTGCAAGTCGAGTGCTCTCCTACAGACTGGGTATTGACTCCTCATACTTATACAAGCTTCAGCTACACCTTGGGCGTGCCTACACCACAACAAAGACTGATGAGGACTGAGTTAACTATTATGTGCTCCTGTCTGGGTTACCAGTCCTAGTATTTATTTCTTGTACAGAGTTGACTCAGTCCAACAGATTTGCAAGATTGTGTGAAGATGTTGATGAGAATTGCTCAGAATTGGCAACACTGGAGAGGGCTGATTCCTCTAGCAGCCAGGGGAACAGTCCTCCTTCCAGGCTAGATGGGATGCAGAGCAGGCAGAAACCAAGGCAGGTGGTGGTAATAGGGGACTCTATTATTAGGAGGGTAGATAGGGTAATCTGCCGCCAGGAACGTGAAAGCCGAACAGTATGCTGTCTCCCGGGTGCTCGGGTTCGGCATGTTGCGGACAGGGCTGACAGATTATTGGGAGGGGCTGGAAGTGATCCAGCTGTCTTGGTACATATTGGAACCAATGACAAAATAGGAGGAAGATGGAGGTCCCTAAAGAATGATTTCAGGGATTTAGGGTGCAAGCTTAAGGCAAGGACCTCTAAGGTAGTATTTTCTGAAATACTACCTGTGCCATGCGCCAGTGCAGGTAGGCAGAGGGAGCTCAGGGAGCTTAATGCATGGCTCAAGCAATGGTGTAGGAAGGAGGGTTCTGGGTTTTTAGAACACTGGGCAGACTTTGCTCTTGGGTACAATCTATATGGAAGAGATGAATTGCACCTAAATGGTAGAGGAGCCTCTGTGTTAGGGGAGAGAATGCTAGGAAGCTTGGAGGAGCTTTTAAACTAGGAAAGGGGGGGGGGGTATAGATAGCAAAAATGGGGTAGATGGACCCAGTTCCTATCTGCTCTAAGTAAATGACCAGGGGGGTGGAGAAAGGGTGGGGAGAAATTTAGTCAGGAGGAACTCCTAGTAAATGAAGGTGAAGAAAAAAGGCATGTAGGGATTAATATATGTAAAGACTTCAAAATAAATTGTATGCTAGCAAATGCAAGAAATCGAGACTAAATGTGGTGTGAAAGGTAAAAAAAAGTTGTTGGTGGGCATATGCTACAAACCACCAAATATCGATGACAATGATGAGGCCCAACTGCTATTGCAAATGAGGAAAGCTGCCCAGTTTGGGCATACTATAATTATGGGAGAATTTAATTATCCAGATATCAGCTGGAAAAATGAGACCTGTCAGAGTGCTAAGGGTAGCAGGTTTTTGAACACGCTTCGTGAAAGCTACATGTCACAAATGGTGGAAGCGGCAACAAGAAATAACAATGTATTGGACCTGGTGATCACTAATAACACAGAAATGGTATCCAATATTAAGGTAAGAGAACATTTGGGAAACAGTGATCACAACATGGTTACATTTGAGATCTGTCTGGCAAAGCAAAAATGTATAGGTTCAACCAAAACTCTTAATTTTAAAAAAGCGAACTTCAAATTGTTAAGGGCCTCAATGCAACACATAGACTGGGATATTTTATTTAAAGGCAAAAATACTGAGGAAAAATGGTCAGAATTCAAATTTAGGTTGCAGAAATGTACCCAACAGTATATACCAATGGGGAACAAGTGCAAAAGAAGTAAGTCACAGCCAATGTGGTTAACTGCACATGTAAAGAAGGAAATGAAAGGAAAAAAAAAGCATTCAAATTATTTAAGTCAGAAGGAACTGAACAATCTTTCTTAAAATACAGGGAGTGCAACAAAGATTGCAAAAAGGCAATTAGGGTAGCAAAACTAGATAATGAAACTCAAATTGCAAGGGAAAGCAAGACTAATCCAAAAAAGTTTTTGAAATATATAAATAGCAAAAAACTTAAGAGGGAGTGCATTGGACCATTCAAAAATGAGATGGTTGAGTTGGCTAGTGAGGATAAGGAAAAGGCCGATGTTTTAAACACTTTCTTTGCATCAGTATATACAAGGGAGCAAGGAATGGTAGAAGAGCCTCCACAAGTAACAAATTAAACAATACAATTAATAGATATTTGGGTTAACTCAAGGAGATGTCATGGGAAGACTGAACAAAATTAAGACCGACAAAGCACCGGGTCCTGATGGTATACATCCAAGGGTTCTTCAGGAACTCAGTGCAGTGTTAGCAAAAACCCTATATTTACTCTTTAAAGATTCTATTACCACAGGCTCAGTGCCACAGGATTGGCGAAGAGCTAACATAGTGCCTCTATTTAAGAAGGGAACTAAAACAGAACCTGGGAATTATAGACCAGTGAGTTTGACCTCTGTAGTGGGAAAACTATTAGAAGGCATAATAAGGGACTATATTCAGGATTACAACACAAAAAATAAGATCATTAGCACGAATCAACATGGTTTTATGAAGAATAGATCATGCCAAACTAATCTTTTCAGCTTCTATGAGGAGGTAAGCAGCAACCTTGACAATGGCAAGGCAGTAGATGTAGTATATCTAGACTTTGCAAAGGCATTTGATACAGTACCACACAGAAGGCTGGTGTATAAAATAAGTAAATTGGGGCTAGGAGATAACCTTTGCAATTGGATACAAAACTGGCTGAAGGATAGGGAACAGTGTGTGGTTGTAAATGGAAAATTCTCCAGTACAGTTAAAGTGGAGAGTGGAGTACCTCAGGGTTCAGTATTGGGTCCGCTGCTTTTTAACATGTTTATAAATGACCTGGAAATAGATATAGAAAGCAAAATATCAATATTTGCAGATGATACTAAATTATGCAAAGTCATTAATTCAGAATAGGATATTTTCTCTCTACAGAGGGACTTACATACAATGTCAGATTGGGCAAACGTGGAATATGAAGTTTAATGTGGGGAAGTGTAAAGTCATGCATTTGGGAGGAAACAATCCCAAGGCTACTTATAAACTTAATGGAATAATTTTAGGTGACTCGTTGCTAGAAAAAGACCTGGGTATCCTTGTCAACTACAAACTTGGAAACAGTGACCAGTGTCAAACAGCAGTAGCAAAGGCAAACAAAGTCCTGCCTTGCATAAAAAGAGGTGTTGAAGCAAGAGTGGATAACATTATTTTACATTATACAAATCATTGGTTCTGAAAAATGATATACTAGAACTAGAGAGGGTACAGCGGAGAGCAACAAAATTAATTAAAGGAATGGAGGACTTGACATATGAGGAACGACTAAACAAACTTGGTTTATTTACTCTAGAGAAAAGACGACTAAGAGGAGACCTTATCACATTGTACAAGTATATGAGAGGTCAATACAAGGATCTCTGAGGTGAGCTATTTATTCCAAGGCCTGATCAGGTGACCAAGGGACACCCCTTGAGATTAGAGGAAAGGAGGCTTAAACTTCAGCAGAGGAAGGGTTTTTTTTACAGTAAGGTCTGTCAAATTGTGGAATTCATTGCCCAGGGAGGCAGTTATGGCAGATACAATGGATACATTTAAGAGAAGATTAGATACATTTCTTTCAAAAGGGAACATACAGAGTTATACTGTTTATCAGTAGGCTGATCAGGAAGGTCTGATAAAGACTAATTTAATTGGTAGCAGGAAAGCTATAAAATTATCAGTTACTGAGGTATGAGGCGAAGGTTGAACTTGATGGACTTGTGTCTTTTTTCAACCTAATTTACTATGTTACTATGTATTCTACTCTGTCTGTTCTCAGTATACTGGCCTGTAAAGGTCTAGACACTAGTTCTTGTTTACCCTGTGTGCCTGTAGAGGGCGATATTGTTCATTAATTTATTTAATAAAACTGCGTTTTACCATACCCTCTGTCTGAAGTGTCTGAAAACCGTAACAGTCATTTGTTGGATCTCGAGTCAGTCTCTCATATGCAGCGCTATCACTTAACTGCCTTATAGCCTCTGATTTATAATATTCAACATCTACCACAACAACCGAACCCCCTTTATCTGAACTCTTAATAATAACATCTTCTAAATCCCTTAGGTGTTTAACTGATACTTGTTCATCTCTACTCAGATTGGAGAACATATCTTTTCCGTGTATACTTAAACTCTTCAAATCACGTTTTACCAAAGCTTGAAAGTTATCAAGAACTGTACCGCTACAACTTATGGGATAAAAATAAGATTTATTATTGAGTGCAACTACTGGACGTTGAACTAAAACATCTTTATTTAGATCTTCTTCGGAATGTTCCTTCAATTTTATTAAATCCAACAAACAACACTGATCTTTAAATGTTGTTTCTTCCAGACCATAACTCATATGATTAATCTCTCTGGCACTGTCGTTCCGAAATAGCTGGATCATCACTATTATTTTCTTGAAGAAAATTTTTTTTTAAAGTTACATAGTTACATAGTAATTTAGGTTGAAAAAAGACTTGCGTCCATCCAGTTCAACCCTTTTCCTATTCCTGTTTACCCTCGCTGACCCAAAAGAAGGCATCTGACTCCAAATGTCAATCAGATTTCTCCCTGGATCAACAAGCCCTAACTAAATATTAATCCCAATACTAACGTGCATAGCCCTCTATATTATGCTCTTTTAAATAAGTATCCAGGCCCCTTTTAAAGGCATCTAATGTATTTGATAGCACCACCTCCTCCGGAAGTGCATTCCATACTTTTATTGTCCTTACTGTAAAGAAACCCTTCCGCTGTTGTAGACTAAATCTCCTTTCCTCAAGTCTAAGCGGGTGGCCCCTTGTCCTGTGTACTGTTCTGTTAATGAACAGGTCTTTGAAGAGCCCTTTATATGGGCCTTGAACATATTTATATAGTGTTATCATATCCCCTCTAAGATGCCGTTTCTCTAGTGTGTACAAGTTTATCTTTTCTAGCCTCTCTTCATAACTAAAACTTTCCATTCCCCTTACTAGTTTTGTAGCCCTCCTCTGCACTCTCTCTAGTTCCATAATGTCCTTCTTCAGAAAGGGCGCCCAGAATTGAACAGCATATTCTAGGTGGGGTCTTACCATGGACCTGTAAAGAGGCATAATTATATCTTCCTCCCTTGAGTCAATACCCCTTTTAATACATGTCAATATCTTATTGGCCTTTGCAGCTGCCAGCTGGCACTGCATGCTACTGCAAAGTCTATTATCTACCATTACTCCTAAATCCTTTTCATTAGTAGATTTCCCCAGAGAAACACCATTTAAACTATATGTTGCATTTTTATTATTATACCCAAAATGCATAACTTTACACTTGTCTATATTGAATCTCATTTGCCATTTGCCTGCCCAGTTACTCAATTTGTCCAAGTCCTCTTGTAATGAAGACACATCCAGTTCAGACTTTATTACCTTACTTAATTTTGTGTCATCGGCAAACACTGATACATGGCTTCCTATGCCCTCTGGGAGGTCATTAATAAACAAATTAAAAAGAAGAGGACCCAGGACAGATCCCTGAGGCACTCCACTTATCACGTTTATCCAACTGGAGAACTTGCCATTTACTACCACTCTTTGCATTCTATCTTTCAGCCAATTTCCAATCCACACACAAACATTTTCCCCTAGTCCTATTTCATTCAATTTGTACAGTAACCTCTTGTGTGGAACTGTATCAAATGCCTTGGCAAAGTCTAAATAGATCACGTCAACCGCCGCTCCCTCATCTATATTAATACTTACTTTTTCATAAAATGCGATCAAGTTCGTTTGACAAGACCTATCTTTCACAAAGCCATGTTGGCTATTGCTAATGATATTCCTGTTCCAGCAGAATTCTTGAATATATTCCCTTAGCAACCTTTCAAACAGCTTCCCTACCACAGATGTCAAGCTTACGGGTCTGTAATTTCCTGGCTGGGACTTTGATCCCTTTTTAAATATGGGCACCACATCTGCTTTACGCCAATCCATGGGCACCATACCAGAAATAAAAGAATCCCTGAAAATCAGATATATCGGTCTGGCCAGGGTCTGGCTTAGCTCTTTAAGTACCCGTGGGTGTATACCATCTGGCCCCGGAGCTTTGTCTACCTTGACACCATTCAATTGTTTTAACACTTTTTCTTGTGTTAGCCAGTCCCATGCTTGCTGTGACTGTTCTGTAAAAGTAGTTTGCAGATTCTTGTCCAATGGGTCTTCCTTGGTAAAAACAGAAGAAAAGAAATTATTTAAAATATCTTCCTTCTCTCTGTCACCTTTGACCATCTCACCCGTTTCAGCTAACAAGGACCCAACATTATCAGACTTTAATTTTTTGCCATTAATGTATTTAAAGAATTTTTTTGGGTTGCTTTTGCTCTCCTTAGCAATATTTTTTTCATTCTCCAGTCTAGCTAATTTAATAGCCTTTTTACAGGTTTTGTTGACATTTTTGTATTCTGCAAATGCCTCTGCTGATCCCTCAGCTTTGTAATGTTTAAATGCCGCTTTCTTGTTATTTATTTCATGAATTACTTTACTGGTTAGCCACATTGGTTTCAATTTGCTTCTTTTGTATTTGTTTCCAACAGGGATAAATTTATATGTGTATTTTTGCAATGTTATTTTGAAGGCATTCCACTTACCTTCTGTGTTTTTTCCTGAAAATATTTTATCCCAGTCAACGAGACCAAGGGATGAATTAAACCTGCTAAAGTTGGCCTTTTTAAAATTCAGTGTTTTGGTGGAACTCATATCAACTTGTTTTTTTGAATTAATCTCAAACGATACCATGTTATGGTCACTATTCCCCAAGTGCTCCCTTACTTGGATGTTAGAGATAAGTTCTTCATGGTCAGTTATTACCAAATCCAGACATGCATTCCCTCTGGTTGAGGTCTGCACTAGTTGTGACAAAAAATTGTCATTCAACAAGTTCAGAAACTTGCTGCTTTTAGCAGAGTTAGTTGTTCCATTTTTCCAGTCTATTTCTGGATAATTAAAATCCCCCATAATTATAGTTCTCCCTATTTGGGAAGCCTTTTCTATTTGCATTAATAGCTGTGTTTCTTCAAGGTCACCAATGTTTGGTGGTTTATAACAAATACCCACTAATATTTTCTGGGCAGTTTTATCCCCAGTGACTATTTCAACCCACAGGGATTCCACATGTTCACTACTGTCATCACATATATCTTCCCGCAATTGAGGCAATAATGCTGGTTTGATATACAGACAGACCCCACCACCTCTTTTGCTTGACCTATCTTTTCTAAATAACATGTAGCCCTCTAAATTGATTGACCAATCATGTGTGTCATCCCACCATGTTTCTGTTATGCCTATCAAGTCATAGTTTTCAATTTCAGCTACCAGCTCCAGTTCCCCTATTTTACCAGTTAAACTTCTGGCATTTGCAAGCATACAATTTATGCCACTGCTGTGTTCCATTTGTGATTTAATTTTGATGTGGCTTATAGGCTTCTCCCTATCATCTGTACTAACCCCGCCCCCAGATCCTCCCACCTGGTTATTAACTACATCACCTTCCCTTTCTATACTATCTATCCCAGTATTTATTGGCCCCTCCCCCCTCTTCCTAGTTTAAAATCTCCTCCAACCGTCTAGTAATCCTCTCCCCAAGCACTCGAGACCCTCTTGCATTCAGGTGCAATCCATCCCTGCTATAGAGATTGTACCCCAAAGCAAAATCAGCCCAGTGCTCTAAAAACCCAAAGCCCTCCTTCTTACACCAAGACTTCAGCCATGCATTGAGCTCCCTAATCTCCCGCTGTCTCTCTGGCGTAGCGCATGGCACGGGTAGTATCTCTGAGAATACTACCTTGGAGGTCCTGTTCCTAATCTTACTGCCTAAATCCCTAAAATTACCTTTTAGGACTCTCCACCTTCCTCTAACTTTGTCATTGGTACCAATATGCACCAAGACAGCTGGATCCTCTCCAGCCCCTCCCAATAATCCGTCCACTCTGTCTGCAACATGCCGAACCCGGGGCACCCGGGAGACAGCAAACCATTCGGTTGCTGTGATCAGAGCCACAGATTACCCTATCTGTTCTCCTAATAATGGAGTCCCCAATCTTTCTTACCAACTTATTAACGTCAACTACTGTGTCAAAGAGATTAAAATGTCTGGTCGGTACAAAACCCAGACCTCGTTCCAAAACTGTCAGATCCGTTGCTGACAGTTCATGACGTGAGAGGTTTATTACAGATACTATTTCTTCTGTTTGTTGTTTTTTTTTCTTGCAATGTTTTTTCATTGTTTTTTCTATGTTTTCTTCACCCTCTCCGTACTCTTCTTTTCGTGGTTTGGGTAACTTCCACCTGGATGATGTCCTCCTCAGAGGTGGTTTGTTGTCCATTGACTCCAAAAAAGCAGTTGCCATACCATCTTCTCTTCTGGGGGATACCAAAGATACATAGTTACATAGTAATTTAGGTTGAAAAAAGACTTGCGTCCATCCAATTCAACCCTTTTCCTATTCCTGTTTACCATCGCTGACCCAAAAGAAGGCATCTGACTCCAAATGGCAATCAGATTTCTCCCTGGATCAACAAGCCCTAACTAAATATTAATCCCAATACTAACGTGCATAGCCCTCTATATTATGCTCTTTTAAATAAGTATCCAGGACCTTTTTAGAGGCATCTAATGTATTTGATAGCACCACCTCCTCCGGAAGTGCATTCCATACCTTTATTGTCCTTACTGTAAAGAAACCCTTCCGCTGTTGTAGACTAAATCTCCTTTCCTCAAGTCTAAGCGGGTGGCCCCTTGTCCTGTGTACTGTTCTGTTAATGAACAGGTCTTTTGAAAGCCCTTTATATGGGCCTTGATGACGAAATGGTCGTTTCTGTACACTCCACAGATATGTCAGTTGTCTCCTCAAAACCCCCCTCTATAGTATCAGCTTCCACACTACTAAAGCTAACCTTGTTCACCCTGGGTTTTAGTATGGATTTTCGATTAATTCTTCTGAAGCCAGAACATCAACGCAGTAGTGTTTGGCAAAGGTGTGCACCGAAGACCAAGTGGCCGCCTTGCACAGATGCTCAGCAGAGGCCTGATTCTTATAGGTCCAGGAGGCCCCAACAGACCTGGTGGAGTGTGCTGTAATGCGGAAGGGAACAGGTTTCACTCTGAGCTCACAAGCCTTGTGGATGGTAGACTTAATCCACTATGCGATAGTGACATTGGACGCAGCCATACCAGCCCTGGGACCCTCAGGGATGATAAACAATGCATCAGTCTTGTGGACAGATTCAGTACGGTGCACATAAAACTTAAGGCAGCATACCGCATCCAGCAAGGGGAGATCTCTCTCCTTGTCAGATTTAGGGTAAGGACAAAAGGAAGGCACAACAATCTCCTGATTGATGTGGAACTCGGAGACCACCTTAGGAAGAAACTCCTGGGAGGTATGGAGAACTGTCTTATCCTTGTGAAACACCTTAAAGGCAGATTGCAGGACAAGGCCTGCAATTCAGCAACTCTGCAGTCGGAGACCACAGCCAAAAAAAAAGCCATATTCCACTTCAAAAGATGTAGAGGAATGGCAGCCAAAGACTCAAAGGGAGGCCGCTGCAAGACTCCCAAAACCAGATTAAGGTGCCACTGTGGAGAGGGAGTCTTCAAGGCAGGGAAAGCATGAGCAACACCCTGAAAGAAGACTGACATCTGGCAAGATGGCAATGAGTCTCTGGTAGAAGACAAAGAGAGTAGAGGCCTGTATGTTCAGGGAACTAAGGCTGAGACCCTTGTTCACGCCATCCTGCAAAGATGACAGGATCGCCGGGAGATCAAACTCCTGTGAGGACAGCTCTCTCTCCACACACCATGAATGGAAAATGGACGAAACCCTATGGAAGTGTTATAAAGATACCAGCCCTCAGTATCACACCTATATACGAATCAAAAAATGGGTAACTATTAAGGTTCAGCCCAAATTAATACCTTACGCTAACAAATATTCAAATGAACAGTATTATATTATATATATATATATATATATATATATATATATATATATATATATATATATACATACACACACACACACACACACACAATTAGGCGATCCCTCAGTTATAAAACTTCATTCAAATTAACATGGATCTTAAAGGGGTAAAGTTCTTTATGAAATTTATATCCTTCAGGTTTCTCCACAATGTTCTTCTCTCTCCAAATCCTCCGCACATATACAAAAGAAAAGAGAGAGTCCAATCAGGAAAGTTTATCCTTTAACTCTCAATATATCCTATAGTATCCACTTCTACTTAAAGGGATAGTAATATTTCGTTTTAACTTTATTTTGTAGGCATTAAAAAAAATATGAAGAATGATATAAGTCTTATCTCTCAAACCTTTATGGTTTAAGAGATATTCACAAGCAAAGTTTCCCCTCCTGCCCCTTTTACCTAATTTAAGCCATCTCTTCTCAGATGGGGAATCTGGTTGTAAGACCAGACAGATAAAAGCAGGGGACAATCTTCTTACAATGAAAGCCATGCCCCCCTTGACAAGCTTTTCAGGTTTTTCCCTTATCTTAATTGAAGATTGTCCCTCTCTGCAATCTACCTGGGCACCTCCCTTCTGCTCTGGCTAAAAAGTGTTACATCAGTAAAAGGGGCGGGAGGGGGACACTTTGACATTGAATTACTCTTGAACTATAACTCTGACAGAACTGAAATAACACTCTCCAAAATCCAAATACTATGATGATTAATTAGAGCTGCTTTTATTATGAAACATTACTATCCCTTTAAGATTCTTTTGCCTCTTGCCTTGTCTGTATCAGACTTCGCCCGGCTTCACTTCCAGCATCAAGATCCAGTGTATATAAGATACAAATAGAAGCCGATTAGGATGTATCTATATATACCAATAAAGATTAAAAGTATCCACTTACTGATCAATAGTTCTGTTCTTGTTCAAATCAACCTCCAACTATTGGATCACTAGCTTCATATGTGAATTCCTTCTAAAGATCCTCAAAATGGATACGTACAGAAACAGGGGATCAGTCAGATGTCAATCACTTATTTTAAATATATTATATATCCACTCACATATAAATTAGCTTGATCCAACGTAGTCAATAATTCCAAATCCCGTATGAATAATGGATTACTATCGCATTCCTGTAGCATTCCTCTTGAATGTAAATTGTGCAGCCCAAAGAGAATACTAGTGCTTCATCCGTAAATATGAAAAACAAATCTATTCAAATATAGCTCAAAATAAAATCTCAGACAATTACTACTTATAAAATCATGTGATGTCTTCCCCAGCACCAAGCGTCAGTATATCAAAAAGTGGAGTGATGACCCTCAGCACCACGTTATTGTAATGCTATCCTGTTCGTGCGGCCAACACAACACAGGCAGCGAATAAAACTGATTTTGGTCCAAGGGTGGCACTCACCTACAACAACCAACATGTTTCATGAAACTTCACTTCCTCAGGGGAAATCAATTGGTTATTGTTAAAGTGGACTATATAAAGACTAACTCTTTGTCGTCATTATAACTGGACATTTCAGCAAATTCAAACCATCCAGCTTTATCAATCTGGTTCGACAACACAGTTACCTTCTTATTCCACATACTGATTTAACCCATTCACGAATTAAACCATCAACATAAAGTAAAGCAAAAATTTCAGGCATCATCATTAACCTAATGACATAAAATTAATTCTATATGAATATTAAAATACACTCTCACAATATAATTAAAGTTATTTAGAAAATTAGAACTATTTAAGAAAACAGTTCAAAGCTATATTAATATTTAAACCCCGAGTGGTCAACGTTTTTAATTGGTGTATCCGTTCAGTCTCCTTTTTGGGTACTTTGACTACAACATCCTCCCCCCTCCAATTTTTAGTAATTTGATCAATAGCTGTAAATTTTAATAGGGATGGATCCTTATTATGTTTTTTAGGAAGTGTTCTGAAGCACGATGTGTTTCTACACCCCGTTTTATATTCCTAACGTTTTCAGATAATCTTGTATGCAAACATTTAAGTAAGGGATACAATGAGAAGAACTTGTAACTCAGAAAAGAATGAGTTCTGGGTATGAGTAAGAATGGCTTGAATAAACAAAAAAATGATACAAAAAATGATACAAAATGACTGAAAACCTCCAAAGGGAGTTTCCACTCCCCACGGTCCACCGTCTGATGAATGAGTTAGTCTGCCAGAACGTTTTCTACCCCTGGGATGTGCACTAGGGGAAATGGAAGGAATGTGTTCTTCCACCCAGGCTAAAATAGCCTTGACCTCAGACCAAGCAGAAGAGCTCTTTGTGCCTCCTTGCTTGTTGATTTATGCATCGGTTGTGGCATTGTCCGACTGGATACGTACTGGATAACCCCTCAGTGGAAAGGACCAGTATACTAGAGCATGATGATTCGCCCTAAGTTCCAGAACACTGATGGGCTGGAGTACTCTGTAGTCCATTTGCCCTGAACCTCCAGGTGACCCAGGACCGCTCCCCAGCCGCTGAGGCTGGCATCCATCGTCACCAGTGTCCAGTCCTGAATGACAATGGACTTCCCCTTTTTCAGGATGAACGGAGCTTGTGCACTGGAACAGAGGGCCCAGGAGACCAGACACAATCTGCTGGGCAGAATCAGGAAAACCATCCCTTGGCAAGTGTCGAACCTAAGACCAAGGAAAGTCCGTACCTGAGAGGGAACTGGAGCAGATATATCCATATTCAGAATCCACCCGTGACGGCGGCAAATCTGAGCACAGTCCTAGACCTGCTGGTCCAGAAGTTCCCTGGACTGTGCATTCAACAGAAGGTCATCCATATACGGAGTCACCTGAATCCCCCGGGTGTACAGGTAGGAAATCAATGCCCCTAGGACCCTTGAAAACACCTGAGAAGCAGTAGTGAGCCCAAAAGGCAGAGCAGTGAACTGGAAGCGCCCCAATGCGCAGACGAACCTGGGGTACTTCTGACTGTCTGGATGAATCGGAACATGCAGGTAGGAATCCTGCAGATCCAGAGAAGCCAGAAACTCTCCTGGACACATCGCTGTGATGACAGAGCGCAAAGACTCCATCTTAGCGAGCATGGACCACAAAAGAGTTGAGATCCTTGAGGTCTAAGACAGGGCGACTGCTGCCGTCCTTCTTGGGAACCACAGAGAGGTTTGAATCAAAACCTAAACCTCTCTCTTGAGGTGGAACAGGAGCCAGGACTCCTTTGTCCAAAAGAGTCTGTACCTCCCCGTTGAAAAGAAGCAGCTTTCTCTAGCCTAGAGGGACCTTGAATGGAAGAACCTGAAGGGAGGCAGAGATATGAAGGGAGTCCTGTAGCCTCCTGAGACCACCTGCAATACCCACTATCCGCTACAGAGCCTGCTCAAATGTTTCAAAAATGTTGCAGGTGCCCACCAACAGGGAGAAGTGGACCAGGGTTCTGGGAAACAAGAAGCAGTCCAACACAAAAGAATGCATAAAAATGGTGGGCGGTAATCTATGAAAGAGGATTTTAGTCTTTCCTGTTAAATCCTTTTCTCTTAGTCAGTACAGGTTACTGGTAACTCTGGGTAGGCCATCCACCCCTTTAAATTTAGGCAGGAACAATTCTAGAATTGTATGCAGGGGGTGGAGCCTACCTTCCCTCCTTGGCTGCAACAAGCCAACCAGCTCCAGTAAGATTTGAGGCACTAACTATTGACTAGATAGTAGAAGGGAAAGAAGACTCCTGTGAGCATGACCCCGAAGGAACCCTACACTCTGCCACAGGATGGTCAAGCATGGTCCCTTGACAGGGTGGGAGACCAGTAACTTGTATGGACTAAGAGAAAAGGATTTAACAGGTAAGACTAAAATCATCTTTTCTCTGTTGTCCAATACAGGTTACTGGTAACTCTAGGATGTCCAACCATTCAGTTTCCCAGAGATGGGAAGTAAGGCAAGGACAAGGCGCAAGGCCGCCAAAGTCACCAGAGCAGATATGAACCATCAGAGCAGAGATAGCCCAACAACTACTGAAGTGTCAACGGACACTGAACAGGGGTAACAACACCCCAGCTTGTTACACAGCACATTGAACTAGAGCCAACAGGTCTCAAAAGTGAAGGAAGCACCAAAGAATCGAAGAAGATCCTAGACAGGCAAGACTGCCTCCAGGATCTTCCTCCCAAAGCTGGCATCAGCCGATGCCAGCACATCAACACAGTAGTGCTTCAAAAAAGTGTGCACAGACAACCAAGTGGCATCCATGCACAACTGGTCAGTGGCGGCCTGATTCTTGTAAGTCTAAGAAGCCCCAATAGATCTAGTAGAATGAGCTGTGACCCGAAAGGGAACAGGATTGTTCCTTAGCTCGTAAGCCTTACGAATAGTGGACTTGATCCAGGACGCAATAGTCACTTTGGATGCAGGTCTTCCTGCCCTGGGACCCTCAGGAATGACGAACGGAGCGTCAGATTGCCTGATGGACTCAGTGTGATGCACATAAAACTTGAGACAACGCACCACATCTGACAACTGGAGATCCCTCTCCTTGTCAGAGGTGGGGTCAGGACAGAAAGAAGGCTCCACAATGTCCTGATTGATGTGGAACTCTGAAACCACCTTCGGGAGAAACTCCTGAGAAGTGCGAAGCACCGCCTTGTCCTTGTGAAACACCAAAAAGGGTGGTTTACAGGACAGAGCATGCAACTCCGCAACATGGAGAATGGACACGATCACCAGGAGAAATGCCATTTTCCACGCCAACAGGAGTAGAGGAATAGTAGCCAAGGACTCAAAGGGAGGGTGTTGAAGAACGGCCAAAACCAAGTTAAGATCCCACGGAGGAGTGGGATTCTTAAAGACAGTATGAGTATGAGCAACGCCCTGAAAGAAAATCTTGGCATCAGGAAGAATGGCAATGCGCCTCTGAAAGAAAACAAATAGAGCTGAAGACTGAACCTTAAGGGAACTCAAACTGAAGCCATTGTCCACACCGTCCTGCAAGATGGCCAGGACTGTAGGTAGATCCAAGTCCTGAGACAGGTCCCTATTAGCACACCAAGATAGAAAGGTCAACCAGACTCAATGGTAGGCCATAGAAGAAACAGTTTTGTGGGCACTGAGCACAGTAGCCACCACAACAGAAGAAAAACCCTTCTTCAATATTGAGGATTCAATTTCCAAGCTGTCAAAACTAGACGATGAACATCCTCCTTCCACAGGTAACCCTGTAGAAGAAGATCCGGACAGCAAGGGAGCCGCAATGGCTCCGCCACTGACATATCCAGAAGTGTAACGGTTTTAAGGACACTCAGACTCGGAAGGTTATGATAAAAACACAGGTTTTATTAAAGGGATAGTAATATTTCAAAATTACTATCCCTTATATTGACACCCTTGAAAAACTGAATTAAATGCCACCAGCGGCATCTCCCAAACCTTTATGGTTTGCGAGATAGCCGCTTTTAAACTTCGCTCCCCCCTGCCTCTCCCCTGACGCAAGCGGAGGCTCTTCAGCAGAGCCAGATCTAGTTATAGAAAAAGCGATCTTTCACTAAAACAGACCGTTTTAGTGAAGGATCTTGTCTTCCATAACGAGATCTCGGCTGTGCTAAAGAGCCTCCACCGGTCCCGGGACCGGATTTCCCTGCTGCAGCAAGAATGATGACGTCAGCGGAGAGGCCGGGGGGAGCAAAGTTTAAAAGCGGCTATCTTGCAAACCATAACAGTTTGAGAGATACCGCTGGTGACATTTAATTCAGTTTTTCAAGGGCTTCAATATAAGTGATAGTAATTTTGAATTACTATCCCTTTAATAGAACAGAGATAAAGTGACCCACACGGGTCCAGTACATACAAATGACACAACTGACAGGTCAGGCTACAATAACATATAGTATCCCATACAGGTCCAGTAGGTACAATTGTGCAGGATTGACACAGGTCAGGTCACCAGGATAAAGTAACCCACTCAGATCCAGTGGGCACCAAAGGTGCAATACTGACACGGGTCAGGTCACAGTTCGTGTGATTCTGGAAGAACAAGCAAGTATACTTGGCAGGCCCTAGTAGTGACTGGATAACGGATACTCCCTACTCAGGGAGTGAGCCCCAACTGTAAGCCACAGGTAAAGGACAGAGCGGAGACCAATACTATCCCACAGGATAGTAAGATAGAGACTGGGCAACGGAGCCAAATAATGGCTAGGAGAGGAGAGCAATGGACAGATACCCTATCAGTCTTTAGGAGGCCACTTGACTGTAGCGTTCTGTAGGCACAATGGCAGGACTGTCTGGATGGTAGGATACGTAATACTGCCAGACACATTCTCAGGGAGGATTCCCAGAATGTCTGTGACCCTGAAACGCTATAGCACCAACCCGCGACGGGTAACTGAACGCTCAGACCTGGACAGAACTGCTAAGCAAAGGAAACTGACCGAGGCGCCCCGAGAGAACCCAACCTCAGAATAGCGAGTGGACAGGTCAAGTGTACCGGGTGCAAGCAATGGCATTGATACTGAAGCGTAGATATGATAGTGTACGGAGGAGGTAGGGTCACAGAGCAGCGCTGCTGAGGCGGTGCAAAACCGGAGGCAACCAGCAACTGTCAGAGACAGTAGTATGTACCGGAGGGAATCTCTCCTACCTGGGCACAGGTATAGCAACAAGCGGTACCGGAGTACACTGAGCAGGGAGCTTTCCAAACCGGGTGACACAGAGCAGGAACGTTAACCAATCCGGGTCAGTACACAGAGCAGGAACGCCAGCCAATCCGGGTTGGTACACAGAGCAGGACAGTCAGCCAATCCGGGTCAGTACACAGAGCAGGAACGTCAGCCAATCCAAGTCGGTACACAGAGCAGGAACGTCAGCCGGGCTGGGTCGGTACACAGAGCAGGAGCGTCAGCCAATCTGAGTCGGTACACACAGCAGGAATGATCAGACAGAATAGTCAGGCAGTCCGGGTCATACACAGAATACACACAAAACTCAGGAACAACACTGGCAACTGGAACACCACGAAAAGGCAACGCTGAAGTGACAGGGCTCAGTATATAAGGGCTGCAACTGGGCAGAGATAAACCTCAGTAGCCAATAAAAGAGAATCAGGAAGTAGCCCTGACATAATGTCGCCAGCAAAAGCACGGGCACCGTGATAACAAGCTCTGGAAACCAAGCCTGTGGAGGCCAGTACGGAGCAATCAGAATGACTGGCCAGCACTCCAGTCTCAATTCCCACAACACCCTGTGCAACATGGGGAGGGGAGGAAAGGTATAAGCCAGAGGAAATAACCAAGGAATGGACATGGCATCCACTGCTATAGCTAGAGGATCCCTCCAGCAAGAGCATAACCTCGGAACCTTCCGGTTGCATCTTGTCGCCATCAGGTCGATGTAAGGAAGACCCCACTTCTGAACAATGAGGGTGAACACCTCTGGGTGCAGTTCCCACTCTCCGCTGTCCACTGTGTGTCGACTGAGGAAGTCCGCCATGACGTTGTCTACGCCAGGAATGTAACTGCGGATATGGCAGGAACGTGTTCTTCTGCCCAGGACAAAATAGCCTTGATGTCTAACCAAGCGGCGAGACATCTTGTTCCACCCTGCCTGTTGAAGTAAGCCACGGCCGTGGTGTGGTCAGATGGGCAGTCTTCCAGCTGTGGTGTCCAATGACAAAGGGCATGAAATATCACCCGAAGCTCCAGCATGTTGATGGGAAGGAGTTATTCCACCAGAGACCATCAACCCTGAGCACTTAGGCGACCCAGGACCGCTCCCCATCTGGAGAGGCTGGCATCCGTTGTCACCGTGGTCCAGAAGGGTACCAGGAGGGACTTGCCTTTCAGGCTAGGTCGAGCCACCAAGACAAACTCAGTTCCACATGAAGAGGAAGGGATACTGATGTTTTCAGAAGGTCCAGCTGACCCCTGCACACCTGGATCACAAACCTCTGGCATTCCCTGGTGTGAGCCATAGCAAATGGGACTGCTTCTATGGTGGAGATGAATTTACCCACTAGAAAGGACAGATTCTTGGCTGGAACTGGATCGTGAGCCAGAACAACAGAAACCCTGTGGTCGATCTGATGAGCCACCTTGTCTGTGAGAAACACCATGCTCTGCTGAGTGTCGAAGAGAAGGCCCAGGAAGACCAGATGCTGGGATGGAACAAGATCCGCAGAGGGGGCTTTCAGAAGCAGGTCATCTATGTATGGAGTAACCCTGATGTCATCTCGGTGGAGGACAGACACTAAGCTCCCAGGACACAGTTGAAGACCTGAGGAGCTGTAGTCAGACCAAAGGAAAGAGCTGAAAACTGAAAGACCCTTGGTCGCAGGTAAATCTGAGAAACTGCCGGCTCTCTGGATGAATGGCGAGGTGTAGATACGTGTCCTGAAGATCCAGAGAGGCAAGGAATTCCCCCGGGGACATAGCAGCAATCACTGTCCTTAGGGACTCCTGGTGATAAGGAGTCCTGATCACAAATCCAAAATGGGACGACAACCGCAGTCCTTCTTGGAGACCACAAAGAGGTTTGAATAAAAACCCATACCTCTGTCCTGGACTGGAACAGGCTCCAGAACATCCTTGTCCAGAACGGCGCTATGCCGTTGAACAGACTGTTTCTCTGCACCCTGGGGAGTATGAGAGGGAAAAAGGCAAAAGGGAGGGAGAGAGATGAAAGGGATCCTGTACCCTTCCGTCACCACTTGTAAAACCCACAGGTTCACCACTGAAGCCTCCCAAATGCTACGGTAGTGACGCAGACATCCTCCCACAGCTGAATGGGGACCCGGGTTCAGCGAGTCATGCCGAAGAAGTCATGGAAGCCTTGGGCTTGGAGGAGACCTTGGGCTTCCATTGCTGTTTGGGCTTGGAGGAGGTACGTAGAGCTGAGGCAACTGTCTGGTTTGCCGGATGTGTCTCAATCTGGAGGGAACGAAAAAAACCTATTAATCTTGAGAGGCGTTTTCTTCCTGGGGAGCAAGGGCAGAAGGGTACTCTTACCCCCTGTGGTCTCACTAGTCAGATCTTAAGGTCTGGCCCGAACAATGATGTGCCTTGAAAAGGCAATGACAGCAAGGCTTTCTTGGAAGGAGGGTCAGCAGACCAGATCTTGAGCCAGAGGGCTCGTCTGGGAAACCACAGACATGGTGGAAGCCCTGGCCACCAAATGGATGGTATCAAATAAGGTAGCAGAAACATAGTGCTGGGCCTCAGAAATGTTGGCAAGTAGCCGCAACATATCCGAAGTAGGAGCACCCTGACGGACCAGCCAGGGTGAGCCGTTCAGTCCAGATCGCAATGGCCCTGTTCACCCATGTCACAGCGAATGCTGGGCACATGGCAGTACCAGCAGTGGCAAAAATGGACTTCAGGGAAACCAAGTTTCTTGTCAGTCCAGTCTTTTAGAGCGGATGCATCAGAGACTGGCAAGGCAGTAGACTTGGACAGCCTGGAAATGGGAGCATCCACTTTGGGGAGATGAACCCACTGAGCAAGTGCCGCCTCAGAGAAAGGGATAACGCTTGGCAAATTTCTTGGAAACAGAAGGTTTCCTGTCTGGAGATTTCCACTCATCAGACACTAGGTGGTCAAGAGTGGGGTTAGGTGGAAAACAAGTATAGGGCTTTTTAGGCTCCTGAAACACATCAGAGGGATCTGAAGCAACCTCCTGAACTAAGGGAATGTTTAGGATGGTCAAGACAGCCCTGATCAGGCCCTCAGCTGAGGGCTCAGGATCAGCCTCAAAGGGGTCCCCAAAAAACTGAGAGGAGACCACAGCAGAATATTCCTCAACATCTGAATCCATCAACAGTTCCACCTCAGAGGAATCTGATACGTCAGGTACTCCTTGCAGTTTTGGCAGGGAGGATCTGACAGAAGAAGGGGTCTGCTAAGAATGGAAGACCCCCTGTAACTGGAATGGAAAGAGTTGCAAAATAGACCTAAGGTCCCTAGTCGCAGCCTTCAACTCTTGCACACTGGCTCTAATACATGGGTGGAGGTCCCTGGGAAAGACTTGGGGACATCAGAACATGCTGGGCATAAATGACCTGAGAATTCTCTAGGTAACTCTGAATGACATGAGGAGCAATGCGCAATAGGGGACACAGAGACCCCAGCATCCTTAGACTTAGGCCCAAGCTCCAACGGATTAGACATTCTCACAGTGTCAAAAATGTTTAGAGTATAAGGAATCACCCAAATACAGTGTGTAAGATTACATTTTCACCCCAGAAATGGCTAAAATACACTTATCTGGCAGGCGAAGGGTTAATCTGCAGCGGAGAGAAGGAGAGTCCAAGCCCTGCGTAGGACACAAAACGGCTGCTGCTGTGGGAGCCAATCAGAAACAAGCGCGCAAAGCAAGAGCTCATGGGAAATGAGCCCCTCAACACACTTGAAACATGAACCGGCAGATAATTCAAATGAGCCATCTCTGAAGTCGATACGTTAAGCGGTTGCAGAAATATGTCCCAAACTGTACAGTCCCATAGAAATTAATGGAGCAATGGCATCTATGCGGTAAAGCAGAACTCAAATTTTGCAGAGTTGAAACAGTAAAATAAAGGTACATGAAACATCACTAGAACATGTTAGGAGACCCAAAAAACACTGAACCCAGTAGGGAAAGTGTCAATAACCCCATGAAAGATGCAAAACCAGCGGCTAAAGGGTTAACTTACCACATAAACCTGCTCCAAAACACCCAACAGACATACAGATAAACCCAATGAGTGCAGGAGTGTGCAATAAGAACCAAGTAAAAACCCCTGTGAGAAGGGGCACTGTGGGACATGTGGACCTGCAGCACTCAAAGGGTTGCTCACCTGCAGCTCTTCTGTCTTCAGACTATCATGTATTAAGAAGAAGCCTCGGTGGGCAACTCCTGAGGAAAGAACTTCGACCCAAGATTTTTCCCCCAGGGCTTAAGGTCCACAAAAAGCATCTGGTTACTGAGCTAGCCACATCTAAGGGCACTGTCAGTTACGGTAATCCGACTAATGGTGGTATTCCATTTCTAACAGAAAAATAAAAAATGTTTAAAACTATAGCATTACTGTTCTATTGCCTGTGTCTTCACCAAGGAACAAATCTTACTGGAGCTGGTTGGCTAGTTGCAGCCAAGAAGGGAAGGTAGGCTCCACCCCCTGCATACAATTCTAGAATTGTTCCTGTCTAAATTTAAAGGGGCAGATCGCCTACCCGGAGTTACCAGTAACCTGTATTGGACGACAGAGAAATTTATACATACACGCCCCTCCATACCAAGAGCTCAAAGATTTTCTTCAACGTCCCCTCTGTTCTCTTTCCGCAATGACGCTAGGATCCAGGTCACCTGGTCTCATGACTTCCACAGAGTTCCAAACTGCAGAATAACAGAAAAAAGAAGAAAGAACCAGCGCTAATGCACATCTAAGAGTAATGCTTTTGCAACAGAGGAACAGTTGTTTTAGATATATAAGTATAAAAACCCTCTCAGGGTGGGTACCCACTAGACACAGAGGCTACCCTAGCCTCTGAGTATATTGGCACAGTAAAATAGATCTTTCACTGTCCCCAGGCATCCAACTCTTGGTACAGAGTTCCAACAGGAATCAAGCAGATGATCCTCATGTATGAACCAAATATTTATTTTATTTTAAAAGTATTTGTACACTGAGTGTACTAAAAACAACTTAAAAGACACCCTACACATTTCGTTACTATGCAACTTCGTCAGAGGTGATCACTCCTCATGCCTCCCCAGTTATTGATCATGCTGGGAGATCAATAAATACATAAGGAGAAACTAAGTTTCTCCTTTCCCCCTCTCTCCTACCCTAACTTCCGGGTAGGGGTGGGTGGGACTGGAGGAAGCCTCCCAACGTCTTTGTGAAGTTTCCCCAGTCCCGTTCACTCCTACCGGTGGTAGGAGAGAAGGGCAGGAGAACTTTTGCTTGCCTGTGGTCGCCTTATTGATCTCCCAGCCGATCGGCTGGGAGATCAGTAACTGAGGGTACACCAGGAGGGATCCTGATGTCTTCCACGAGGTCTGAAAATGTGAAAGGAAAAAAAAAGAAAAATAGATGCTAAGTAACCGTCTGAGTGCCGCAGAGGTCCCCAGCACATTGCACTCACAGGGTCACTTCTTTTGGGGGGATATTTATTTTTTTGGACAGACCTCATTGGTGGGGATCATTTTCGTACAGCCAAGTCAGGTTTGAGAAAATGTTAGAAGCATCAGAGGTTGTAGTAGGTGTAGTTTTCTACTTCTAGAGCTCCCTAAGGTAGGTAAACTCATACCAATGGGGTGTCGTTTGACTCCTAAGTGCACTAAATAACAAATGCAGTTGAAAACTCCAAGGTTTTCACAGAGCTCCATACATTTGAAGGGGCAGAAATGTAAAAAAAGCAATTTTTTCCTATATCACCTCCTTCTGGAAACATTTATGCACACCAGTATTGGGGTAAGAAGGCAAGTGACCCCTCATTAGATGCATCAGGTTATCTTCTTTCCAAAATGGTATTGTTTATCTACCTTTTCTTCACTTCTGAAGATGTTATAGCCATTTTCGTACAGGCAAGTCATGTTTGAGAAAATGTTAGAAGCATCAGAGGTTGTAGTAGGTGTAGTTTTCTATTTCTAGCACCCCCAATGGGGTGTCATTTGACTCCTAAGAGCACTAGCTAATGAATGCAGTTGAAAATTCCATGGTTTTCACAGAGTTCCTTACATTTGAAGGGGCAGAAATGTAAGAAAATGCCTTTTTTACATTAGTGCCACCTCCTGGAAGCATTTGTGCACACCAGCTTTTGGGTAATAAGGCAAGTGATCCTTCATTAGATGCGGCAGTTTTTTTCTTTCCAAAATGGCATTGTTTCTTTACCTTTCCTGCATATCTATTATGGTTATAACCATTTTAGTGCAAGCAGATAATTTTATAAATAAAAGTGTCAGGTTTACATAGGTGTTCCTACCACCCACATATTGTATGTTAACCCACACAAATGGGCTACCAATTTTCTCATGTTGGTAGCAGGTACTGAATACAGCAGGAAATGTTATGGTTTTCAAACATTTTAGTATCTTTGAAGTGGTGGAAATTTAAATATATTTATTCCCATAGTGCCACATTTTGGAAATATTTGTGCAGTTCAGCCCAGGGATAGAAAGGCAAGTGACCCCTCATTTGATGCTGGAGAATGGCTACTTTCCAAAATGGTATACCTTTTATACCTTTCCTTCATGTCTCTAACAGTTATGAACATTTTAGCATAAGCAGCCATATTCAAGGAAGCAAACAGGTAGGTGTAGTTATGTGCTTTTGGCACCCCTAAGGTAGGTCGACTCATTCCAATGGGGTGTCATTTTTCTCCTAAGAGCACTAACTAATGAATACAGTTGGAAATTCCATGGTTTTCACAGATTTCCGTACAGAGGAAGGGGCAGAAATGTAAGAAAATGCCATTTTTTTTACTATAGTGTCACCTTCTGGAAGCATTTGGGCACAACAGGCTTGGCAATTCACCCTTCATTAGATGCGGCAGGTTGTCATCTTTCAAGAATGGTATGGTTTGTCTACCCTTTCTTCACTTCTGTAGTTGTTATGACCATTTTTGTACAGACATGTTTAAAAAAATGTAAGAAAAATTTGAGGTTGCAATAGGTGTAGTTTGGTACTTGTAGCGCCCCCTACGGTAGATGAACTCATACAAATGAGGTGTCATTTTTCTCCTAAGAGCACTAGCTAATGAATACAATAGGAAATTCCATGGTTTTCACAGATTTTTGCACAGATGAAGGGGCAGAAATGTAAGAAAATGCCATTTTTTCCTATAGTGCCACCTTCTGGAAGCATTTGGACACAACAGGCTTGGGGCAAGAAGGCAAGTTACCTCTCAATAGATGCGGCAGGTTGTCTACTTTTCAGAAATATATAGTTTTATATAGTTATTCCACTGTTTTAGGGTAGTTTTACCACAAAAATCCTAGAATGTGCATTTTAGTTTATAAAATTGAAAATGTAATTTTGCGCTGCTGGTGATTAGGGCTCTGCGCTAGCCATGGACGTAGGCAACACTATACAAACTTGATATTTTTTTTACTCGGGGCTTTTTCAGTTAATTGAAACTTTTTTCAATCAAGGTATATGTTTTTGATACATAGTATGTGATTTTAGCAAAATTAGTAAATTTTCAGTTTTTTTTGTCATTATGACATCATAGCTTTTTGCAAGATGTAAAATTCTCTTCATGTAAGGTACCACAAGAAAGCTCAATTTGTTCTGAAAAAAACAATATATAGTTTTCCATATGTAACGAAAAATCACCAGAGTAAATCAAGCCTAAACGGAAGGATAGCTAAAATGCTGAAAAAGTGTCTGGTCTGGCCTGCAGGGTACAGGAAATGGCCGAAGCCTCTGGCACTGAAGGGGTTAATATATTCCACCCCAAAAATGAGGCCTTGAATGGAGAACAGTGGTGTCGCTAGGTTAAAGACTTTACAGATCAACAAAGTAAACAAAACAGAATGAAAAGAAATCTAACCTATACCATTAACCTAAACTGCATCCCAAAGTGCGAATCGATATCTTATTATATTTAGACAGAAAAGGGAAAAAGGAAAAGTTATCCTCTCATATTTATTTACCCCATCTAAATATTAATAGACTATATCTACTGCCTAATATCTAATGGTCCTCACGTGGAAAAAACTGAATTCTATATAGAGCTACCACCATAATATATCTTGAACTCCATCGCCCAGAAGCAGAAAAAAACACAAACATTCTCTGTGTCTTACACACTCTGTCCCCACCTGGTCAAAAATGGACATCATGTTAGCTGGCTCATGTCGATGTTCTCATTAAGTCCCAGAGGGGGTCAATGTATTCATCCTATATTTCCATTCTGCCTCTTTGCGACACAGGAGGCGGTATCTATTATTAGCTTTCTTAGAGATAGATTCTATACCCATTATCCGAAAGTTCTTCATATCGCCCTGTGGGCATATTCCAAAATGTCTTGATACCCTGTGTAGCCTATATTTTCACAACGTTGTGGCAGTGTTCCCCAATCTCAAACTTCCAGTTGTGCGACCAATGTACAGAGAACTTGTGCCCCTATAGCCTTGCACTGAACCTTCTGCCTGAACTCTGGAACTGACCTCTTCTGCCTGTGTTCTAGGTGCCTTGTATTTTACCTTTTAATCTGTACTTCGGGGGGGGGGGTCTTCCTCATCTGCTCTTGGGCACTGTGGTTTCATTTTCTACTGGCCAGTATTCTTGGTTATTTAGACTCAGTTAGCGTTATCTTTGCATGGGACTTTGAAAGGAGAGATAACTGCCAAGAGAAGATCCATCTTCAGAATCAGCTGATGCAAGGAAATGGATGCTAGAGGCTCAAAGGAGGCCTCAAAGGCAGGGAGAGAATACCACTGCTCTGGAGCTTTAGCCATAAAAGCTATAGTTTAGAGAAGTGTTTATTAAGGAAAAGTCTCTTAACAGGAGTTTTCCACTCATCCATAACGATCTGATCAGGACTGCTATTGTTTGACGTTGGACAGAGGTTTTCAAGAATGGTGATCCCCATGAACTGAAGAAGGGATTTGTGACACTTTACCTTTGCATTTCTCCATATGCCCCTTAGTGTCAGACATGTCACGGAGAGACAATCTAGTAAAACTCGATTCAATCTTCCAAGTATACAGCAAGAAACCCAGAAATACCAAAAATATACTTATCTGTTATACAAAGGGATAATCAGGAAAAAGACAGCAAGAAAAGTCAGCCTCTGAGTAGGATGGGCAAGGTAGAAGCAAGATGACCACCACCAAGTGTGTCAGCCAACAGGAAGAAAGCTTTGTAAGAGGCATTATGGGAACTGTAGTCCTCTCCCTTGCTTGCTGCTAGCAATGCCTGTTACTTCATCCATGAGCTGCTGCAGCATGCTTCATGAACATTTGCGAAACAGACCGGAAAATAGAGCATGAAGAGTCAAGAAGATAGAGCCCTTTCTGACTGCTGTAGCCCAAACGCTTGTAGAGATATGTCCCAAAGAAGTTTCTCCTAATGGAGCAAAAATGTCAGTGGGCAGGCTCCAGTTCTTAAAGGAGCCACTACACCGAGATATATCCAATTAAAGAATAAAGGAAAAACCCCAAAACTTGAATGACTGAAAAAAATTAAAAAGTTAAATTCTCAGTAGTGGGGGAGCTATGCATTCCCATAACCAAAACAGCTGTGAAAGGTTTAACTGCAGTCATTTGTACTTCAAGACCCCCTTAAAGAAAATAGTGCCAAATAATAGCATAAATACACAGAGTAAAATATAGCTCAGAATGGGACATACAGTGGATCAAGGCACTCAGAGGGTTACTCACCCTCTTTCTTGAGACTACCATCATAGATGAAAAGGCAGAATCTCAGATGGACTCAGCTACGAGTAACAGACTTGTTAATGTCAACCTCCAAAGAGTAAGAAAGGTCCGCACAACACGTGGGAACTGATCAATCCAAATCCAGGGAAGCCCAGTGATGGAAGCCCGCCTAATGGGGGACTATATAGCCCCATATATAAAGCAAAGAAGATTTTAGATTTACCAGTTAAATCCTTTTCTCTTAGTCCATATAGCTTACAGGTATCATGCTCCCCAACCAAGAAGGCTGGCATCCGTTGTCACAGTGGTCCAGTATGAAATCAGAAATGGTATCCCTTTCTCCAGGTTTGAGAGGTTCAACCACCAATGAAGGCACTGTTCCACTTTCGCAGTGAGGGAGATAGGATGATCCAGAAGGTCCAGGTCCCCCCTGCAAACTTGGATCACAAACCTCTGAAGCTCCCTGGCATGAGCCATGGCAAATGGTACCGCTTCCATGGTGGAAATCTTCTTCCTCATCAGAGAGTAGAACTTCCTAGCCAGAGCAGAGGTTCATGACAGGATGGAAGACACCTTGGAGGTGAGCTGCAGAACTGAATCCTCTATCAGATAAGCCATACTCCTCAGAGTCTTGAACCGGAGGCCGAGGAACACCAGGTTCTGGGAGGGAACTGGGGTGGACTTGTCCTTATTCAAGATCAAACCGTGCTGGAGGAGGATCTGAGCACATTCCTGGACCTAGTGGTCCAGATCATCCCTGGAAGGAGCCTTGAGGAGAAGGTTGTCCATGTAAGGTGTTCCCTGTATCCCCCCTTGGTGTGCAGGAAGGCCTCAATGCACCTAAAACCCAAGTAAACACCTGAGAAGCTGTGGAGAGCAGTGAACTGGAAATGCCCCATGTGGCAGGCAAACCTGAGGTACTGCTGAGTGTCCGGATGGATAGGAATGTGCAGATATGCATCCTAAAGATCCAAGGATGCCAGAGATTCCCCTGGACATATCGCAGTGATGACAGAATGCAGTGACTCCATCTTGTAGCGGGTCTTGACCACAAAGAATAGGATAGTAGCTGACATCCTTCTTGGGGACGACAAAGAGGTTGGAATAAAAGCCTGAACCTCTTTCCGTCCCAATGAAAACCCTGAGCTTTTCCTGTCCCTGAGGGGAGTGAGAAGGGAAGAACCTGAAGGGGGGCAGGGAATTAAAGGGAATCCTGTAACCTTCGGAAACCACCTGTAATACCCACTGATCCACAACAGAGCCTGTCCACTCAAGAAATTACACAGGTGACCCCCCACTGGCACATGCGGACCAGGGTTTGGCGAGTCATGCAGAAGGTGGTTTGGTGGGTTTGGAGGTGGTGTGTTTAGACCTCCACTGCTGCTTGGGCTTGGGGGTGGAACGTGGGGCCCTACATGCTTCACTTTGATGAGGATGAAAAAGAGGATGCCTCCTCGCCTGAGGGTTGCGCTTAGGAACCTGAAGTAACAAAGTGCTCTTGCCCCCAGTGGCTTCACTGATGAGGTTCTTCAATTCAGGAACCCTGAAAAGGAAGAGAAATCGGTGATTTCTTTGAAATCAAGTCAGCACACCAGATCTTCAGCCACAGCACGCGCCTAGCAGTCACAGAGAAGGCAGAGGCCTTAGCTTCAAGCATAATGGCATCAACGAGAGCATCAGTAACATAGTGCTGAGCCACAGAAATGTTGGCCAAAAGGGATAAAAGTACCTCATAGCTGCATCTTTATAACTTTTTACACTGACACTAAATGCAACAGCTACCCTTGCCTTGTGCAATGTGAACACTAGAAGAGTGAAAGAGCTCAGTTCTGCCACTGAAGGGTTATTTGGTTGGGCTATATCAACATCCTAATCGAGCTATAGGGCTATACATGATTGATCCTCTGATACAGAGATCTTTAATTTATTGTGATGCCAAATAGCTTGGGATGTGAAATTATTTGATTGTATGAGTACTTAATTAGCTCATGTCTGAACCACATAGTTTGTGAGTCTTATATATACTGTATATGCTGTCCTTCAGTAGCTGAAGCATTCAGACAGTTGAGACAGAAATATGTAGACAGAGTGCCGGCATCTTATATTTAATTATGATCCACAGCTTTTACAGTGTTTAGCTACTTTGTGACTTTGTTGCGGTTGTTACAAAGATTTGGACTAAGATACAATCCATGTGATATTGTAATTTTTTTTATTTCTTTGTTTGGTGTCTGACACATAGTAAGATGGGCACAGTAATTAATTAATCATATATGAGCGAGACACAATTGAACCCCAAATAAATGGTTATTCCTTTCAAATTATTTAAACAGATATATTGCACCACCTGATCACAGTTAATAACACACTGAGTGGGCAACAAACTACTGCTGACTGTGATCACCTATATGGACCAGGTGCTCATAGAGGCCAATTAGCCCAATTTTTAAATACTCTCCTACACCAATTTGGTTTCACTTTACAAGTAAAGGGATTGATTGTTAGTGTGTTTATGTTTTTAACTCAATAAAGATTGTTTTCATTAATTTACATCTAGGGGCTGAACCGATCTCTGGATTACAGAGTATTACTACTTCTGTGAGACCAGAGTGTTGTAGATTCAATACCCAGTGACCATATATCTGCCCCTTTTTTCCCAATTACCATTCAAATCAGAGATAATAAAGTAATTAAACAAATTATTTTGTATACCAATCATATGGATGATAAAATATAAATGATAAGGATGAACATGGAGACAAGATCACTTGATGGAATGAAGTAATGAACATGAGAAATGTGCCAAATTGAAAAGCTTTTATAACAAGTGGCCTTGTTCACTAAAATTAGGAGTAGCAATTTAAAACAGCTTAAATAAACAGCACAAAAGAGACACATAGGAGAATATCTAAGAGTAGATATTCTCCGATGTCTCTTTTCACAAAGAGTTGGTTTTCTTTTTATCAGTTTCAGATTGTTACTACTACCCCCATCGCTTAGTGCATCTGTCAGTCACTCGTGTGCATCTATTTCTCTCTATGCATGATAATCTCTCTGCATTGAATAATACCTTTAATGGTAAATGAGATAAAAAAAAGCTTAAGAAAGAGTTAATCAAGGCACGTTAACATGGTGGTCTTAACCCTTTGAGTGCCAAAGCAATGCGTCGCGCACCCCTCTGGCACTCAAAGGGTTAAAAAGTATTCCTAAAAGCCAGTGAAAACTGATTTTCGGGACACCCCTGATTTTGCACAGGTGCTGCAGTCAAAAAGAGTGAGCTGGCAATTGAAACAGCTGTGCATGATAATAAATATACCTAAACTCTGCAATGTCACAACCCAATAGGTAGTCAGTATGAGAATGTTTCCCTAACTGAACTAATTGTGAACTATAGAGAGATAAGGCTGATAATTGATGCTCAAGTGAAGAAAAAAAAATCAAACAGAAAGACAATTTATGAACTTAACTGTTAAATGGCAGATTCGCTGAATTCCAACACATACAAGTTTATGTATTTAAGTAAAAATGGACCAAAAAATACACATAATAAGAGATTAAGGACCAGGCAAAGGCTGGCTGTGAATGAAATGTATATACATACATCTGTAGTCAGGTTCTCTTGGACTGAGTAATCAGTTGAACTGTGGCATAAGTAACATGTAAAGTAAGCCTGATAGAAGGCACACAAAGTAATAAAAGAAAATAAAGGAGAGAAAAACAAATAAACAAGGACATACCAGGAATGCAATGAACAAAGGAGAAACAGGGACCAGAAGGACAGCTCAGGGAGATAGAGGGGGGCTAGTCCTTTGGCATCTGCAATGGGGGCTATTGGCTTCTGCAAAAGAAGTAATGGGGAATTAGTCATATGTCCTCTGTGAAATAGGTGTGGGGGGGCTAGTCCTTCGGCCTCTGTGACACAGGTGTGTGTGTGGGGGGGCTAGTCTGTTGGCCTTTGAGAAAGAAGTGAGGATCAGGGGCTAGTCCCTTGCCATCTAAGAAGAGCAGGGGCTAGCCCTTCGGCCTCTTGGAAAGAGACAAACCCCCCCAAACCACCTTTTTTGAAGATTTAGGAGGGAAATTGACAGGCAGTGCAGAAGAATAGCTAAGGAAGAGGGGGGTCCAACTAGTCCTGTGGGGTATAAAGGCAGGACTGAATAGAAATGCATAGAAGGACATGCATGGTACTTGGCTCCACTACAGCAGACAGAGAGCCTTGCATTAGGACGCTACAGTCGGCTGAGTCAGAGACAGTTGCTGGATGAAAGAAATGGAACCTAGAGTCAAAAGGAAGGCCCAGAACAGTCTGCAGCATGGGTTGGCTGCTATGAGAAAATGGACAAGGCTGTTGAACAAACTGAAGTTAACACTTTGAGTACCAGAGTGGTACACAATTCATTGCAAAGCAATGTTTTGCATACCCATCTGGCAGTCAAAGGGTTAAAAAAAAAAAACAAAAAAAAAAACACTGGTAAGAGTGGAGCTCGGACAGAAGAAAAGGGGTGGGGAACCTTTTCATATGGAACTGGTAAAGAGATATTTAGAATAGATGGTGGATTAGCAATGCACTGCACTCCAACATGAAAAAGCCAAATACGGAGAGAAAAAAAATAGGATTTTAGTGGCGAATCGCCTCCCAGAAGTACCAGTGACCTGTATTGGACGACAGTGAAATAGGATTTTAGTGAACTTAAGAGTTAAATCCTTTTCTCTTTAGTACCTATGGAACACAGGAATCATGGGGTTGAGCATTCTCCTCCAGGAAGGCAGATCACTGTAAAAAGACAGGTTATTTGGGGTGGAGACTCCCTCCTCATCCCTCCAGCTGAACCCCCCACCTCCAGATTCATGTGTGATGAGTACCACATTAAAAGGACCATACCAGGAAAGAAGAAAATGAAAAGTAAAAAGAAAGCACTTGACAAAGTGGGTTTACCCACGAAACATACGATGATTAGAGCAGTTGGGGGTATGAATCAGTGTAGGAGTGAGAAGTTGGCACCAAATCAAGGCTGGGAACACAAGGCTATGGAATCCCATCGGACTGATGTCACCGGGAGGAGATGAATTGCCAGTAAGCATACAGGATGCAGAGAAAGGTGCAAGTGGAGCGGGCACCCCATGAATGTTGACCCTAAGCTTTATTTTGGCGATTTTAAATAGCGAATCTTGTGAGCAGATACCCTGAAGGGGGTATTTTTGTTTTTAATATATGTTTGTGGAAAGAATAAGTACTGCACTTAGAGGGTATCCTGCTTTTGCTCTCCTGTTCTTTTTACTTTTCTGCAGTATCTATATCTTACTACATGCAAGTGGGCACAGCTTGCCTACAGGACTGAGCATCAGGACCTTGCTAAAAAAAAAACTCTTTGGGACTTTTATGTGAATTTCACATGGACTTTTTAGAGCTTGAGCGCTATATTAATTATTTGGTTTTCTTCTCGAGAAGAAAACAAAGACTGCTAGATTAAGACCTTAAGAGGACTCCGCTGCCTAGGGAAGGAAACACAAGTAGGTTTTTCATTGTGTGGGTTCCCCATGTTCCATATGGACTAAAGAGAAGTGGACTTAATGGTACGTTCACTAGTACCCTATTTTCTCTTACATCCAATATGGAACAAAGGGGATATATCAAAGCATCCCAAAGATTTCGGGGAGGGAAACAAGCAAAACTCACCCCAATGATAATATTATTCAGTTGGACTAAACTGGATCTTTATAATCTTAGGTGTCAACAGACACTGAACTAGCACAGCAAACCCGAGTAAACAGGGCTCAAACTACTAAACAATGGTAGGGGGAGAAGCTCACGGCACCCGAGCCTCAGCCATAAAAGGGCATGACTTAGAGAAGCATTTATTAAGGGAAAGTCTCTTATCAGGAGTTGCCCATTCATCCATAAGGATCTGATCAAGAGTGTTATTAGGGGGAGAAAAACAGGGGGAATACTTCCTATGCCTGTGGAATCAACCCTCCCCCATCTGCAGCAGAGACCTGAAGGGTCTCCAACACCACCTTAATGAGCCCCTCAACAGAGGGGACGGAATCACCTCATATGATTCTCCATAAGACAAGGAAGAAGCCAAGTCCTCATTATCCTTTGAGTCTAGTTCTCTCTCAGGGGACACCCCAATAACCTTGGCATACCCTTTGAGTACCCGGTCAACCTGTTTGAAGGTGGGCAGAAGTTACCAAGAATGGAGGATTTGAGCCACTGATGAATGCTGTGTTTTAACCCATGCAGGCTCTTGTTCAATGCTGGAGGGGCCAGGAGTGGTAGGAGCCACAGCACAAGAGGGGTATAGAGACCCTGAGTATTACTTTGGAAGACCAGTATGGCATAAGTAACAGTGGGTGGGTGGGGGTAGTTCCTGAATGCTTAGCCTTTGATTTCACCATATGTCCCTTATTGTCAGACATGTTCCTGATAGAGTGTCTAAATCTAATAAAACTAAGTATCCCCATAGTATGATAGACACCCAGAAATACCAAAAAATTTACTTATCTTGTATGCAAAGGGTTAATCTGGTGAAAGAGCAAGGCGAGTCAGCCACTGTATAGAATAAACAAGAGCAATGGCCACGAGCAAGTATGCAAATCAGAAGAAAGCTAGGGAAACTGGGCATTATGTTAACCCAATAGACTCATAATAGCCAGAACAGCAGTGAAAGGGTTAACTATCAGAAAAGGACAGCAGCCATCTGTACTTCCAGACCCCATGAGAGAAAATAGAGCCATAATGAGTGTCAAATCCTAGCATAAGTACACAGGGTGTAAAGGATGCTCAGAATGGGACATACAGCAAGAAAAGGCACTCAAAGCATTACCCTATGGTCTTCTTTCTTCAGGTTACCGTAATAGGAAAAGGGTAGAATAGCAGAGACTCAGCCATAAGGAACATACTTGTTATAAAGTCCACCTAATGGGGAGGGCATATCTAAAGAAAACATAATAAAAACCTGTGAAAAAGTATCACAATGGCCACTACACCTCTGTCTGCTTTGCAAGACCCATGAATTCTGGGAAATATACAGGGATGAGCTGAAGGAAGAGGAGGGAGTCTCCACCCTAAAGACCCTGTCTTTTGTGATCTATATAAATAGAAGGCATAGCATTCCCTTCATTTACAAAGCTCTTGCTGCCATTTGTTGGAAAGGGCATTACCTGGTGCACTCTGAGAATATCGATACTCTGCAACAGAAGCCAACTTTGAGCCAAAATCATGTGAAATTGGAGAACTCTCTCTAGACAGGCACTCAGGAGTTTGCAATCCACTGGAGAGAGGGGACATCAAGCCAGGGTGTGAAGGCGAAGCAGGAGCACTCCTGAGGAAAGAAAACAGAAAGCTTTACAAACAGATAACATCAACACCACCAGAAGAAGAATGCTGCCCTAAAATGGCAATACATGCTTTACTGGCAATATTAAAACAAAGGAAAGTATGTGTGCACAAGCAATCACAATTTCAACCCACTTAAAGGGCAATTATCACATTATACCAAGTCTGCTATCATGGGAACAGCCTTAGTATTAAAAAAAAGCCTGATGCTATTCTGTGCAGCCCCAAAACATCTCCCATCATTTGTTATTACCCAAAGACGTGCTGTGTCACACTTTCAAGCCCCATACATCAGGTCTATGGGGAAGAAGCTGTCCTGAGTGATGCAGAAGAGACAGAGGGTGAGCACTGAGTATCTCCTTTCAGACCATTATTCTGCTGTCCTAACGATGTGGTGGAGTTCATAACGCATACATGACCTTACTCACCAGATCAATATGGCAAATATTACATAATGGTTGCCCTTAAAAGGGAACTATAAATTATAAGAATTTGTTCCTCCTAATTTATTTAACCTAATTACTTACGTAGGTAGTAATCCTTTATACAGTAGTCAGGTATATCACTTTTTAATAGAATTTTACTGAAATCCTTTTCTCTTTCGTCCATATGATGAAAGGAGGAACTATGGGGTTGAACACCATCCTCCAGGAGGGCAGGGCTCTTCAAAAAAGTATAATGTCTTTAGGACGGAGACTACCTTCTCTTCCTACAGCTCAGCTCCCTGCCCTCCAGATTCATGTTACTAGTGCCACAGAAAAAAAAAAAGACCTAAGAGGTTAAGAAAAAAATGTAGCTCTTAAGATTAAGACCCAGGAGGACTCCACTGCAGGGTAAGGGAAAACAGGAAGGTTTTTCACCAGGAGTCCATGTTCCATATGGACTAAAGAGAAAAGGATTTTTCACTGTCGTCCAATACAGGTCACTGGTACTCTGGGAGGCGTAAGTCCCCTTTAATAGGCAGGAACAACTATGCAAATGATTTGCAAGGGGCGGAGCCTCCCCTCTTACTTAAGCCACCTTCTGGCCAGAGCCACTTTAGATTGATTTGTTCCTGGTGTGCTTGCACACCAGGTAGAGAACATCTATGCATCTTAGTATTTTATTATTTTTTTATTCAAATATGGAATACCACCATTAGGAGGGTGACCATGGCTGTGAATTGCCCTCTTTAAAGTGGCTGGTGCAGCTTCCAGGGATTTTCTGTGGACCTTATGCCCTGAAGAGGGGACAGCTCCCCTATTGGGGAATTTACCTCTGGTTCTTTCCCTCCTTATCATGGTCACCTGAAGACAGAAGTCCAGCAAGGAAGGTGAGTCACCCATTGAGTGCTGAAGGTCCACTTGTCCCCACAGTGTCCCTTTGATGGGCTTGTATTTGGGAGTTTTAATACACTCCAGCACTCATAGGGTGTTTTTATTGCATTATTACTGTTTATGCAATTTCTGTGTTATTCTCTGGGTTTTGGAGCATTGGGTATTCATTTATTTATGTTTCTCATGTGTTTCATGCTTGTTTGGGCACTTTTTAATGTTTTACTAAACTTTATTAAAAATGGTGTTCCGCGCCTTTAAGCGCGGCTTTTTCCCGCTCAGACCGCTTGTCACAGCAACTTCAGAGAGGGCTCATTTTAATTCTAGGCTCCTGATCTATCATCCGGAATGTGTTTTATTCATGTGGGGTGTTCAGGGGGGCTTCGGGCACTGTTTGGGGTACTTGTAAAGGAAAACTACATTTCCCATGAGCGCTTGGTTCGCTCTCGTTTCTGATTGGCTGTCATGACGGCCGCCATTTTGTGGTACTTTTCCTAGGCGAGTACACTACGCAGGGACCGAGCCTTCTCTCTCCTCAACAGATTAACCCTTCGCTGGCCAGATAAGTCCGTTTTTAGAACATTTCTAGGGTGAAACTTTAATCTTTCACACTTTTTCTGGGTGATAGTGTTATTAGTGGGGTATATTGACGCTGTGAGCATGTCTACTTCACTGGAGCTAGACCCAAGTCTAAGGAGGATGGGGGGTCTGCTACCCCCATGGCGTTTTGCTCCTCTTGCCACATTGGGCTGGATGGCGATAATGTGGGGGATCTATGCCCTAATTGTACTGGTCAAGATAGCAACCCTGGGCTTCCCAGCCACGCTATTGAGCCATCTTGGGTGAGGGAGTTTAAAGCTGCCACTAGGGATCTCAGATCCACGCTTCAACTCTTTCCCTCTCAGATACAGGGGGCTCTCCAGGTCTGGCAGACCCCCTCTACTATCAGGACCTCCCTGCCTAAGCCACAGGGAGCTCCTGATATCACTGATTCTTCTGAAGAAGAACTTTTACAGGATTCTGATGCTGAGGAACGTACTGTTATTGAATCTAACAGGTCCATTGGGGACCCCTATGAGTGTGACCCTGAAGTTTCGGCTGAGGGTCTGATCAGAGCGGTTCTGAATACGCTCAACCTTCCTCTGACTCAGGAATCCACTTATGATCCTACTGATGTTTTTCAGAAAAAGCCATCTAAGCCAATTGTTTGTTTTCCAACTAACCCTACTCTTGCCCGTCTGGTTTCTGAGGCATTGAAGAATCCTGATAGATCTTCCTCTGTCTCCAAAAAGTTTGCTAAACTTTACCCTTTTCCTGAGGCGGAGCTGGCAAAGTGGGTTCATCCTCCCAAGTTGGATGCTCCTGTGTCTAGACTATCCAAATCTACCGCTTTGGCTGTCTCAGATGCCTCTGCCCTGCAGGACTGGACGGATAAGAAGCTAGAGCTCTCTCTTAAGTCTATTTTTGCCTCCATTGGCACGGCCATGCGCCCAACTTTGCTGTGGCATGGGTTAATAGGGCCATTGCGGCCTGGACTGAACGACTGACTGAAGCAGTTCGCCAGGATGCGCCAGTATCTGAACAGTTGCAGCTACTTGCTAATATCACTGAAGCTCAGAACTATGTTGCTGACGCTGCTTTTGATGCTGTGCGCATGATGGCGAGGGCCTCCACTTCTTCTGTGGTGGCTAGACGCGCTCTTTGGCTGAAAATTTGGTCTGCTGATACAGCCTCTAAGAAAGCCTTGCTTTCCTTGCCCTTTCAGGGGAATTTACTTTTTGGGTCTGAACTCAAAGAAATGATCAGTGAGGCTACTGGCGGTAAAAGTACTCTTCTACCCTCAGTCTTTAAGAAAAAGTTTCCAGCCAAACGCAATCGGTCCTTTCGTTCCTTTCAGACTGAGACACGCTCCTCGGCCCAAACGGGTCCTCCCACTACGCGCTCCTCCTCCAAGCCCAAACAGTCCTGGAAGCCCAAAGTTGCCTCCAAGGCCAAGACCTCCAAGACTGCTTCGGCATGACTCGCCGAACCCGGGTCCGCATCCGGCTGTAGGCGGTCATCTCCGCATCTTTCGCCGGACTTGGGAGGAGTCAGTGGCGGACCCATGGGTTCTTCAGGTGGTGTCAGAGGGATACAGGATCCCTTTCTCTTCCCTTCCTCCTTTTCGGTTCCATTTTACTCGTCCTTCTCAGGAACCCACAAAAGGCGTCTGTTCGACGACGCTATTCAGGATCTCTTGGACAAAGAGGTCCTGGAGGCGGTTCCTCAAGGGGACACAGGTTCAGGATTTTATTCCAACCTGTTTGTGGTAGCCAAAAAGGACGGAGGAGCTCGTCCCATTTTGGATCTCAAAGATCTCAATGCCTATGTGGTGACTTCCCACTTCCGCCAGGAGTCCCTGCGCTCTGTGATTGCAGCAATGTCTCCAGGGGAGTTTCTTGCCTCCCTGGACCTTCAGGATGCTTATCTTCACATCCCTATTCATCCAGAAAGCAGGCGGTATCTCAGGATTGCCTGCCACAGGGGACACTTTCAGTTTGCAGCGCTCCCCTTCGGGCTGACTTCAGCCCCTCAGGTCTTCCAGAGGGTGTTGGGCTCCTTGATAGCGGTGCTCCATCAGGATGGGATCAGAGTGACCCCCTACATGGACGATCTTCTTCTGAAGGCCTCCTCAGCGGAGCTTCTCCATCAGCAATTACAGATGTGCATGCACACCCTGAACCGTCATGGTTGGATCCTGAATCTGGACAAGTCGGACTTGATTCCATCTCAGAGGCTTCTGTTCCTGGGTCTCCTGTTCGACACTCGCCAATGCATGGTGTTTCTTCCAGAGGACGTGGCTCACCAGATAGCCGTCAGAGTGGCTGGGATTCTGGACATGGACGAAATTCCAGTTCCGAAGTTGTCGTCCTTAGTGGGGAAGTTCATTTCCACAATCGAAGCAGTACCATTTGCCATGGCCCACTCCAGGGATCTTCAGAGATTTGTGATCCAGACGTGCAGGAATCATCCGGATCATCAACATCTGTCTGTTTCTCTTCCTCCTCATGTCGAGTCGAGTCTACACTGGTGGTTAGATCTCTCACATCTCCTGAAAGGGAGATCCTTTCTAGTTCCTCCTTGGACCACAGTCACTATGGTTGCCAGCCTTCGGGGCTGGGGTGCAGTCTGGGGTCGCTTCAGTGCTCAGGGGAAATGGGGTCTGGAGGAATCCATGCTCTCCATCAATGTTCTGGAACTTCGAGCTGTCCGGCTGGCCCTGAGGCACTGGGAGTCTCAATTGACCGGTCTTCCGATCAGAGTGGAGTCCGACAACGCCACGGCGGTGGCTTACATCAACAGGCAAGGCGGCACAAGAAGCGGTTCCGCCTGGTGGGAGGTCAAGGATATTTTGTCTTGGGCAGAAGATCACGTGCCTGTCATCTCTGCAGTTCATATTCCAGGCGTGGACAACGTCATGGCAGACTTCCTCAGTCGTCACACCGTCGACAGCGGAGAATGGGCTCTTCACCCAGAGGTGTTTCACATGCTCACTCAACGGTGGGGGATGCCTGTGGTGGATCTGATGGCTACCAGACACAACAGGAAGGTTCCGGTGTTTTGCTCCCGGTTGAGGGACTCCCTTGCTCTAGCAGTGGATGCCTTGTCGATCCCTTGGGACTTCCCCCTGGCTTACATCTTCCCTCCTCTTCCTCTATTGGTCAGAGTTATCCAGAAGTTGAAGAGAGAACGTTGTCCTGTCATCCTGATTGCTCCAAACTGGCCTCGCCAGTCCTGGTTTCCGGAGTTGATGGCCATGTCAGTGAAGGATCCGATCCCACTTCCCGCCCGTCCGGACCTACTTCTTCAGGGGTATCTGTGGAAGGAGGATGTTCACTCTCTCCATTTGATGGCATGGCGGTTGAATCCTCGATTCTAGCAAAGAAAGGATTTTCTCCTTCTGTGGTATCGACTATGCTCAGTGCTCGTAAGCCTGTGTCTTCCAAGATCTATCATCGCATATGGTCAACTTTCGTGACATGGTGTTCTGACAAGAAGTTATCCCTTGACTTCCATCTTCCCACTGTCCTGGCCTTCTTGCAGGACGGTGTGGATAAGGGGCTCAGTCTGAGTTCCCTCAAGGTTCAGACTTCTGCCTTGTCTGTGTTTTTCCAGGAAAGGATTGCTATCCTTCCTGATGTGAAAGTCTTCTTCCAAGGTGTGACTCATGTTCGACCTGCCTTCAAGAGTCCTGCTCCCCAGTGGGATCTCAATTTGGTGCTGGGAGTTCTTCAGCGACCACCGTTTGAATCCTTGGCTTCCATTCCATTACGTCTTGTGACTTGGAAGATGGCCTTCCTTTTGGCTATTGTGTCAGTGCGCCGGGTGGCAGAGTTACAGGCTTTGTCTTGTAAACCTCCTTACCTGGTGTTCCACAAGGATAAGGCTGTGCTTCGCACTACCAAGGAATTCTTACCCAAGGTTGTGTCCGAGTTTCACATCAATCAGGAGATTGTGGTTCCCTCTTTCTGCCCTAATCCTTCATCTGACAAGGAAAGAGATCTCCATCTGTTGGATGTGGTGCGTTGCCTCAAGTTTTATGTTCATCGCACCGAGTCTATCAGGAAGTCTGACGCTCTATTCGTCATTCCTGAGGGGCCTTGGGCAGGGAGACCGGCTTCCAAAGTTACCATTGCCTCTTGGATTAAGGCTACCATCCGTGAAGCCTATAAGTTGAGGAATAAGCATGTTCCCTTCCGGGTGACTGCCCATTCCACCAGATCTATTGGGGCCTCTTGGGCCTACAAGAATCAAGCTTCTGCTGATCAACTGTGCAGAGCGGCCACTTGGTCCTCTGTGCACACTTTTTCAAAGCACTACCGAGTTGATGTACTGGCATCGGCTGATGCCAGTTTTGGAAGGAAGGTCCTGGAGGCAGTCTTGCCTGTGTAGGTCTTCCGCTCTGTGATCCTTAGTGCTTCCTTACTGTTGAGCCCGGTTGGCTCTAGTTTCGTGTGCTGTGTTAGTTCAGGGATTGTTCCCTTGGTTGGTGTCCGTTGACACTTACAGTTTGGGATATGTTATTAACTGGTCATAGCAGTTCTAGTGACTTGGGCCTTGCGCCTGGTCCTTGCCTTACTTCCCGCCTCTGGATCAGCTCAATGTTTGTACATCCCAGAGTACCAGTGACCTGTATTGGACGACAGTGAAAATAGGATTTTAGTCTTACCTGTTAAATCCTTTTCACTTAGTCCATACAGGTCACTGGTCTCCCACCCTGTCAAGGGACCAGTCTTGGCTCTCCTGTGGCATCCAGTGGGAGACCGTTCGGGCATGCTCACAGGAGTCTTTCTTTTTGCTTACCTGAGGTCAGTTTTAGGGTCTCAAATCAATCTAAAGTGGCTCTGGCCAGAAGGTGGCTTAAGTAAGAGGGGAGGCTCCGCCCCTTGCAAATCATTTGCATAGTTGTTCCTGCCTATTAAAGGGGACTTACGCCTCCCAGAGTACCAGTGACCTGTATGGACTAAGTGAAAAGGATTTAACAGGTAAGACTAAAATCCTATTTTTCACTAAAATCCTATTTTTTTTCTTACGTCCAAGGAACCATGGGGATATACCGAACCATCCCAAAAAATTTTGTGGAGGGAAAGAAGAAAAAAACGGACTCTTACCCAAGGATGCCAGTGTTTCCTAGGACTAAACTAGATCAGTATAACCATAGGTATCAAAGGACTCAACATGGGTCAAACTACAGAACAACAACTGGGCAGTAAATGAAAAGGAAAAAGAATCCTCAGACCAGCAAAACTGCTTGAAGGACATTGACACAGTATCAAGGTTTGGCTGAGCTGCTCTACTCTGATGCTCAATTCTGCTGTCTGAGCTAATCCAGTGCTCTGCTATCCATTACTGCTGCCTTCCCTTTGCTGGATCAGGCTGAATCAGCTGACCTCTCTGTGTTTGCTCACCTGACTTCTATCAGCCAACAGCCAACCTTCCCAGGGTATTTAAAGCAGCTTGGCTCACTACCTGATTGCCCTTGTGTTTGTTTCTGGCTGCAAGAGTGTTCTACTGCGTTGCTGATTACCTGTGTATGATCTGGCTTCCTCTGACATTCCTCCTGGCTTGTTCCTGACTTTGCTGATCTCCGTATTCCTGACCCCCGCTTGGCTGAGTACCTGTCTTGGTTCCTGACCCTGGCTTGTCTTTTGGTTTACACCTCTTGATAACGATTTTGTTTTGTTTGCTTTTGTTATTTTAATAAAGGTGTTTTGCATTTCAGATTTTTAGGTTCCTGGTCCCTAACACACGGTAGTGTTTGGTGAATGTGTGCAAAGATGACCATGTCGCAGCTTTGCACAGCTGATCAGCAGAGGCCAGGTTTTTGTAGGCCCAAGAAGCACCCGCAGATCTGGTGGAATGTGCTGTGATCTAGAAAGGATCAGGTTTCTTCCTGTTCATGTCTGTTGCATGGTAGCCTTGACCCAAGAAGCAATTGGAACCTTCAATGAGTCCTGATCCACACTAGGACCAACAGGAATGATAAAAATAGGATTTTAGTGTTCTTACCTGTTAAATCCTTTTCTCTTTAGTCCATATAGAACACAGGTTCCATGTGGTTGAGTCCCTCATTTGGAGGGCAGGACACATCTCAAAAAACAGTCTTGTAGGTGGAGAGACTCTACTCCTCCTCCAGCTCAACCCTTCCCCAGCTCTCTAGAATGAATGCGACTGAAGTAAAACCAACAAGGCAAGCAGGAAAAGAAGAAGAAACTCTCCTAGGAGAAGAAAGACTCAAAAAGGACTCCACAGCCCAAGAAGGCAAGACCACAGAAAAAGGTCTCTTTCTCGGTGAGATATTGGTGTTCCATGTGGACTAAAGAAAAATGGATTTAAAAAGGTAAGAACACTAAAATCTTATTTTCTCTTATGTCCTATGGAACACAGGTACATTAAGAATATACAAACATTAAGTGCCCAGAGATGGGGAATGAAGGAGAAAGGACCTCACTCCTGTCCCCATGATACCGGAGTTCCTCAGGACTATTCAGAATCTGAATAGCCCAAACATAAAAAGTGTCAACGGACACTGAACTTATACACTGTGAATGGAGACCCTGCCAGAAGAAAGGAAATATTTAACATGAACTGATGCAGAAGGATGGACAAAAAGGGCTCAAAGACAGGTCTCTACAAAAACTCCCAGAACCAAACTATGGTCTCACAGAGCAGTAGGTTCCTTAAAAGCAGGAAAGGCATGAGGCACCCCAAGAAGAAAAATCCTGAAATCTGGAATGGTGGCAATACATCTCTGGATGAACACAAAGTGCTGAGATCTGAACCTTTAAGGAGCTCAAGCTAAGTCCATTCTGAAGAAAGGATAACACTAATGGAAGGTCAAACTCCTGAGATGGGACAGACTTATCCAAGCACCACTGGTAGGCCTTGAAAGAGACTGCCTTACGGACCTGAATCATACTAGAAATGAAGTCAGTGGAGAACCCGCATCTCCTCAAGATGTGGGCTTCATCAGCCATGCTGTCAAATTCATCTTTTCCACATCCTCGTGCCACAGGTAACCCTGGAGAAGAGGTCTGGTCTGGGAGGAAGGTGGAGAGGATCCTGAATGGAAAGACTAACTAGGTCCGCAAACCATGCCCTTCTGGTTCAATAGGGAGCGACCGGAGTACCATGGGGATGAAAGGAAACGGAGGAAAGAAATAGGAGAGGTGGAAGTTCCACAGGATCTACATTTCGGCAAAGGCCAAAGAATCTCCCCTCCGGGAGCAGGTGGTCAGAACTTTCCCTGGTAGACATGAGATCTATGGTTCGTACACCCCACTTTTGCACAATCAGGTAGAACACTTCCGGACTGAGTTCCCGCTCTCCTGGGTCCATGTCTTGGAGACTTAGGAGGTCTGCCAGAACTTTTTCTACCCCTGGAATGTAAATGGCAGAGATGGCTGGAACGTGGGCTTCTGACCAACCTAGAATGTACAGTACTGTACAAAGGTCTTTGTGCTGCGTCAAAAGAGCTTGTACAGAACATCTGGAAACCCATCTGTCTTTAAATTATCTGCATGGGAGAGACCTTGCTGATGCAGTATAACTACCTTGTGTCTTGCTGCTGTGCTCAGTCTTGCCATGGTGTATGACTTTTGACATTAAACGGTCTTCAGCAACCTCACCCTGTTAGCCAAGTTTGGCTGTTCCTCATCCAGTTTTATTCTCCTACACAGCTGTTTCTGTTTCAGTTAATGATTGTGTTTCAACCCACATATTAAATTGATGATCATTAGCACCTGTTTGGTATAATTTTTTAATCATAAACCTGACTATATGCCTACAATATCCCTGACTTTGTGTAAGTGTACCTAGAAGAATTGATGCTCTTTTGAAGGCAAAACGGTCATCACACCAATATTAGTTTGATTTAGCTTTTTCTCATTATTTTGTTAATTGACAAAAAAAAAAAAAACAAAAAAAAAACTATTAACATGTCTATTATTGAACGCATTCTTACTTTACAGCATTTTTTCACACCAGCACTGTATCTCACTTCAAAACAAGTGGCGGCATTGCGAATTCCCCCTCGACAGTTGATGTAAGTTTAACTCAAGGATCACCACACCACCACCGAATAAACGGATATTCACAGGGTGATAACACTTATGTATAAATCAGCTTCAACAAATGGTGCCTTATCACACCATATAAAGAGAGTAAATTGCTGTTCGTGTGCTTATACACAAACAGCTCAAAAGGTCTGCAGAGTTTCTTACACTCAGATGCCTACACCACCACCTCCAATCGAATAAGCTCCACTCCAGACATCCCCATGTATAACGCTCCAAAACTTCATTACTACTCTCAGATCTTCTCATAAAAATGATTTATTACAAAACATAATAAAAACATACAAAATCAATATCATCATTATATTTTTATTATGTTTTGTAATAAATCACTTTTATGAGACGATCCGAGAGAAGTAGTTAATTTTTTGGAGCGGTATACATCTGTCATAGTAGCAAAGGCTGCCGAGTTGACCGCTACCTTACCTGACATCTCATCCGCAGCTCCGTCGGGCAGGTCCAGCCTGAGCACGTTTGTTAGCGGCGGCTGCCGAGCCGTTCAGCTACCCGACAGCTCAGCCGCAGCTCCTTCCAGCGGATCCATGCTACATTTTGACGCGCGTTCACATTTAAAGAGAGAGGCACACTTTAGGGACTCCTCCTCTTCCTGGGCTGCTGGCCTTATAAACTCACTGGACACCACTCTCAGTCGCCCTTTCGTGATGTCCAGTGTTGGTGAGTGGTTGAGGTTAGTGCTGACTATCTGTCCTGGTTCTGACCAATTGGCTCTGTCCTGACTACCCACTCTGTGTATGAACCCGGCTTGTCTGAGTACCATTCTGGTGCAGAACCTGAGGCTCTGGTAGACTATCCTCTCTGTGTATGACCCTTGGCCTGGCCGACTACCCGTACTGGTACTGACTTGTGGCGCTGTCCGATTACCTGCTCTGTGTATGACACTTGGCCTGGCTGACTATCCATATGGGTGCTAACCTGTGGCTCTGTCCGACTACCCGCTCTGTGCATGACCCTGGCTAGTCCTATAACCCTTCTGGGTCAGACCGGCGGCCCTGGGTTGCGTTTCGCTCTGTTCATATTCCAGCTTGTCCGACTATCCACCTTGGTGTACAAGGGGTTGTCCGCTGCGCACCCAGCATACCAACGTTTCAGTGGATAACTTGTTGGGTATCTCGGTGGCTCTGGCACACTTCACTGGTTTCTGTTCTATACTGCCTGGTACAGGTGCGGACCTGTGGTGCAGTACCTGCCTTTGTTACGTTGTGGCGCAGCATTCTACCTTGTTACATTGTCTGTACAGGTGCGGACCTGTGGCGCAGCATCCTAATTTGATACCTTATCAGTACAGGTGAGTACCTGTAGTAGGTGCTCAGGTGTGGACCTGAGCCGGTTCTCTCCAGGTGGTCCGCTGGGCTCGGTTCGTTACTACTACAGAAGAACATTCCTTCCGGACGTCTTTATATTGTATGGTGTTCTTGCTGTACCGTTGCTCTATACGTGTATATCTTAATAAAGATTGTGTTACTTACAGTACTGGTCGAAGTCTCGTTTTTGATACCGTGACAACATCAAGGCGTTTGGAATGGGGCTTATTCAATTTGAGGTGGTGGTGTCAGCATCTGACTGTAAGAACCGAGCAGAGAAGATTAAATATTCTCTCCAGGCCTTTTGAGGCCTTATTGTGTATAAGCACATGACCAGCAATTTCAACATGTGAGTACCTGACTATTTGCTTTATTCTCTTTATCTGGTGTGATACGGCACCATTGGCACCATCTGGTTTTTGTCTTTTCACAGTCTTGAACTTGCTGGACCAAGAGCTCCTCTGGGGAGCGTTGAACAAAAGGTCATCCAGATAGGGTGTCATGGAAATGCCCCGGGTGTGAATGAAGGCCACTATGGCCCCCATAACCCTGGAGAACACTCGAAGCTCAGAAGTCAGGCCAAATGGCAGAGCTGTGAATGAATAATGATCTGAGCAGAAGGCAAAATCACAGATAGCGTTGGCTGTCTGAGTGGATAGGGATGTGTAGGTACACATCCTGAAGGTCTAGAGACGCCAGATACTCCCCTGGGCACACTACTTTGATGACAGAACTCAAAAGATTCCATCTTGAAGCATGTAGTTACCGCCGTCCTTCTTCAGAACCACAAACTGTTTGAAATAAAAATTTGAACTGTGCTGGGGGGGGGGGAGGTATTAAATAATGCTTTCTGAATACGAGACTGGGATAATTTTGCGGATAACTTTAAAGGGACAGACAAACCGAGGAGCCAATTTATTACAAGGGACTTGCAAATTGAGGTTTCTGGATGATAGCCATACCCTGTCCCCAACCTGGACGGAGACCGCTGGCAACAGTCTGCGATTAGCGTGACACTGATAACGCTGGAAAGAAGTGCTGAGGGTCCTCTGTACCTGTGCCCAAGTGGAGTGGAGTTGCCTGATATGCTCGTCCAGAGCTGGAATCTGCTGCGTCTGAAATGAGTCCGGAAGCAAACATGGTTGGAACCCGTAATTAATGAGGAACGGGGAGCTTATGGACGATGAATTAACCACACAATTCCTGGCGAACTCTACCCACGGCAACAGGTCGGCCCAATTGTCGTCATGATCGGACACGAAACAGCGTAGGAATTGTTCCAATCCTTGATTGGCACGCTTGGCGGTAGGTAGGCAGAAGAAAAGGACAATTGTATGCCCATTTAATCATAGAATGCCCTCCAAAATCTGGACACAAATTGGCTCCCACGGTCCGACACCAGCACCCTGGGTACACCATGCAACCAAAACACTTCTCTGGCAAAGACAATAGCCAACTCCTGGGCAGAGAGGCGGCCAGGAAGAGGCACAAAGTGTGCCATCTTAGAGAATCTATTGACCACCATCAGAATAAATGAATACCCCCTAGACACTGGCAATTTTCCCAAGAAGTCAATAGAAACATGGGACCAAGGACACTTGCCATTAGGCACTGGTTGAAGCAAGCCAACATGGAGGTGTCTAGGGGACTTGGCATGGGCACAAGTAGTACAGGCTGCCGTGAAGGTGGTGCAGTCAGCATGTAAGGAAGGCCACCAGAATTGATTTGTGAAAGAGACCAAATCAATTGGTCCCTACCTACGTACCCAGCTGCCTGCGATGCGTGATAGGTTTCGAGTAGGCGGGTACAGAATGGATCAGCTACAAAACACTTGCCCACTGGGGTATCAGGGGGTGCAGCAGCTTGGGTAGCAAGAATCTCCTCCCCCAGTGGCGAAGTGATGCTGGTTTGCAGAGTAGCCAAAATGTGATCTGGCTGAATAATGGGTGCAGGAACCTCATCTTTACCAGTCTCTGGACCAAACTGCCTGGACAGGGCATCTGCCCTAACATTCTTGGAACCGGGCAGGTAGGCTACAATGAAATTAAAACGGGACAGAAACAAGGCCCATCTGGCCTGTCGAGAGGACAACCTCTTAGCCTCAGAAAGATATGTCAGGTTTTTAAGGTCTGTCAGGATTAACACCGGAGTCCTTGTACCCTCCAGTAGGTGTTGCCATTCTTTAAGAGCTAGAATAATCGCCAGGGGTTCCCTGTCCCCAATCCCGTAGTGACTGAGCACTAGACAACTTTTTGGAGAAAAAGCCACATGGTCTTAGCATACTCCCTGAGTCCAGGCGCTGTGACGGTATTGCCCCTACCCCAGTCTCAGAGGCATCAACTTCCAAAGTGAACGGAAGGGAGGGGTTAGGGTGGGACAGTACAGAAGCGGATGCAAAAGCAGATTTCAATGTCACGAAGGTTTGTTCAGCTTCCTCAGACTATTGGGAGGGATTAGCACCCTTGTGCATAAGGTCGGACAGTGGCTTTACAATCGTGGAGAAGTCTCGAATAAATTTCCTATAGTAATTGGCAAAGCCAAGAAAGCGTTGGATAGCCTTGAGTCCCTTGGGACGTGGCCATTGCAGAACTGCTGCGAGCTTATGCTTATCCATAGCAATGCCGTCTTTAGAAATCACAAAGCCCAGAAAAAGCACCATAGACTTGTGGAACACGCATTTCTCAATTTTGCAGAATAATTTGTTCTCACGTAATCAGAGTAGAACTGTGGACACATCCTTGATGTGTTGCGACAAATTGGACGAATGTATGAGTATATCATCAAGACAAACCACTACACAAGACTGTAGCATGTCACTGAGGATGTCATTAATAAACTCCTGGAACACTGCAGGAGCGTTGCATAGCCCAAAAATGCATCACTAGGTATTCATAGTGTCCAGATCTGGTATTGAACGCCATTTTCCACTCGTCACCGGCTCTTATTCTGATCAGGTTATATGCAGCCCTTAAGTCTAACTTGTTGAAAATGGAGGAGCCTTTCAACCTGTCAAATAGTTCAGTGATGAGTGGTATCGGGTAGGCGTTTTTGGACGTGAGCTTATTCAGGCCACGATAATCGATACAGGGTCGTAACTCGTCATTTTTCTTTTTCACAAAGAAGAAACCAGCCCCCGCAGCGAGGTTGACTTCCTGATAATACCCCTCTCTAGAGCATCCGAAATATATTCCTCCATGGCCCGATTCTCCTTCCAAGACAATGGGTATGTATGACCCCGAGGAGGAATGGCACCAGGAGGCAAACCAATAGCTCAATCGTAAACCCGATGTTGTGGCAGAGCGCTAGCCTCTCCCTTATGGAAAAAGTTGCTGAATTGACGATGTTCAGCCAGTATGGAGGGAGAGGTACACATGATCTTGGTAGGGCGTGAAATACAATGTTTAATACAATATTCAGACCAAGCCGTTATCTTGCAAGTCTGCCAGTCAAACCTAGGGTTTTGCAGATGTAACCATGGAAACCCCAGGATGACAGCATGGTGAGGAGACTGGATAATCTGGAAACACTGTTTCTCTGTGTGGAGCGCCTCAATACGCATAGACAGCGGTATAGTTTCCATGGTGAGCTGAGCTGGTACCAACGGTCTGCCATCAATGGATTCGATAGCCAAGGGAGATTCCCTTTCAATCAGCGGAATCTTGTGTAACGCAGCAAACAAATTATCCATAAAATATCCGGCTGCACCGGAATCCACCAGGGCCAGAACCTCCACCGAGAGTTCTGCCCATGAAATTACAGCCTGGACAGTGGGTTTCTGATTTACCAGGTCTAGGGACTACTGAACGCCACCTAGGGCCTGTCCCCCAAGGTAACCTAGGTGCGTTTGTTTCCCGGCCGTATAGGACAGGTACGCAGCAAATGCCCAGCTTGGCCACAATATAGGCAGAGGCCCTGTCTGCGGCAATGAGCCCGTTCCTCCTTGGTCAACTTAGTGAACACTAACTGCATTGGTTCACCACTCTCTTGGTTACACTCAGGAGGCATGGGAGGTGAGGGAGGCATGGGTGGGAAACTTTGACTTGCCTGACCAGAATTTCTGGCCCGCTACCTGCGGTCCTTGGACGCAATTCGCTCCCTGATGCGGGAATCAATTAATATGGCAAAATCAATGAACTCATCCAGATTGTTTGGCAAATCTCTGGCTGCCGTCTCATCTTTAATACGATCAGAGAGTCCCTGAGCGAATGCTGCCACCAGCGACTCATTGTTCCAGCCTACCTCCGCTGCCAATGTACGAAATTCAATAGCATAATCCGCAACCATACAAGAACCTTGTTGGATTTCCATTAATCTTTTGGCAGCAGAAAAAGCTCTTCCTGGGGCTTCAAACACTCTACAAAAGGCACACAAGAACTCCCTGAAGTTCTTCATACATGGTTTGGCTGATTCCCACAAGGGATTGGCCCATGCCAATGCTCTGTCCATCAGCAAAGAAATCATAAAGCCCACCTTACTTCAGTCACTAGGAAAGGCTTGAGGAGTTAAGTCCAGGAAAATCTCCAGTTGGTTAATAATCCCTCTACACAGGGTGGGTTCGCCATCATATCTTAGAGGTAATGGAGCGGTGGAAGTTAACCCTCTGCTCGAGCTAGCTTGCATCAGGGATTGAGCTCCCGGTGTCGTAACGGGGGAGACCACCGGGGCTTGTACTGGTTGATCTAGATGAACGGTGCGCTCTAATATTGTTTGTACGGCCAATGCCAACTGGTCCAAACGCTGCTCATGTAAATCCATCCTCCAATGGATACTTTGTGTATTACCTTCACCTGTACCGTCTGAGGTCATGGCCCTTTCATACTGTAACGGTTTTATGGACACTCAGACACAGAAGGTTTAGATAAAACACAGTTTTATTGAAAAAAAACACAGAAAAAGAATAACCCTCAGGTTACAGTAATCAATACCCACACGGGTCCAGTATATATATATATATATATATATATATATATATATATATATATATATATATATATATATATATATATATTAAACAGCAATAATATAATACTGACACAGGTCAGGTACAGTTTGTGTGATTCCCAAACGAGACAGCAGTGAAATGGTTGCTATTAGGCCAGGAGGACAGACAGGCCTCACAACGCAGAGAGTGACACAATAGCGACTAAGGCCACAGGAGTAAACGGAGGCCCAGGACAAGTGGTAGACTGCCGGAGCAGTAATGGAGGACTGCAACTGTAGGCACAAAGTAATGCCCAACTGAGACTGCAATGACTGTGACCCAATGTATAATGCCACCAACCTCCAAGGGGTTAATGAACGCTCAGACCTGGAGTCGACTGCCAGATAGTGAGAACAGCCTGAGGCGCCCAGGAATATACCAACCTCAGTTTGTAGCAGTAATAGGTCAAGCGTACCGTGGTGCAACCAAATGGATCTATCACACCGGGGTGTTGGATCACGAGACACAATAGGTGACCGGGTCACAGTAACAAGGCTGCCTGAGTAGCAACGAGGCAAAAGAGGATCTGTCCATAGACAGAGAGGACACCGGAGGACAGCCCTTAGCTGGATACCGGATGGAGCAGTGGGCCAGGCCTGAGCGATACCCAGAGCAGGAATGTCTGCCAAAACCGGTTCGGTACACAGAGCTGGAACATCAGCGGGGCCGGATCGGTACACAAAGCAGGATCGTCAGCAAATCCAGGTCGGTACACAGAGCAGGAAAGTCAGCCAGGCTGGGTAGGCACACAGAGCAGGAACGTCAGCCAGTCCGTGTCGGCACACAGAGCAGTAAGGTCAGCCAGTCCGTGTCGGCACACAGAGCAGGAAGGTCAGCCAGTCCGTGTCGGTACACAGAGCAGGAACGTCAGCCAGACCGGGTCAGTACACAGAGCAGGAACGTCAGCCAGGCCGGGTCGGCACACAGAGCAGGAAGGTCAGCCAGTCCGTGTCGGTACACAGAGCAGGAACGTCAGCCAGACCGGGTCAGTACACAGAGCAGGAACGTCAGCCAGGCCGGGTCGGTACACAGAGCAGGAACATATACAGGCAGAGTAGTCAGGCAGTCCGGGTCATACACAGGAATCACACAAAATACTGGAGCAAGCGCTAGCGACGGGAACACCACGAAAGGGCACCGGAGAAGTGACAGGGTTCAGTATTTAAGGACTAGTACTGGGCGGAGCAAAGCCACACCAACCAATAAAAGGCATTAGGAAGTAGCCCTGTCAGAATGTCGCCAGCAATAGCAAGGGCACTGTGATACGTTTAAACCCAAATAGCTTTTTTTTTTATTTGTTTTTTGTTTTTTTAAATAATATCGTTTTAAAGGGTTAGTAATGTTTCATAACAAAAGCAGCTCTAATTAATCATCACAGTATTTGGGCCTTGTTATTTCAATTCTGTCAGAGCTGTAGTTCAAGAGTAATTGAATGATAAAAGTATCCCCCTCCCGCCCCTTTTACCGATGTAACACTAATCAGCTCAGAGCAGCAGGGTGTGTCCAGGTAGATTGCAGAGAGGGACAATCTTCAATTAAGATAAGGGAAAATGCTAAAACAAACCTGTCATGGGGTGCAGGGTTTACCTTGTGATCACAGTAAGAAGATTGTCCCTTGCTGCGAGCTGTCTGATTCCACATCTGAGGGGAGGCGGCTTACACTGGGTAAAAAGGGGTGGGAGGGGGATACCTTATCATTCAATTTCTTGAACTACAACTCTGACAGTTTTGAAATAACACTCTCTATGGCTCAAATACTATGAAGATTAATTGGAGCTGCTGTATTTGTGAAACAGTACTATCCCTTTAGGCTTATTCGCTAAATGCTCTAACTAATGATCATAACTTTAAAGGGATGATAGATCCACTTTAACAGCTGACAACTTAGAAACATGAGTGTACATTCTTTATATTATTTGTTTAGTACTTGGATTATACTTACACTATTTGGGCCCACTCTCTTTTCTCTCCTTGGTTGCTTTGGAGCTTTTATCTTGAGATATCTATTTTGAGAGGACGTGCGGAAAGGAGCTGCCCTGAACCTGGCTCTGGGTCAGGTACCATTTACCCAGAAAAGTGCAGTTTCTGTCTGTCATATAAGTTACCATTAGCCACTTATTTTGTGAGTACCCATGTGTGGGGTGAAATATGGGGGAGGAGCTAATATCCTGAGATGTTATTTGCACTAGCGAGCCCCTTTGTGCTCTCTGGTTTTTGTTGTTGCATTGTTAATAAAGGGTAAGGAGCCAGAAGCAATTAATAGATTTTTTTATAAAGTTTTCTTTGACAAGACTACATAATAGATATTCTAATTTTATCCTTTGCTACGAGGTACAGGATGGGTGGCATAATCCTTACTAAACACTACTTATCTGCCTTGTTATTCTCTATTATACTCCTTCCATACTTGTTATCCCCCCCTTTTCCCCGTTCTGCTTCCCTCTCTTTTTCCCTACTTTCTATCCTCTTTTGTCTTCTCTTTTATGATTGGGTTTTCAATACATATTGTGTCACATACTGTTCTTTGTGTGAGACTTAAAATCCTGTATGCAAGATATCTTAATATGCTACTTCAGATAACTGTGTACTTAATATGGATTTCTTATGTACTCATTATTGTATTCTGTTCTTTATTTGCATGAATAAAATACAATTATGAAAAATAATTAAAACAAAAAATAAGCAAATTAAATAATAACGCCGGCGCAAAATAATGAAATGAGCCCAAGGAGATTAAATTGTCTGACACCGTTCACAAGCTATAATTCTCCAAATGCGTATATAGTCATGAATTCCCTATGGGGAAACTCACAATATATAACTGCACATGGAGTGGGCTAACTTTGATTACAGTTGTAGCAGACCATAGCCCTCAAAAATCAAAGATGTATGAGGTCAAAAAGAAAAAGAATATTAAAGTGAACAAAAGATGTGTCAGTAGGTAACAAAACAAGTCACCAACATTAGCCAAGCAAACCACCTTAAAGAAAAATGATTGTGAGTCTGTTAAGTAAAAGACTCATGGTGTATACACAAATGTAAAAAAAGGACATATGGGATGCAGTTGAACAGACTTAAAGGGATAGTAATACTTCGTTTTATCTTTATTTTATTTTGTATGCATTAAAAAAACATGAAGAACGATATTAGTCTGATCTCTCAAACCTTTATGGTTTAAGAGATATTCACAAGCAAAGTTTCCCCCTCCCGCCCCTTTTTCCTAGTGTAAGCCATCTCTTCTCAGATGTGAATCTGGTTGTAAGACCAGACAGATAACAGCAGGGGACAATCTTCTTTGTATGAAAACAATGAAAGCCCTTCCCCCTTTGACAAGTTTTTCAGCTTTTTCCGTTATCTTAATTGAAGATTGTCCCTCTCTGCAGTCTACCTGGGCACCTCCCTTCTGATCTGGCTGAACAGGGGGGGATACTTTGCTTGTGAATATCTCTTAAACCATAAAGGTTTGAGAGATAAGACTTATATCGTTCTTCATGTTTTTTTAATGCCTACAAAATAAAACAAAGATAAAATGAAGTATTACTATCCCTTTAAGTTCAATAATTGCGCACACACACACACACACACACACACACAGAGTAGTGTGTAATCAAGACTACATGTGAGATCTATATTTCTGTCCATTCAAAGCGTACTTGCTTTTGCAATCAAGTAAGGGGCCATCTATCACCTGTTTATATACATAGTATTCTAGTTATTCTCACTCACTGCCAAAAATTATATGTTACCAAGCTGCTAATACGGATCGGACTCTCTTTAGAAGCTCAACACCACACACCTTAGTCAATAAGTGTTTTGGGTTGAGAGGAGATATATATATCCAGAATTATTGAGTTTCATATTCATACCAATCATTGGACTATTTTTATTCACAATTTATTTATTCAATCTTAAGGCATCGATATATGTCCTTTTTATTTATTTTTATTTTGATTACTTTTGTTATTATTAACCCCTTAAGGACCCTTGACGGTCCTGGCACGTCATGGGTTGGTGAGCCATAAGGACCCATGGCATGCCGTTTGGAGAGACCAGAAATGAATGCGCACAAAAAAAAAAAAAAAAAAAAGTTTATGGTTGCCCATATGGACGTTAATCCTACACTTAGAGGGTCTACTTTGTTTTGCTCTTCTCCCACCTTTTCTTTCATGTTTCTGCCACTTGGATCTGAGGTTTCAGCTACAACGAAGGAACCAATAAGACTTTAGTGGGGACCAGGCCATTCACATTGTGGACTCATTAGTTGACCAGTATACTGACTGAGCTATATGCACTTAGGTCTGCTAGTGAAAGTTGTTATATATTATCTTCCTCCATACAATTTGTTTATTCTATTTGACATTCTGTAAATCCCAAGCTTTCAAAACTTGAGATTTGCTCCTATGGGCAATGCCACTGGAGACACCCTCCTGTCAGGAATCAATGCACCCTTCAATGCATGAGAGATGTTATTGGCATGTTCTCTCAGTCATGTGGTTAAACTGCATATATTTCTACCTACATATAACAATCCACATGGACACTGCAAACAATAAACAACATATTTAGTTTGGCAAGAGATAAAGTCCTTTATGACTAATTTTCTGCCAAATCTGTCTTTTACAAATTCTGTTATAATGATGTTAAAGGACTAATTAGCGCACAGTCATCTTCTCAATAAGCAGGTAACCAAATTCAGTAAAAGACAAAAACAAGACAACAGTGCAGACAGAATTCATCTAAGCATAGTATTTGCTGTTGCAATACACCTTCACCCTGTTCTCAAATGGAATCACACTCACTTGGTTGAGATGTTTTAGACTGCATCTCAGTGTGATAGCTCCCCTGGCATAAACCCCAGGATGGTTAACACCTCTCTAATTGCTGGTGTTTTCCACAGGTCCTCTTCATTTCGATACAGGATGCCCATGGAGAATAAATAGACTCATTGGGAAGTGTATCAAACCATCCAATAGAGCTCTATATGGCTGCCAGTCTCACAGTTGGGTGAATAAGTTTAAAAAACTACATGTAAAAGAGAATTTTAGTCTTACCTGTTAAATCCTTTTCTCTTAGCCCATACAGGTTACTGGTAACTCTGGGAGGCGAACCGCCCCTTAGTAGGCAGGAAAAATTCTCAAAGTGTATGCAGGGGGTGGAGCCTCCCTTCCCTCCTTGGCTGCAGCTAGCCAATCAGCTCCAGAAAGATTTGAGACACTATGACTAGATAGTAAAACGGAAGAAGACTCCTGTGAGCATGACCCTGAAGGACCCCCACGGTCTACCACAGGAGAGCCAAGCATGGTTTCTTTACAGGGTGGGAGACCAGTAACCTGTATGGACTAAGAGAAAAGGATTTAACAGGTAAGACTAAAATCCTCTTTTCTCTGTCATCCAATACAGGTTACTGGTAACTCTGGGATGTCCAACCATTAAGTTTTCCAGAGGTGGGAAGAAGGCAAGGACCAGGCGCAAGGGCCCCAAAGTCACCAGAACATATATGAACCAACAGATCAGAGATAGCCCAACAACTACTGAAGCGTCAACTGACACAAAGAGGGGTAACAGCACCCCATGAACGTTACACAGCACACTGAACTAGAACCAACAGGGTTCAAAAAAGCAGGAAGCACTAAGAACCAAGGAAAATCCTAGACAGGCAATACTGCCTCCCGGATTTTCCTCCCAAAGCTGGCATCAGCCGATATCAACACTGTAGTGCTTCGAAAAGGTGTGCACAGATGACCAAGTGGACGGCTTGCATAACTGATCAGCGGAGGCCTGATTCTTGTTAGCCCAAGAGGCCCCAATAGATTCAGTATAATGAGCCGTGACCCTGAAAGGGACATGCTTCTTCCTCAATTCATAAGCCTTGTGAATAGTGGACTTCACCCAAGAAGCGATAGTCACCTTGGATGCAGGTCTTCGTGCTCTAGGACCCTCAGAAATGACGAACAGAGCGCCAGATTGCCTGATAGACTCAGTGCGTTACACATAAAACTTGAGACAATGCACCACGTCTAACAAGTGGAGATCCCTCTCCTTGTCAGAGGTGGGGTCAGGGCAGAAAGAGGGCACCACAATCTCATGACTGATGTGAAACTCAGAGACCACCTTCGGCAGAAACTCCTTAGAAGTGCGAAGCACTGCCTTGTCCTTATGAAACACCAAATAGGGTGGCTTAAAGGACAGAGCGTGTAACTCTGCGACACGCGAACTGACAATCGCCAGGAGAAAGGCCATTTTCCACATCAATAGGAGTAGAGGAATAGTAGCCAAAGACTCAAAGGGAGGGCGCTGAAGGACGCTCAAAACCAAGTTAAGATCCCACTGAGGAGTGGGAGACTTGAAAACAGGATGAGTATGAGCAAAGTCTTGACATCAGGAAGGATGGCATTGCGTCTCTGAAAGAAAACAGAGAGAGCACAAGTGTAGGATTAAGGTTTCACCCCAGAAATCGCTATAATAAACTTATCTGGCAGGCGAAGGGTTAATCTGCAGAGGAGAGAAGGAGAGTCTAAGCCCTGCATAGGATAATCACCCAGAAACGCTCACAAAATGGCTGTCACGGCGGGAGCCAATCAGAAACAAGGGCGCGAAACAAGTGCTCATGGTAAATGTAGTTTTTCCCAAAAAGTACCCTAAACAGTGCCCAAAGCCCTCTGAGCCCCCAAACACACCAGAAACATGAACCGGATGATAGAGCAAGGGTAGACGAGTAAAATGAGCCATCTCTGAAGTCGCTAGGTTAAACGGTTGCAGAGATACGTCCCAAACAGTATAGTCCCATGGAAGTGAATGGAGCAATGGCGTCTATGCGGTAAAGCACACCTTAAAGACTCAGTACTCAATTTTCACAAATATTAAAGTAAAACATAAAAAGGTGTAAATCATCAAAAGAACACGTGAGGATACCAAAAAAAACCACTAACCCAGTAGGAAAAGTGGTAGAAAACCCCTAATAAAGTGCCAAACCAGCAGTTAAAGGGTGAAGTTACCATATAAACCTGCTCCAAACACCCATCAGACATACAGATATACCCAATGAGTGCAGGAGTGTGCAATAGGAACTGGAGTATTACATTCCTGTGCGGAGGGGCACTGTGGGACTAGCCTGGTGTTGTCTTCACCAAGGAACAAATCCTTCTGGAGCTGACTGGCTAGCTGCAGCCAAGGAGGGAAGAGAGGCTCCACCCCGTGCATACACTTTGAGAATTGTTCCTGCCTACTAAGGGGTGGATCGCATCCCAGAGTTACCAGTAACCTGTATTGGACAACAGAGAAAGTAGCTTCTAAGTGCAATAAGACAGGATCATGGATTATATATGAAACACAAAATGCATTTCATTGTAACCAAAAAAATATAAATAAATTAAAATTGTTGAAATTCACAACATATAAATAAAACTTCAATAAAATAAGGCCCAACGTGTTTCGTGAAACACTATCACGTCCTCAGGAACTCCTAACAAATAGTTCTCCTTATGACATACCTTCAATATATATAGAGAAATGTATCCCTTCCATCAACATATTTGCTGTCAAATATTCATTGTCATGTAGTGCTGGAACACAAAGAAAGCATCCCCATCCCTCTATCAGTGTGTTATGCTTTCCACCTATGGAACGCTTTACTTCACAGGTCATTTTCCTTGGATCCCAACACCATCAGAGAATATCCTACTTTCATCTCTATTCTCCGATGGAGATGATCACAACAGTATGTATTATAAATAAAAGGGACACATATATCCCAAACACATAAATAGAAAAATCTCCTCCAGTAGATTTTTCCAAATTCAGTTGATCTCATCCCTTCAGGCATTGTGTAGTCTGCCAGCACATGGTTACTACGAAATTTGTAATAGACAGATCTGGCAGAAAATTTGTTGTAAAGGCCAAACTAAATCTCTCGTTTATTGTTTGCAGTGTCTGTGTGGAATGTTATATGTAGGTAAAACTACACACAAATTAACCACATGATTGAGAGAACATGCCAATATCATCTGTAATGCATCAAGGGATGCAATGATTCCCAACAGGAGGTTATCTCAAGTGGAATTGCATTGAAAACTTGGGATTTACAAAATGTCAAACTTGGTATCAGAGGTGAAGATGTTGACCGCATCTTGACCCAATGTGAGAATAAGTGGATTTTTTGTTTGCTTACTCTTAAACCTAATGGACTGAATAAGGATTGTCCATTACACATGCATCAATAATTTGATGTGCTTCCATTCATTGGTCTATTATGTTTCTGATACCTCTGTCTTTTCATTTTGAGATTTTGACCCTTTACAGGCCAAGTTATACCAGGCAAATTGTGAAGAGGTGAACTGCAATATTTGTTCAGTTACACTTATGTCTTTTATGGAGCGATTCCTTCTGGTAGTTACAAGCTTCGGCTTCTTTTCTTCCATCCACATTTTTCTTGTGTTTCCCACAGACATAAATGTATCTTTTTAAGATGTTTTTGTCATTTAGTATACATTGACAGTATTCATCATTATGGTTTCGGTCCTTTACAACCCAAAGTGATTAGGGTATCTCCCTTTTGCAGATTTGACAAGGCTAATGTTTTTTCTAGTCATATGGATTTGATGCCATTAATCTATGATGTTATTGTGCACAACAATAAATTTATTGCCTACGAATGACATTTTTTCTTTTTGCAGTACTTTTGGAGTATAATTATGTTTATGTACAGATGGGAGCGTGATGACGTAGTGAACGGGAGATGCGGCCTGCGTGTGAGGAGGCGGAGGTGAAGGAGGAGGATGCAATGGAGTTTGGAACGCTGAGTCGATTGAGGGAACTCTAAAGACTTTGGGCAGTGCGGTCGAGCTCTGGATGGCCTAGTGTGAAAGTGGCTGTTAAATCTGGACACTGTTACCCGGAGGTCCATCTAAATATGCAAGAAGTGGGAGGAAAGAGGTGGAGGTGAACATCAAGAAACGGAGTTGGGTGGAGAAAATCTTGTCTTGGAGACGGAGTTCTCTCCGGAGAGGGCCAGCTATGGTCGTGCAGAAGATATGCAATTGAGGTGGTATTTTAAACAAAGGCCTACAAGTTAAGTGAGAGATCCGCTCGGTGAATGGTGGAATATAGCGGTAATAAACGGGTCGCTGAGGAGTAAAGCTGGAGTGGATGATTATGTAAACGAATGGGCCACAGTGAGTAGCCTATTTGGGCGTTAAACAGAAGGAAAAGCATTATGTTTTTGTATTAGAAGTTTTAAACGGCTTGACCCGAAATAAACAATAATTTAATGAGTACCAAGGCAAGTGACCTGGAGAGGAGTTGAAGAAAAATAGCCGACTCCAAAGGTTTTTTGGAGGTTTAAAGCCCAACTGAGCTAAAGCACCGCACTGCATAAAGATAAAGATAATACAAACTCCTTTAAGCCTGGATTGTGGAAAAAAAAAATAAAAGATGTACTGGATCGAGTGATTTAAATAATATAAGGCCTGAGATCTTATTATTTTAAGGGGCAAAGAGCCCATCGCCATTTGTATATATCTCTGGATGATAAAATGGGTCCTAAGAGAGATAAAGATAAAGAGAAGCGGTTGAGTATTGAGAAAAATAAACATATTAATACTTATTATTCTCCTAGGGATACCTCAAAGCAAAGTAAAAATCGTAGTCCCCGTGTAGAGAATATGGTATTGGAGACACATAATGAGGATTTGGATATTGCGAGATCGTACGACCAGCAAAGAGGGACTGATTGCCTACAGGCGGTTACGCAGGAATTAATGACATCGATGATGGACAATTTATATCTAAAGATTAAAAGAGATTTGGAAGAAAATACGACTGAGTTGAAAATAGAACTTAATCTAATGTCGGTTAACCTTACAACACAAAGTAATACGATATTAAATATTCAAGAATTAAATCAGATTCGAGAAGAAAACAAGAGTCTACGTAAAAAAATTACAGTTCTGGAGGATAACTTGGGGGATATGGAAGATAGGTCACGAAGAAAAAATGTTCGAATAAGAGGAATATCAGAGAAGATCCACCAAGAGGATCTGGGAACCTATCTCATGGAATTTTTTCAATGTCTTTTACCACAACAAGGCTGGAATCTAGACAGTATGGAGTGGTTCCACAGATTGAGGAAGCCCAAAGGGATAAGCGAGGATCTACCTAGAGATGTTATCATTAGATCTGTCAACTGTCAAGTTAAAGATAGATTGTTAAAGGAATTCAGAAAACAGATGTTACAGGATGATAGATATAAATGTTTAAAAATTTTTTTGGACATATCTCCAGTTATTCGCCAGAAGAGAAAAAAATCTGAGTCAGTTGTGGGGGTATTGAGGGAGGGAAACATCCCATACAAATGGGGGTTTCCCCCATCAATAAAAGTGACCTATAACAATAAAATTTTTCATTTCAGAGATCCTGTTACCGCTAGGGAGGAGATTCAGAAGTGGGGCCTTGGGATAGAGGGTTGATGGGTTTAAGATAAAGGTCGAAGTAACTGGTATAGGATTTTTTAGTATAAGAATGGTTAAGATGTAGAAGATGAGAGGAGGGTGATTCTAGTGAATGTTGGAGCTAGGTTGAGATTAAGGGTTTTTTTTTTTTTTTTTGGTTTTTTTTTTCTTCTTCTTTGGACACGGGTTAGGATTAAGGAATATATTGAGATATTTAAGATAGTGCATGTAGAATTGGTACTAGATAGAAATAGCACGAATACACTATGACGTTTATTGGCGTAGAGGATGATCACATCAACATAGAGGTTCAAAAGGAAGGAAAAGATAGAGAGAAAGAAAATACTTGAGTTGATATTGAGATAGAAATATTTAAATGTAAGAATGCACTATAATGATTATATGGAGTAGAGCTTGACCACAAAAGATATTGGGGTGTTTTTTTTGTTTTGTTTTTTCCCCCCCAAGGGGGAATGGGTATTAAAGGTGGTATTAAGGTGGGTGTTTTTTTAAGTTTTAGGAGAGGGTTATTTTAATGAGGGGGGGGTAGAAGTGTTTTGTGTGATGGTATGTTTGGTGGGTTGGAAAGTGGGGGGTTTATGAAAGGGATGAGAGTTAGGAGAGGGCTAGAAGGAGATGATAGATGATTCGTTTTTTATATTTTGGGTGGGCCAATAGTTTGGTTTTGGTTTAAAGTACATCTTTTTTGTCACCTCCGCTGATTACAAGTAGGCATTGGGAGGAAGTTGGTAGGAAGACTAGTCAATGTGTTTATTGACGGGGAGGATAAGGGGTTTAGAGGAGAGATGGAAGCAGGTGGGGCGACTGTTCCTTCCTTTGCAACCTCACAAGTGGAGGAGGTTTTTTCAGCTTGTGGTCAAGAAGGACTACAGTTCTTGGGTTTGGTTAAAGTTGTGTTTTTGGATCCAGGAATCGGGAGAGAGAAGATCCAATGTCGTTGTATTTGTTTCATGTAATGTGTTCCAGACTGGCAGGTATAGAGGAATGGAAATAAAAAGAAGGATGGGTGTTATTTATCCAAATGGTTAGAACTTATCACTTGTAATGTAAGGGGATTGAATCATCCTGTAAAAAGAACAATGGTTTTTAAGTTGATAAAGGAACAGAAAGCTCAAATAATACTGTTACAGGAGACATATTTATTGAAAAGATTTTGAGAAGTATTTCTCAGATAGATTTGAGTTCAAAATGTGTGCTGCATTGCCATTAGATAAAAGAAGAGGGGTAGCGATACTTATAACTAAAGAGATAGATTTTCAGTTGGAATTTCAAGAAATAGATGAGGAAGCGAGATATATAATTGTGGTAGGGAAGATCCAGAATGAATATTTTACGTTAGTAAATATTTATGCCCCAAATAGTTCTACGGAAAAATTTGTGAGAAATCTATATAAGAAGGTGGATAAGATCAGGAAAGGTATGCTTATTATTGGTGGGGATTTTAATTTAGTATTGGATGAAAAAGTGGATAGAATTTCAGAGAGAATGGGGAAAGTTTTGAGGAGGGGTAGGAAAGATCAATTCCTTCAAAATTTATTAAAAAAATATGACATGTATGATGCATGGAGAGTATGTAACCCAAATGTAAGGGATTATACATGCTATTCAAAGACCTTTGATTGCTATTCTAGAATAGACATGTTTTGTGTAAATAGACAGGTGATGGAAGTGACTCAAAAAGTTCTTATCCAGGATATAACATGGTCTGATCATAGTCCAGTGATATTGGATTTGAAAGTAGGTGGAGAAGGGAAGGTAAGAGATAGCTGGAGACTGAATAATAGATTAATACATACAAAGGAAGATATAGATAGTATAAGAACTGTTATTAGGAACTATTTTAGGGAAAATGAGGGGGGAGAAGTGGCAGACACTGCGGTATGGTGTGCATTTAAGGCGGTCTTACAGGGACATTTTATAAAGATGGGAATGAGAGAGAAAAAGAAGAAAGGCAGCTCTTTGACAGATTTGTATATTGAGTATTACCACAAAAATACATTAAATAAAGCAAAGCCTAGTGTTGAGAGGTCGGAAGAAATTTCGGTGATTAGGAACAAAATTAATAAGGAGTTGTTAGAACAAACTAATAAGAATTTAGAGTACTTAAAATCCAAATGGTATTATAAAGGAAATAGGGCGGATGAATTGTTAACTAATCGGGTAAAGGGTAAAAAGGCCCGTAATAAGATTAATAAAATAGTGATGGAACAGGGTGTTCAGCAAGTTCCTAATAAAATAAGTGAAGCGTTTGCGCAGTACTATAGTAACTTATATAATATTCCGGCAGAAAATGTTGAGATGCGAGATTTTTTTGGTGGAAGAAGTTTTCAACATCTTTCGGAAATACAGTTAGGAAAACTAAACCGCAAATTTGTTAAGGAGGAAATTAGGGTAGTGATTGATGCTATGAGGGTAGATAGTGCCCCTGGTCCGGATGGGTACTCAAATCTATCTATAGAAAGATTCCATATATTTGGTTAAGTATGATTCAAAAAAGCTTGCGTCATTTTATTTGGAAATATAAGGTCCCTAGAATCAATCAAAAATTATTATCTCACAAAGTTGGACAGGGGGAGTTAGGGATGCCGATAATTATGGATATACATAAAGCATGTCTATTCTCACATATAATTAATATATTGAAAGAAAATGCTGTGAAGGAGTCGTGGTATTATATTGAATCAATATGTTTCGGGAAAATAGATTTACAAGATTTTTTTTGGAATGTTCATAGTCTGATAAAGAAGGTGAAATTTGGAGGATTTAAACACTTACACAGATTATGGCTTAACATAAAAAAAAATTTTTAATATTCAAGGGAAAATTCTGGATTGCTTACCACTTAGAATATTGGAGGCTAATATACAAAATTTGAAACTAGATCGGTGGAGAGTAAATGGAGTGAATGATATAGGAGATTTGTTCAATGGTAATAAGGTTAAAACATTTCAAGAATTGAAAGCTCAATATAGTCTACCTGAAGGTGAAATATATTCATATATGAGAGTGAGTTACTTCCTGTTGAGGCATAGGATGGACCATCCATCAAAAAATATTTTGGAGTTCATAGAGATTATAAAAAATCCTCTTAATAAGAATTTGATTACTTCCTGTACAAGGTTATTATTTGATTTGAGAGTGAAACCTGTGTTTCCAGCTCTGAAATTGTGGGAACGAGATCTACAGCTGGAAATACAGGAAAAGGAGTGGTTACGAATGTTGAAGTTGGTCAATCAGGCAGTTCACTGCTTAAATTTGGTAGAGACCCATTATAAAATGGTAAATAGATGGCATTTGGTGCCATCTAGGATGCATAAAATTTTTGACACGGCTCCGCATAATTGCTGGCGTTGTAATGCGGCTTATGCAGACGTTATGCATGTCTGGTGGACATGTAGAGAAGTCCAGCGTATGTGGAAGGAGGTTATCCAACGGATTGAGGAGATGTGTGGGATAAGGTTGGATTGCAGCCCAGGACAGATTCTGCTTCATCTTAACTGGCCAAATATGAGTAAAGCATATAGGATGATGATAACCCATGTCTTGATTGCGACAAAATTAGAATTGGCAAAATGTTGGAAAACGAGTATTGTACCGACATGGGCTGTTATCAAGTCACATTGCAAATATACTTTTGGGATGGAGCAGAGTCTTACCAGATGGGTTGGGGTTAAAAAAGGATGGTTTGAACTGTGGCAGATGGCATTGGACGCAATAGATTGATAGTGGGGTAGAGCTACAGTAATTATTCTATTTAAAGGTATTAACGGTATAGGGTTCACTTGAGAAGATACCTGCCAGTCTGGATAATTGTACTATTTTGTCATTGTATTTGTCCTTTATGTAATTTAAATGAATATGAAAAGTAATAAGGTTCATATAGTGATGTATGTTAAACATAATACTTTAATAAAAAGTTTTCAAAAAAAAAAAAAAAAAAAAAAAAAAAAAAAAATTATGTTTATGTACAGCAATAAGTTTTTTGACATTGTTATTTTTATGTATTTTTATACCACTTGCTGTTTAGAGAACGCTACAACAATTTAATATATTTTGGGACAGTATTGTGATTGATCTGGAATCCAGGCTTGCTTAGTCTTTTTGTTTCCTTTCTTTTTTTTTTAACCCCTTAAGGACCCTTGACGTACCAGGACCGTCACGGTCCTTGAAATACTCAAGGACCGATGACGGTCATAGTACGTCACATACTTTTTACTTACAGCGCTCTACCGGGAGTGCTGTAAGTAAAAATAGGGCCTGAAATTGACCGCTCCAAGATTGGAGCGATCTCTATCAGGCCCCATAATGATGCGCCGATACACGCGACAGGTCACGTGTACCGGCGTGTCCAAGTGCTCCTATGCGGTCATTATGGGACGGAAATGTCCCAGGACCGCCGGTCCTTAAGGGGTTAAACATGATTTATTTATCCTTTGTTTTTAGATATTTTGTCTTTCAGACATGTCTGATTGTCCACATCATTGAGTCACTCAATTTAATTGCCTTTTCAACGCTTTCAATTATGATGTCTGTGGGAGGTCCTTAACATTTAAAAAAAGCTGGTCTCTCCATAGAAATCAAGTGATTTGCCTTACAAGAAGTATGTTTTTGAGAAATGTGCATCAGCCATAATAGACGCAGAGACTTAGGTCTTCCTTTGGCTTATTCTCTCACTTTTGTTAAAAACTTAAGATATTTTCCACAGTTTGAACTATTTTTCGGCCATTGGATATATCTTTCATTATAACCTCCTCTGGTGAAGTGATTTAGTTTTCCAAAGGCTCTTTTTAGGGCTGGTAAAAGGAAAGGTGTATATATCTATTTGCTATGGGGTAATTATTAAATTAAGCCCATTTAGCTGCAGCCCATATGTCCTTTTTTACATGTGGGAATACACCACAAGTCTCCTACTTTAGGAACTCACACTGAATTTTTCTCTATGGTGGTTTGCTTAGCTAATGTTGGTGACTTGTTCTGTTACCTACTGACACATCTTTTGTTCACTTTAAAGGGATAGTAACACTTCGTTTTAACTTTATTTTATTTTGTAGGCATTAAAAAAACATGAAGAATGATATAAGTCTTACCTCTCAAACCTTTATGGTTTATGAGATATTCACAAGCAAAGTTCCCCTCCCCGCCCCTTTTACCTAGTGTAAGCCATCTCTTATCAGATGTGAAAAAAAGAACAAAAACAAAATAAAACTATATAAAAGCTATAATAAAAAAACAATATATAAATAAAATAATAGGGTATTTATTAGAAACACAAATAGAAAACTGCACCAAAAGCTGGTCACAGAAAATGGTTTAAAATCAATATGAGAACACACAGCCCAATATAGAGGAATAAGATGCCGGTTATATAGGCTCTGTATAGTATATTTGGGACTAAGTCTGTATGAGGCTGATGCATATAACTGAAATGGTCAGCTTCTTATTTAATCCTCATACACAGAGTATAACACCCCATCAGTACAATAATCTGCTCACCAGAATCCCCGTAAATACAGGCACATCAAACAACCGATGATCTCTGCACCGGACTCCGCTCTTAGTTCCAGGCACCCGTTCGTCTCCAGTGTCCACTAGTGAGGCTCGAGTCCTTTACTGTGCGGCCGTATTGTACTCAATCGGTTACAAGTATGTGTACTCTTGGGGTTTCCTCTCTTAGAAAGACTGCGTCCTCTTAGTAGATAAGTTCTATAATTTGTTCAACGCGTTTCTGGGCTCGTGGCCCCTTCTTCAGGAAAGTTCAAAGTTATTGATGATTCTAAGCCGCGAAAAAACGCGGGATGATGGCTTTTAAATCTTAATTAGGCAATCAACAACCGAACCATCCTTTTTAAAAAAACTGGTAATGGAAATTTAAAATGTTACAATTGTTCAAGATGTTACAAAGGTTGAAACATGTTACAATCATATAAAAAACATATACAAAGTATCTGTACAAATAGACACCATGCAATTCAATCAAAGAATAATCCCATTATATTGTAATTATATAGTGCACAAAAAAGATGACATGCTGTATAGCGGAGGCAGAAAGTTACTAACGAGATCCTGATATAAGATCACAAGAACACATTTAATAAAACATGTGGTGAGTGGGAGAATGGACAGATCAATGTAATTTATCTGCTGTACGATGTGAGGGTGTACCGAGACTTCCCCGATCTGCTGTGCAATGTGAGGGTGCACCGAAACTTTCCCGATCCCTCCAAGCACAAGTATCATAAAACCCACAACTAGACCCATGTATGGCAATAGTCACACAGTTGTCACACAATATCGTAAGCTATATATTGTGCACTGAGTGGAAGGGCTGGAATTAAATCGGTCCCTCCATTATCAGCATTCCAGGAAGATGTTTGTGACTTTTTTGTTTAGTAAATCACATATCATATATAGTAAAAAGGAACATGACTCTCCTATATAATGTTCTAAAATATACACATAAGATGCCGACCCACAATATACCGACAATGTGAGATAGTGGGCGAGCGTCTGAAGCTTAACAGCGGAACTAATAACTATCCCATAAAAAAGGACATTAGAAAAATGATATCAGACCGCATCGACCTACTTGTATAGATACACGAAGGTTGCATTATAGGATGCAAAATATATGAGGCCGATTTGACACGAGGGGGGAGGAAGAAGTTAATCAAATTAGTCTGATAAAGAGCTATATCTGAGCCAGATATACAGCAATGCTAAGGGATCCAGGGGAGGGAAGGGGCATTGATGCCACACACTCAAAAAAGTGTTGGTAATAGATTGGGCGGTCCCCTTTGGGGGACAAGGTGTAAAAAATATATAGAAATATATAATTATAAAAATATATAAAAATCTAAGAGAATATATATATTTGTATCCTTCCAATGGAGATTTTTAGATAGAATCAGAGGTACCATATGAATGACATAGTTAGTGTGAAATAGGTAACTCGCCTATGGGTCACTAAGGGTAGATGTTAATATAATCCCTTAGAGATGTTGATTGAATCACAGACACCATAGGTCCAGCTCCTCATTGATCCCCTCTGGTTGCAATGTGTGTAGCTTAAATATCCAATAACTCTCCCTTTTGGCCAATAGTTTAAATCTATCACCTCCTCTCTTAGTTGGATCCACATGTTCTATGCCCAAAACTTTAATGTCTGCTATACTCTTAAAGTGGGCACAGTCGTTACGGTGTTTAGATACTGAGTGTTTCCTGTTATTTTTTATAATGTTATTGCGATGTTCCAGGAAACGCTTTTTGAGTGGTCTAATAGTCCGCCCCACATATTGCATTCCACATGCGCATTCCAATAGATAGACTACATAGTTGGTATTGCAGTTGATGAACTGTTTAATTTGGAAGCTTTCTTTGGTAACATATGAGGCGAAAGAGTTAGTTTTGGTCTTAATAAATTGACAAGTAGTACATTGTCGATGTCCACATTTAAAAGTGCCCTTTCCACATAATGCTGTGACCTGATCCTTCAAACTTTGTTTCCTAGATTTCATGAAAGAGGGTGCCAATTTACTTTTTAGGTCTGCCGCCTTTCTATATATAAATCTAGGTCTTTTTGGTAGGATCTTGCTTAAAGCCTTATCTCCCTCCAATACTCTCCAGTTTCTTCTAATGATTTTCTCTATTTGTCCTGAAGCAGAGGAATATTTGCTAATAAAGGGTATATCTGGTATCCTCTCTTTCTTGGCTTCCTTAGATGCTTTCTTATTTTTCTCAAGGAGTTCCCCACGTGATGTATTTCTGGTCTTTTCCATGGCCAGATCTATAATTTGGTTCTTATAACCTTTTTCCAGGAATCTCTTCTCCAGAATGGCTGCTTGGGCCTCAAAATCTTTATCATTGATACATTTCCTTCTTATTCTTAAAAACTGGCTATATGGAACGCTCTTAAGCCAGTTAGGATGGTGGACACTGCTAGCTTCAATATATCCATTCACATCCACTGGTTTGTAATGGGTTCTAGTTTGGATATTTCCATCTGTACCGCTGTTTATTTCTAAATCTAGAATTATCACAGAGGTTCTACTTATCGTGTATGTGAAGTGAAGACCCAGATGATTCCGATTAATCGATGATAGGAAGTCATTGAGACTTGCTTCTCCACTTTTCCAGACTAGTAAAAGATCGTCTATATATCTTGCATAAAATGCTAGATCTTGTTGGTGATTTTTCCAAATGTGGACATCCTCCCATATTCCCAAAAAAAGATTTGCATATGAAGGGGCGAAGCGTGTACCCATCGCCGTTCCCCGTATTTGACGGTAGAATGTATTATTAAACATAAAATAATTATGTTGCAAAATGAATGTGATACTATCAAGAATAAATTGGATTTGTTCTCTTCTTAGTTCTTTATCCTTCATGAGAGTTTTTTCTACTGCTTGGATCCCTTCATGGTGTTCAATAATAGTATACAGTGAAGTGACATCACAGCTAACCCAGATGAATTCCTGTGACCATATTAGAGAATCCAATTTCCGTAATATATCTGTGGAATCTTGTGTATATGAACGGAGCTTTTGTACATATGGTTGAAGAAAATTGTCTATATATTGGGAGAGATTACTAGTAATAGAATTAATACCAAAAATAATAGGGCGTCCGGGAGGGTTAGTCAGATTTTTATGGATCTTTGGGAGATGATAGAAAATGGGTATTATAGGATGTTGGATATTCAGAAATTGGAATTCCCCCTTGTTCAGTATACCTTCTACATGTGCCTTGGTTATGAGTGTATAGTATTCCTCATGAAACTTTGAGGTAGGGTTATAGTTGGCAAGATTTCATAAAATGAGCGATCATTCAAAATTCTTTCAGCCTCTTTGATGTAATCTGATTTGTCCTGTATCACTAAACCCCCTCCTTTATCTGCTTCTCTAAAGATGATAGATTCATTTGCCATCAGCTGTTTTAGACTTTGTTTCTCTTTTAGAGTTAAATTTTGATCAATCCTGATTGGTTTTTGAAACATCTTCCTAATATCCTTGATCACCAAATCCATGAAGGCTTCTATATGTGGCCCTCATGTATTAATAGGATTAAATTTAGATATAGGTTTAAGGTCAGTATGTTTAAATTCTAGATGCACTTCCTGGTCTGGGCATTCTTTGAAATTTTCTTCCTCTAGTTCTATCAGGATATCGAGGGTTTCCCTATCTTGGTTGTTCTCCATCATAGGATCATTCTCCTTATCTTTTTTTATAAAATATTTTTTCAAGGATAATTTTCTTATGAATTTATGGAAATCCACAAATAACTCAAATTCATTGGGAGTCATATTCGGTGCAAACTTCAAACCTTTTCTTAAGAGTGAGATATCATCATTAGTCAAGGTGTAAGAGGACAAATTGAAGATTCCTCCCAATCTGTCTCCATCTGATTCCGTCTTTTCTTTTCTCTTGTTTCTATGTTTCCCTCTTCTGACTCTTGGGACCTTTTTCTCCTCATCGGTGTTTTCTCCAGTTTGTCTCGATCCTTGTTCCACTCTCTTCTCAACCACGTTTCCATGGGTGTACTCAGAGTCTGGGACAAAAAAGGCTGTGGATTCTGAGGGTTATTGTTCTTTGGTCTAGCACCCTGTCTATCATATATCCCCTTCTTTTTGTTATTACATACTCCTTCTTCCATTAATCTTCTCAGATGTGAGTCTGGTTGTATGACAGTACAGATAACAGAAGGGGACAATTTTCTTTGTATGAAAACAATGAAAGCCCTTCCCCCCTTGATAAGGTTTTCAGCTTTTTCCATTATCTTAATTGAAGATTGTCCCTCTCTGCAGTCTACCTGGGCATCTCCCTGCTGATCTGGTTGAACAGGGGGGGGGACTTTGTGAATATCTCTTAAACCATAAAGGTTTCAGAGATAAGACTTATATCATTCTTCATGTTTTTTTAATGCCTACAAAATAAAATAAAGTTAAAATGAAGTATTACTATCCCTTTAATATTCTTTTTCTTTTTGACCTCATACATCTTATTTTTGAGCGCCATGGTCCGCTACAGCTGTATTCTAAGTTAGCCCACTCCACACGCGGTTATATATTGTGGGTTTCCCCTTCATAGGGAACTTGCGACTGTATATGTATTTGGAGAATTATAGCTTACTTGTGAAAGGTATTGGACCAATTCATCCCCTTGGGCACATTTCATTATTATATACATTCTCCTTTTATATGTGGCAAGCTCGTTCTTTTTGCCCCAACATTATTATTTCATTTTCTTCTTTTGTTTTTATTTTAATAAAAGTTACATGTTATCCTTATTTGCTCATGTCTTTGTTCAACCCATTAGATTTAAATATCTGAGTGCTAGTATGGCAGGATATCCTTTTCTGTTTTACTTATCCATACCCTATGTTAGGCTTTAGAAGAGACAGGCTTATGAGCCTAAATCATAGTACAAATTACCTCAGTGGAGAAACCTTTTCTCCTCAAGATGTGGCACACCCCACTGTTGCAAAATCAGGTAGAAAACCTCTGGATTGAGTTCCCACTCTCTGTGGTCCAAGTCTTGGCGACTTAGGAAATCTGCCAGCCTGTTTTCTACCCCTGAAATGTGCACAGCAGTGATGGCCAGAACATGGGGTTCTTCCTTACCTAGAATCAGAGGAGGGCTGGCCTGGGGGGCAATTGCCCCCTGGGCCAGCAATATGTCTGGGCCAGTGGGCCACTGCCTCACTTAATCTCCATCTTCTCGCTATAAGTCAAGTTATACTAGTGATACCACAGCGCTTCCAACTGAAACAGAACTACACAAATTATATCACAGAGCTACAATCCAAATGGAGCTACACTAGTAGTATAATGCATTTCCCTTGTAAGCTCTACAGTATTACTAGTGTAGCTTTGCTTAAATTATAAGTTCTGTAGTATCAGTAGTGTAGCCCATTTCTACTGTGAGCTAGGTGGTATTGCTTTACTTCATGATATTAATGCCACTTTTAAAATTAACAAAAGGGTGTGGGCTGGGACAGTGGGCTCAAACAATAGTAGAAATGGGCCACTTGATCATATTTTCCCTCCGGGCCACAAGTTGCCAGCCCTCCCCTGCCTAGAATGTACCTCACTTTGAGCCAAGTGGTGAAAATGCAAGCGACACCTTGACAGTCAATGTAAGCCATGGCATTGTTCGACTGGACCCTCACAAGGGCCAGACATCCATATTGATGAATGAAGGGACTCCTCCGCAGTCCACCTGCCCTGGACCCCCTGGTGACCCAGAACCGTACACCAGACGCTCAGGCTGGTGTCCTTCGTGTACAGAGTACATACTGGCATCACAAAAGTGTTTTCCTGTTCCAGTTTGCATCGCACAGCCAAAACTGAAGGTCCTGGTTGGAAGAGGGAGATCCAAGTGCGCTGGATTCTTAGTAAGGCGCAGCTTCTAGTGTTGACACTAGCCTGCCCAACACTCTCATATAATCCCTGATCATGGCCAAGGGCCACTCCACAACCTGAGACACCACCTGAATGACCAGAAGAATTTTCTTCTCCAGCAGAAAAACTTTTCCCTGGAGGGTGTCAAACCTCATCTTGATGAATAAAAGTTCCTAGGAAGGTACCGGAGAGGGCTTTAGCATGTTCAGAATCCACCAGTGGTGGACCAGTAGCCGTGCACAGTCTTGGACATGCTGGGCCAATAGATTCTCTGAGGGAGCCATGAGCAAAAGATGGTCCAGATAGGCAGTCATGGAAATGTCCCTGGTGTGAATGAAGTCCGCTAAGGCCACATCAACCTGGTAAACACTTGAGGAGAAGCCAGATGAAATGTAAGCGCTGAGAACTGGTATTGATCTGAGCTGAAAGCAAAAAGCTGTATGGGTGGATATAGATGTGCAGGTACGCATCCTAAAGGTCTAGAGACACAAGATACTTGACTGGGCACATCGTTGCAATGACCGGACTCAAAAATCTCATCTTGAAGCATGTAGTCACCACACATTTGTTGAGACATTTGAGGTCCAAGATGGGACAACCACTGCTAGACCACAAACCGGCTGGAATAAAAACATGAACTGTGCTCTTGGGGAGGTACTAGAATCAGAACCTGCTTTGCCAGCAGTGAATTCACTGCCTCTAGAAGCAGCAGAGCCATATCCGGCTCTTCTGGCACCCTTTAAAAAAAACAGAAAAAAAAAACAAACAATATGGTGGAAGGGATACAAAATCTATGAGGTACACTTCTGAAATTACCCGCAAAACCCACTGGTCAGTGGCCGAAGACTCCCAGGTGTCTCAAAAAAGGTGAATACGCCCCCCTACAGACACCAGCAGGCCAGGAAGAAGATTGCTTGATAGAATTAGCCTGTGGAGCTACTCACTTGGGATGCCACTACTGTCTGGGCTTGGAGGAGGAGCATATAAGCGAGGCTTGCGAACCCTGTGACCTTTGAGCATCAATTTGGAGGGGGGGGGGACAAAAAAGAAGCAGATTACTCACCATAGGGTTTGACTCTATTACCAGCGCTAAAAATAAAACAGGCTTTTTTTTTTTAACTCAGTTTTTGCTATCCTGTTACCCGACTTGTGAAAACAAAATCAGCGGTAATTCTACTTATCGCCAGTCTAAAAAAAGCCCATAGGAAACAAATAAAAACAATTTGCAATTAGTATCCTATTACCCATGCTCAGTATTACCGCCTGTTTTGTGTTTACATTTAAGTCAGAAATTTTGCGCCTCAGAGGTTGAGGAGTAGAAGCCATAATGACAGTTTCAAAACCATCGTTGTTCGAACAAAAGCAGTGTATAATACAGTATACAGCATAGAAATCCGACAAAGTGCCCCCCCTCGACATTTTAACCCCCCCTTTTAAAAGTCGACTTGCAGTGCTTTCTTTCACCACGTTATTCTGACAAATATTGTTCATAGTCCACAATTAACCCTTCCGCTTCCAAATCCAACTTACAGTGCTTTCTTATACCACATTAATCTGACAAATATTGTTCATAGTCTACAATTAACCCTTCCCCTTCCAAATCCGACGTACAATGCTTTATTGCACCACATTAATCCGACAAATATAGTTCATAGTCGACAATATTAAATTATCTATGTAATTTATATTAAAAAAGTACTTCAGACCTCAAGAGGGGTATCATGACCCCTCATGACACCCCCTAGCATGGTGTTGACAATTGCTACCTTTATTAATTAAAGAGCATATAACCTATGTTTCACATAGGTTATATGCTCTTTCACATAGGTTATATGCTCTTTAATTAATAAAGGGGGCAATTGTCACCACCATGCTAAGGGGGTGTCATGAGGGGTCATGGTACAGCAACAGAAAAAGCAGGGGCTTTACTGACAACCCAACCACTTCATAAAGAGCCTCAGACACAAGCGTAAGACACCTTAATGTTGACCAAAAGAACAAGTAGATTCTCCTTGGAAACCTCAGCATGGACAGCCTCCATCAGCTGTTCACCCCACACAGGGCAGCCTTTTAACCAGGCAGAGGCAAAAACAGGTCTAAGTACCATTCCATGGCCGTAAAACTGGCCCTGAGGATAGTAGAATCCAGCTTCTTTCCTTCTAGATCCTTCAGGTTTGCAAATATTGTTCATAGTCTACAATTAACCCTTCCCCTTCCAAATCCGACGTACAATGCTTTATTGCACCACATTAATCCGACAAATATAGTTCATAGTCGACAATATTAAATTATCTATGTAATTTATATTAAAAAAGTACTTCAGACCTCAAGAGGGGTATCATGACCCCTCATGACACCCCCTAGCATGGTGTTGACAATTGCTACCTTTATTAATTAAAGAGCATATAACCTATGTTTCACATAGGTTATATGCTCTTTCACATAGGTTATATGCTCTTTAATTAATAAAGGGGGCAATTGTCACCACCATGCTAAGGGGGTGTCATGAGGGGTCATGGTACAGCAACAGAAAAAGCAGGGGCTTTACTGACAACCCAACCACTTCATAAAGAGCCTCAGACACAAGCGTAAGACACCTTAATGTTGACCAAAAGAACAAGTAGATTCTCCTTGGAAACCTCAGCATGGACAGCCTCCATCAGCTGTTCACCCCACACAGGGCAGCCTTTTAACCAGGCAGAGGCAAAAACAGGTCTAAGTACCGTTCCATGGCCGTAAAACTGGCCCTGAGGATAGTAGAATCCAGCTTCTTTCCTTCTAGATCCTTCAGGTTTGCAGCATTTGCCAAAGGCAGAGCAGTAGTCTCAGCCAACCTGGAAACAGTGGTTTCCACAGTTGGCGGAGAGGCATACTGCACCAAAGCGGCCTCGGAAATGGGATACTGTTTAAAGAACCTCTTGGTAATGGACAGCCATTTGTCTGGGGTATTCCACTCATCCAAACGGATCTGATGAAAATTGGCATTAGGAGGAAAAAGGTTGAATATTTCTTACGCCTCTGGAAGACATCAGCACAAGACCCCTCATCAGAGGTGTCAGAGACCTGAAGCTTTCCCAGAACAGCTCTAATGAGTCCCTCAGCTGAGGCAAGGAGGACATGCTCATAATTTTCCATAGGAGTAGAAAGGGACCATTATCCTTATATTCACCCTCATCCTCCCCTTTTGACAATTCCTCCTCTTAGGAGGCCCAGATGTAGGGGCCACATATTTAAAGGTAATGGGGGGCTTCCAAAACTATTATACCCCATGAAGGAAGAAAGGTATTTGGGCCACTGAAGACAGAAGTGTTTTTACCCAAGTTGGCTCTTGGTCACTGCTGGAGGGCCCCAGAGGAGTAGTGGGGGCCACAGAGCAAGAGGGAAAGAGAAATCCAAAAAACGCTCTAAAGAGCCCTGTTTCAGAAGAGGAACAGTAAGTGAGTGAGGTAAGGGACGCCCCTGAATCCTTAGCCTTAGATTTACCTGACCATTACACCCTGTTCCAAATTATTATGCAAATGATATTTAAGTGTCACAAAGATTAAATATTTTGTTTTTCAGTTTAACTCATGGATGGCATTGTGTCTCAGGGCTCTTTTGATCACTGAAAACAATCTCGGACACCTGTGATAAAGGATTGCCAGGTGAGCCCAATTTAAGAAAAAACTACTAAAGGTGGGTGTTGCACATTATTAAGCAGAGCACCATTTTCAAGCAATATGGGGAAGAAAAAGGATCTCTCTGCTGCCGAAAAGTGTGAAATAGTTCAATGCCATGGACGAGGTATGAAAACATTAGATATTTCACGAAAACTTAAGCGTGAACATCGCACTATTAAGAGATTTGTGATTCAGAGCACAGACAGGTTTGTGCAGATAAAGGCACATTGAGGAAGATTTCTGCCAGATCCATGCATCGGATCAAGAGAGCAGCTGCTAAAATACCATTACATAGCAGCAAACGGATATTTGAAGCTGCTGGTGCCTCTGGAGTCCCACGGACATCAAGGTGTAGAGTCCTCCAGAGTATTGCAACTGTGCATAAACCTTCTATTCGGCCACCACTATCCAATGCTCACAAGCAGAAACGGTTGCATCGGGCAGAAAAATACATGAAGACTAATTTTCAAACAGTCCTGTTCACTGATGAGTGCCGTGCAACCCTGGATGGTCCAGATGGATGGAGTAGTGGATGGTTGGTGGACGGCCACCCTGTTCCAACAAGGCTGCGATGTCAGCAAGGCGGTGGTGGAATCATGTTTTGGGCCGGAATCATGGGAAGAGAGCTGGTCGGCCCCTTTAGGGTCCCCCAAGGTGTAAAGATGACCTCTGCAAAGTATGTGGAGTTTCTGACTGACCACTTTCTTCCCTAGTACAGAAGGAAGAACTATGCTTTCCGTAATAAAATCATCTTCATGCATGACAATGCACCATCTCATGCTGCAAAGAATACCTCTGCATCAATGGCTACTATGGGGATAAAAGGAGAGAAAGTCACGGTGTAGCCTCCATCCTCCCCTGACCTCAATCCTATTGAGAACCTTTGAAGCATCCTCAAGCAAAAGATCTATGAGGGTGGGAGGCAGTTTACATCCAAACAGCAGCTCTGGGAGGGTTTTCTGACATCTTGCAAACAAATTCAAGCAGAAACTGTCCAAAAACTCACAAGTTCAATGGATGCAAGACTTGTGAAGCTGCTATCAAATAAGGGGTCCTATGTTGAAATGTAACGTGACCTGTTAAAATGTTTAAAAGTTAAAATACTGTTAAAAGTTTGATTGAAATAGCTTTTGATTTCAGTAAATATGCTGCAAACACAACAAATGACAATTTTCAGTTCTTTACAACCTATAAAGTGTTTTAAAACTTACTGTGCGTAATAATTTGGAACAGTGCATTGTAAGTTTTTTATGTTTAAAAAAAAATACTGTTATCATTAGGAGGTTTGTTCAATAAAATCTGAATTGTACTCTTAATAGCTGAAAACATGAGAATTATGCTGACTGTTATTTACATCAATTATTTAGGTAAATGAGAAAAATATCATTTGCATAATAATTTGGAACAGGGTGTAGAATCTGACATCATGACAGTAAAAGTGTCCAACACTAGTAGTAACTATCCCCAGATTAACCATTCCCCTTAGAAACCCCAGAAAATAAACTTACCTGTCAAGCAAGAGAGAGGTAAAATGGAGTGCAAAACAACTGCCAGAAAGCCAGCAAAACAGTAATAGTCTTCTCTGTTACCTAGCATTAGCTACCCTCCAGCCACAGACAGTCTTGGACCCCCCCCCCCCCAAGACAACCAGGAAGTGAACCAGATGAAAGGGAATGAGGAGAAAAGAAGAAAGAGCCCACTCTGACATCTGTACGTCAAACAGTTGCAGAGATATGTCCAAATGAAGTTCATCCATAGAAGTCAATGGAGCAAACATGGCGGTGGCACAGGCTCCCACTCTTAAAGGGGCTTAAAGGGGCACAAATTCAGGCCATACAACAATAAACATGTCACAGTGCCTTACCTCGGCCTGCGCCGTTCAGCCAGGAGTAGGGTTCTGGACGGACGCTCCTGCATCACTAGCAGCATTCCTCTGCCTGCAGCCTAGTCTGATTCCTGGTTACTGGCAGCATTGAATCAGGCACTTGACTGGACACCTGTTATAGGCCCAGCATGGGGGACCTAATTGGTACCGCCTTCTTCTACACCTTTATAAACCTCTATGGGCCTGTGTATCAGTTACCCCTACGTTGGTGTTCTGAGCAGTTCATTATCTAGTATTCCTGATTCTTGTGTATGATCCGGCTGGTCTGTCCATCCATTCTGGTGTTGACCTGTGGCTCTGTCTGACTATTCTCCTTGTGCATTCCGATTTGGCTCAGATATCCTTCCTGGTGCAAACCAGTGGCTCTGGATGACTACCCGCTTTGTGTATGACCTAGGCTTGTCTGACTACCCACTCTGGTGTTCACCTGGGGCTCTGTCCACTGCGCATCCAGCATTCCATCGCTTCAGTGGATATACTATCTGGTGCAAACCCGTGGCTCTGGCTGACTACCCACTCCGTGTATGACTTTGGCTCGTCTGACTATCCTATCTGGTGCTTACTAGAAGGCCCTGTCTGTTCGCTCCTACGGTTGGTTCCATTATTCAGATATCCTTCCTAGTATTGACCTGGGGCTATCAGACTCCCAAGCTACTGACTGCAGGCTGAGTCAATATCACTCTTGGGCGTTATCGTACCGCGAGACTCCAGTAGGCTGAGGCCTAGTCTCAGACAGTGTGGTGGTGATATTGGGAGACTGCTATGCCTGATACAGTACTCGCCTTTTCGATCACCCACTGTGTGTATATATTATATTGCATTACTGTATTATTCTCATAATAACGTTTATATTAAACATATTGTCTCACTCCTGGTTCTGCTTTTGCCTACCGTAACAAAACACCCAAGGATCCAAAAACCCCAGGGGCCATGCAAGGGGAACCAGAAAAGAATCCCGAGACAGTGGAAGGGCTAAAAAGGAGACCCAAAATTAGTGCAAGAGCCAACAAGGGCTCAGAGTAAACCTCTGTGTGGACAGGCATTGGAGAGTGACAGTGTGGGCCAAGGCACTCAAAAGGGTACTCAACAGTCATCTTTCTTCAGGTTACCATTGTGGTTGAGAGTAAGCAAAGCCCCAAGAGACTCTGATGGGACAGAAAACTTGGCAGCAAAATTCCCTCCACAACACTACAAGGATCCATATAGCACCTGTACACTGGTAAATCCACTCCAGGGGAAGCCCAATAATGGTAACCCGCCAAATAGGGGAATTGTGACAGCCCCATATCTATCAGGAAAACAATTAAAAAAATCTAAAAACTAAGAGTGTTGCATGCCCATTCATTCACAAGGCAAGACACATTCTTACTGGAGATTACAGAACGGGGAAAGGGTTTAGCTGAAGGGGGGGGGGGTGTCTCCACCTACAAGACTCTGTCTTTTGAGATGTGTCCAATAGGAGCGACTCAACCCCATGGTACCACTATTCCATATTGGACGCAAGAGAAAAAACTATTAAAGCACTTACTGGAATGTTATAAGCCTGACAAATAATTAGGTTAGGTCCTTAACCATTTGTGCTCAGGGGGATAAAGGGGGAGGGGACAATGCAGGCTATTTTTTATTTATTTTAATATTTTCTTAAGAGCCTATCTCCAACAGCTAATATCAGTGTACAATCATTTTGAATTATTGTTACAAGAGGTTGAGGCATATCCCTCACCTAGAGGAGAGCGGTCCAAAAGGAGTCCGGAAGCAAGAGACTCCCCTCTGCCTCCGCTTCCTGAATGCCTGTTCAACTAATTTGGCTTCTGATGTAGGATCAATCCTCCAGAATGAGCCTTTTCCTGGCTCCTCCTGAGAACGTGGCACTTTAATAAAGTATCGATTCAAAGATAAGTTGTGACGTATGGAATTCTGTGAAGAGACAAAAAAATAAAAGAACAGTAAATTTAGAACTAGATTTTATGCTTCAAAACAAATAAAGAACTTTACAGATGCTAACATTAATTACAGTGCATAAGAGTATATAACACCAGTTAAGTTTTAGGTGTTTAGGTTCCTTTAACTCCCCTCAATATCTGCAAAGCGTGTATGTCAACCAAAATCACGCAATATGAATTTCGCATTCAGACACACTGCAGGCAAGTAGCGTATCAAATACAGCCACACATTAACATAGAACAGTGCTTCTTTTCACTCTGAGATGGAAGCAAAAATAGGATTTTAGTCTTACCCTGTTAAATCAAGGTCTTGAAGGTGGAGCATTCCCTCTCCATCAGGCTAACCCCGCCACCACCCTTCCAGTTTTTGTATGAGACATGCTCACTGGATAGGACAGCAAGAGAAGAAGAGGTAAGCTCCTGTGAGAAAAGACCCAGGAAGTGCTCCAACGTCCTTCCAGGTGAGGCCAAGTGAGATCCCTTTTCTATGAATGACAGATTTGTATTCCATAAGAACTAAGAGAAAAGGATTTAACAATATGGGATACAGATACCATAGGATATACCAACAGTAGGCTCCCAGTGGTGGGAAGTAATAGAAAGGACCTAGCCCCTGTCCCCATGATACCACAGTTCCCTAGGACTATCCAGAACTAGGAACAGCCCAAACATAACTAAGTGTCAACAGACACTGAAAACAGTAAGCACAGTACACAAGAACAAGAGCCAACCAGGCTCTAACAGTTAAAGAATAGTAAGGCACAGGAAAGAGTCAGCCCTTATACAGACAGTACTGCCTGAAGGACCTTTCTGCCAAAGCTGGCTTCAGCTGAAGCCAAGACATCCACACTATAGTGTTTGGCAAAGGTGTGCACAGACCAAATCGCAGCCTTTCACAGCTGTTCAGCCAACGCCTGATTCTTCTAAGCCCAAGAGGCTCCAACAGACCTGTTGGATTGTGCTGTAACACTTAAGGGAACAGGATTGTATGTCCTACGAATGGTAGACTAAATACAAGTTGCAATGGTGTCTCTGGAAGCAGCCTGGCCTGCCCTATGACCCACAGGGATGACAAACAAAGCATCAGTCTTCCGAAAAGACAGAGCACAACATCCAACAAGTGGAGATCCCTCTCCTAGTCACATTTAGGGTCAGGACACAATGAAGGCTTAACAATCTCCTGACTGATGTGGAACTCAGAGACCACCTTAGGAAGGAATTCCTGAGATGTATGAAGAACAGCCTTCTCCTTTTGAAAGGCCAGGAAAGGAACTTTTCAGGATTCAGCCTGCAGCTCAGCCACTCTGCGGAGAGAGACTATGGCCAAAACAAAAACCATATTCCATGTCAAGAGACGTAAGGAAATGGTAGCAAAGGACTCTCAAAGGGACGTTGCTGCAAGATACTCAAAACAAGATTAAGGTCCCACGGAGGTTTGGGACCTTTTTAGGGAGAAAGCATGGGCTACCCCTTGAAAGAACACCTTGACATCTGTCATGATAGCAATATGTCTCTGGAAAAACACAGAGAGCAGAAGTCTGAACCTCCAAGAAACTTGGGCTGAGTCCTTTGTTCACACTATCCTACAAATAAAGACAGGACCACCGGTCAAACTTCCGTGAAAACAGATCCCTGTCTATACATGAAGAATGAAAAATGGACCAAACCCTGTGGTAGGCCTTAGAGGAGACAGGCTTTCTAGCCAGGATCATAGTGAAGACAAGCTCAGGGGAACATCCCTTTCTCCTAAGAATGGAGGCTTCAACAGCCATGCAGTCAAAGCCAGCTTCTCCACATCCTCCTTCCAGAGGTACCCCTGAAGGAGGATGTCCAGTCTGGGTGGCAGTTGTTCCTTGTGGCCATCAGGTGTATCTGAGGGAGACCCCACTTCTGTACAATCAGGACGAACACTTCTGGATGGAGTTCCAAAGCTCCTGGATGTACTTGACCTTGGACCAAGCATGAGTGCTACAAGTGCCCCCCTTGCTTGTTGACGTAAGCCACGGTCGTGGCTTGCCAATTAGACTCCTACTGGATGACCCCTCAGCTGAAAGGTCCAGTAGACCAGAGAAAGTTGATCTCCCAGAGCTCCAGAACACTGATGGACTGTAGGGACTCCTCCACAGTACAACTGCCCTGGATCCCCAGGTGTTCCAGAACCGTATCACAGCCTCACAGGCTGACATTCGTCGTGACCATGGTCCACTCTGGGATCACAAACAGCTTCCCTTGCTCCAAGTCCACCACAGCAAATTGTGTCTGACTCCCGGAGTTATGGAGAGCTGCTGATCCAGGAGGCCCAGATTCCCGTGCCACATCCAAATGAGGAGAGTCTAGAGTTCTCTGGTGTCAGCCACAGAGTAAAGCCAATGCTTCTAGGTAAACACCATGCGGTCTGCAACCTTCTTGTACTTTCAGACCTGAGCCAAGGACCATTCTGGATCCTGGGACACCGCCTGCATGAGCTGCATGATCTTGTCCTCCGTCAAGAAGACCTTCCTCAAACGGGTACTGAACCTGAGCAACAGGAATACCAACTCCTGGGAAGGAACTGGGGAAGACTTCAACATGTTCAGGATCCACCTGTGGTGGATCGGAATCCAGGCAAATTATTTTTCTTTCCAGGTAAGGAGCTTCCGCAATGTTGCATTCAGCAGAAGATCCTCTATGTAAGGAGTCATCCGGATCACCTGGGTTTGTATAAAGGCCGTCAAGGCCCCCAGTACTTGGAAAAAAAACAGAAGCAGAGGTCAGCCCAAAGGGTAGAGGGGTGAACTGGTAGTGCTCTGAGCCAACGGTAAATATCATTGACTGTCCTGGTGAATACAGATGTGCAACTATGCGTCCTGAAGGTCCAGAGATGCCAAGAATTCTCCTGGGCACATAGCTGCGATTTCAGAGCACAAGGACTCCATCTTGAAGCAAGCATTCTCCACAAAGGAATTAAGATCCTTGATATCCAGAATGGGACAGCGGCCGCCGTCCTGCTTTGGCAAACATATTTGAACAGAAACCTGAACCTCTCTCTTGAGGTGGTACTGGAACAAGAACTTTCTTTTCCAGAAGAGACTGAACTGCTTCTTTGAATAGATGCTGGTTTTCCTGCTGCTGTGGAATCCTAGACTGGAAAAATCTGAAAGGAGGAATGGACTTGAACCCTATTCTGTACCCTTCCAAAACTACCCGCAAAACCTACTGGTCCGCAAGAGTCTGCCCTTTGAAAGTGTCATAGATGTCCGCCAACTAGAGAACTGCAAACCAGGATTCCACAAGTCATGCGGAAGCAGGTTTGCAGGACTCGAGCTTGTAAGTGGCTCACTTAGAGACTGCCACTACTGCTTGGACTTGGCTGGGGGGTACTGGGTAAAGGCCTGAGAGGCTTGTGGATTTTTTGCCTCCGTTTGGCGAGGCTGAAAAAAAAAAAACCCAAACAGTTTCCTCGCCATGGTAAGGCATTTGGACAGCGGGGGTAATGGTGCTCTTGCCCCCAATAGCATCACTAATGATCTTCTTTAAAGGGATAGTAATGTTTCATAATAAAAGCAGCTCTAATTAATCATCATAGTATTTGGGCCTTGGAGAGTGTTATTTCAATTCTGTCAGAGTTGTAATTCAAGAGTAATTGAATGATAAAGTATCCCCCCCTCCTGCCCCTTTTACGGATATAACACTGCTCAGCTCAGATCAGCAGGGAGGTGCCCAGGTAGATTGCGGAGAGGAACAATCTTCAATTAAGATAAGGGAAAAAGCTGAAAAAACCTTTCAAGGGGGCAGGGTTTTCATTGTTCTCACAGTAAGAAGACTGTCCCTTGCTGTTATCTGTCTGGTCAAGCAACCAAATTCCACATCTGAAGTTAGCAGTGTTACATTAGGTAAAAGGGGCGGGAGGGGGATAATTTATTATTCAATTACTCTTGAACTACAAATCTGACAGTATTGAAATAACACTCTCTATGGCTCAAATACTATAAAGATTAATTGGAGCTGCTGTTTTATTTAAACATTACTATCCCTTTAAACCAGGACTGTAAAGAGATTTGCCCGACCAGTGACTTCTTGGAAGAATGTCCGCTGACCAGATATTACGCCACAGAGTGTGTCGCTCAGTAATGCAACAGGCAGAAGCCTTTGCCGTTATCCAATCAGCTTCAAAAAGAGCATCAGTCACATACATTTGAGCTTCTGACATGTTGGCCACAATGGCCAAAAGGTCCTCCTTGGGGGTTCCGTTGCAAACAGTGTCCATAAGTTTTTCTCCCCAAACACCAACAGCAATGGTAACCCAGGCAGAGGAAAAAATAGGCCTCAATGCAGCCCCAATGGCCACAAAGTTGGACCGGAGGATAGAGTCAAGTGTCCTATCCGTCATATCCTTAAGACCCACAACATCTGCCAGCGGCAGAGCAGTGAATTTAGAAAGTCTGGAAAAAGGGGATAACAGAAGGAGGAGAAGCCCACTATTCCAGAGCTGCCTGTGAGAAGGGGCACATGTTAGCAAATCTCTTAGAGATAAGACAACCTCTTTTCGAGTGTCTTCCACTCATCCAAAAGGATTTGATCTAGAATGGCATTGGGTGGAGAGACATTAGAAGTCTTTTATACGTCTCTGAAATACATCAGTATTAGAACGACTCTCAGTAGGAATGTCAGAGGCCTGAAGGGTTTGCATGACAGCTCTAATGAATCCCTCTGCAGAGGGAGCAGGGTCAGCTTCATAGGAATCCCCATAAGAATAGGAGGAATCCCCCCTCTTCATATTCCCCTTCCTCCTTGCCATCCTCAGAGGAGTGCATGTAAACTTAGTGTTACGGTTTGCAAGCAAGACAATGAGTCAGACTGTATAGTTAGAATCACCTTTGTAATAGACAGCAAGGCAACAGGAAATTTAATAATAAATACAAACAGAGGGTGACTGGAGAGGCTAGAGACTCTATCAGGAATAGGAGTCTGCCAATGGGTCAACCACATTGCTGGAGACTAGGCCGGAGCAAACTGTCTCAGTAGAAATGAGTGGAGCACAGAATAGGACCCAAAGTCTCACGCTAGGTAGCGACAATGGAGACTACTGACTCACGCCTGCAGTCAGTAAAGCCTGGATTCTACCACAGCCCCAGGTCTGCACTAGTTGGGATGTCTTTTGAGGAACGGCAACAGAGAGAAGCGAATAGACAGAGCCACAGGTCAGCACCAGTGAGGATGTCCAATAGGAGTAGGCAACACTGGGAGGATTGTTGGACAGAGCCCCAGGTCAGCACCAGATAGGATAGTCAGACAAGCCAAGGTCATACACGGAGCGGGTAGTCAGCCAGAGCCATAGGTCTGCACCAGATTGGATATCTACTTGACACAGGAGAGCACAAAGAGAATGGTCAGGCAGAGCCACAGCTCAGCAGCAGAATGGATGGCCAGACAAGCCAGGTCATACACAGGATACAAGAACAACTGGAACTAGAACTGCACTGAACAACAATGTATGGGTAATTGAATCAAGATCCAGTTCCCCTTTTAAAGGCAGCCAGGAAGTAGATGGGTGGAGCTATCAGCCCCAACTAGTACAAAACAGAGGCCTGTGACATAATATCACCTCGCGCCATAAGTGACACATGGCAACGAGATGCGTCAAAACTCCGACCCTACTCCGCGTCAATCTGAGAAGCAGGTCTGATTCGCATGAGGACACGGACGGCTGCTGAAGACGCCAAGCGTGCCTAGCCCCAATCCCGGAGTGACGCATGGGATGACGCCGTGGCAACATTTCAGGCCATGCATTATATGCGTCAACCGAAGCGGCGTCTCTGGATATAAGGTAACTGTGACGCTCAAGGCCTTAGGGGGCTGCAAATCTTAAGGTGATAGGGGGCTTCCAAGAATGAAGAACCCCTTGTTAGAGAGAGGGAAAACTGTGCCACAGTGGCCTTTAAGTCTTTCACCAAGACTGGCTCTTGGTCAAGGCTGGAGGGCCCCGGTGGGGTAGTAGGGGCCACAGTGCATGAGTGGCATAGAGATACTTAATAGGAGCCCCGCTTGGCATGAGGAGCAGTTAGTAAGGGAGGTCAGAGATGCCTTTGAGTCCTTAGCCTTAGATCTAGCCCCATGTCCCTTTGGATCAGACATCCTAACAGGAGTAGTGTCTAAAACAGTATAAAAACACTAATAAGTGTATTCCAGAATAATAATTCACCCTAGAAAAGCCCAGAAAGGTACTTATCTGGCAAGTGAAGGGTTAATCTGAGAAGGAGTGCAAGGAGAGGCAACATCTGCATAGGATAAGCAAGTAAAATAGCATCTGTAAAATCCGTAGCCACGCAGTAGAAAGCCCGCAAAACTGGCATTCTGGAAAATGTAGTATTCTATATTGTTGTTACCTAGCAAGGCCTACCACTGCACTTGAGGGGCCCCAAGACACTGGGGGTGTGAACTGGATACCAGGGCATGAGGACACAAGAAGAATGAGCTCACTCTGAACTCTCTGTGACAAACGGTTGCAGATATATGTCCAATTTAAATCAATGGAACAAGTGCAACTGCGGCAGGAAGCACAACTTAAAGTGGACTACCACCTTTAAGAAAGATGTCCCCAAATAATTCCTCATCTGGCGACTAGCTGATCAGTAGTGCTAGTCGCCAGAATTATTACCTCCTTAATGCGAATTATCCTCTGCTCCGGACTGACAGGCAGGACGGAGTGCATACATCTTTCCATAGTGACATGTGCACGCCTGCGCTGTCAGTCCCAGCCAGCTCTAGGAGGTGTTGCTAGGAGCCTTTCGGCTCCAAAATGGACTGTCAGCGCAGACCGGCACACGTCACTACGGAAAGATGTCTGCTCTCTGTCCTGCCTGTCAGTCCCGGAGCAGAGGATAATTCGCATTAAGGAGTAATAATCCTAGCAGTTAGCACTACTGATCAGCTAGTCGCCAGATGAGGAATTATTTGGGGACATCTTTCTTACAGGTGGTAGTTCCGCTTTAAAGGTGTCATGTGCCCAAAACACTCAAAGACCCAAGGGGGCATGGAGAGGGGGTAATAAAAACATGACCCTTTAGGGAAAACCCCAGGAAAAGCCGCAAACCCGGAGAAATAAAGCAGCCATCCATGCTCCAGAACGTTTAAAGACTAGAATAAATTACCCAATACGCGTGAAAGAGCTCAAGGCTCAAAAACAACCCCCTGTAAGAAGGGAGCAGCAATTTTCTGCGCCTGTTCATTATCAGGAACATATCAAAACTGGAAGGGTGGGGGCTGAGCTAGCCTGATGAAGAAGAGGGAAGGCGCCACCTTTAAGACTTTGTCTTATGAAAATTTTCCACCTTTCAAGAAAGGAAGATCACTTCCCATGTTATCTATATTCCTCATTGGACGAAAGAGAAAATGAGGAATTGACAGTAACACCTGTCAGGTGGAGGAGGAGCACCAAAAGTTTAGCTCAGGCAATTAATGGAAATATGTTAACAGCTGTCAACTGCTTGAATGTCTTGTATGAAGTATGAGATAGCCAACAAACCATACTAAGTCTTCTGATACCTCTCATACTGGAACCAAAACGAGTAAATGGCACAAATTAATCTGTCCTGGTATCCAAAGCGCAGAAAACAGGACAGGGATGAAAAAACCTGGACAGGGAATTCAAAAATCAGATTGTCCTGATGAAAACAGGATAGGCAGCTGTGCTCATAACTGTTCTCTGAATCATCCCACGCATTCTCTGTTAAATTCACTGCAATGTAGTGTCTTCTAGAGAAGCACCCAGAATAAAGGAGAGAGAAATCAAAAAAGAATTAACAGCCTCCCATCCCAATTTACACACACATAGTAACCACACTTTTGTTATAGAAACTGAAACAGAAGGGTACATTTTGAGAGCAGAGCAAAATTTAACTATCACTTCAATAGTGCCCCATCTGCAGATCTATCTGCTCCACTGGTAGCAGACCAACCTGATGGCAGAGTACGTAACCTGCAAAATATGTGGCTCAGACGCATTTTTCTAGGTGAATTCCATCTAAGGAAGTGATTTTTTTTAACCTCCTGAATAGCTGATAGGTGCAGTTTTGGGGCTGCAGAGAGCAGTCCCAATTTTTTTTTTTAAGTCTGCAACCATAGATACTGACTTTGTAAAACACAATTGCTCTTCTTCTTTCACTCAATATGGAATACAGGTACCATGGGAGAAGACTTCCATCCTTAGTAGAGCTGGAACATTTCAAAAGACAAGGTCTTGACGGTGGAGCCTTCCCCTTTCCTTAGCAGGCTAGCCCTGCCTACGCCCTTCCAGTTTTGATTTGCTCCAGAGTGAAGATGCTAGGAACATTGCCGCTTAGGTTTTAGCTTATTTTTTATTTTATTCTTAGATATGGTGATGTCACAATTCCCCCATTCCTGGCTTCCCCTGGAGGATTGACGTAAGGCAAAGGCCTCAGGGGCATTTTTGACCCCCCCCTACATATTGTTCCTCATGTCATGTGGGTCTCCCTAGAGAATATTCAGGGTCTCTTTGTCCCTCATAGAGCTATTGCTACCTGGGGTGAACTTGCTGACACCATCAGATATGGCGCCCCTAAGGAGGACTTTTTAACACTCTTACCCAACATGTCTGAGGATCAGATACGTATGTCATTAATGCTCGTTTTCATGCGGTCAAGTTGTCAGCTAAGGCTTCTGCTTTTTCTGTTACTGCACAACGCACCTTGTGGCTCAAGAAATGGTCCACGGACCTTTCATCGTCACTGGTTTCACTCCCTTTCAGGGCAAGTATCTTTTTGGTCCTAAGCTAAATCAGATCATCAGTGATGCTACTGGGGGCAAAAGCACCCTGTTACCTCAGGTCCCCAAATGCCCTAACATGGTAAGGAAAATGCGTCTTTTTTGTCCCCAAGGAGCAAAGGCTGAAACCGAATGTGTCTCTGGCCTTCACCCGTGCCCCTCTGCCATGCCCAGGCAGCGATGGCACTCCAAGCTCCCCACTGCCAAACCAAACTCTGGCAAGTGTCCATCAGCATGACTTAAAGAATCCTGGTCCACAGACACCTGTTGATGGATATCTGCACCATTTTCACAACAAATGGGCAAGTCTATTACAGTCCAGTGGGTTTTGCAGGTGGTTTCCGAAGGGTACAGAATAGGCTTCAAGTCCCTTCATCCCTCAGGTTCTTCCAGTCAAGTGTTCCCCAGGGCCAGGAAAAGCAATTCATTCTTCTGGACAAGGGAGTTCTTGTTCCAGTTCCACTCCAAGAGAGGGATTTAGGTTTTTAATCCAACCTGTCTGTGGTGTCCAAGAGGGATGTCAGCATATGCCCTGTTCTGGACCTCAATTATTTTGTATAAAATGCTCTTTTCAAGATGGAGCATCGCAGATATATGCCCAGAAAATACCTTGTGTCTCTGGATCTAAAGGACACTTACTTACACATCTCTGTTCACCAGGATCAGAGCACTACCAGTTCACTGCTTTGGGCCCTTCGGGCTTACCTCAGCTGTTTGCCTTGACAGCCCTCATTCACACACACACACAGGGGATTCAGATGACTCCTTACATAGATGACCTTCTGCTGAAAGCTTCATGAAGGGAACTCCTGAACCAGCATGACCAGGACTGTGCTCAGATTCTGCTCCACCATGGGTGGATTCTCAACATGTCCAAGTCTTCTTCAGTTCTCCCTCAGGAATTGGTCTTCCTAGGGCTCAGGTTCAACACTTGTCAGGAGAAGGTCTTTCTGATGGAGACTCCATTCAGCATCTGGTGGCTGCTAGCCTCGATCTGGAAATTCATGAAAATTGTGGGTTGCATGGTTTCCACCATGGAAGCAGTAAATTAATCTTTGGCCCACACTAGGGAGCTCCAGAGACTCATTATAAGCTACTGGAGCTGGAATCCAGATCTCTTGGATCTACAAGGATCTCCCTTACTCCAGAAGTCAGACAGAATCTGCCATGGCGGTTGCACAGGAGTAACCTGGAGCAGAGGAAACGGTTTGTGGTCCCGGAATGGACTTTTGTCATGATGGACACCAGCCTGAGGGGCAGTGGTGTGGGGTCCTGGGTCACTTGGGAATCCAGAGAAGATGGACCTTGGAGAAGTCCCTTCAGCCCATCAATGTTGTGGAGCTCATGGCTATATGACTTGCACTTGTGTACTGGTCCCTTCAGCTGAGGGCTCATCCAGTAAGCGTAAAATCAGACAACTCCACGGCTGTGGCCTACATCAACAAGCAAGGAGGTACGTGAAGAGCTCCCGCTTGGTCAGTGGTCAAGTTTATCTTGGCTTGGGTAGAAGCTCATGTTCCGGCCATCTCTGCTGTTCACATTGCAGGGGCAGACAATGTCCTGACCAACTTCCTAAGTCACCAAACAGGACCCAGGAGAGTGGGAGCTCCATCCAGATATTTTTAACCTGCTTGTGTAGCCGAGATGATTCCGTGGCGACTTTACCTGTCTTACATCTTCCCTCCTATCCCTCTCATTCCAAAGGTGCTCTGGAAGATTCGGATGGACAGTCCGGACGTAATAATGATTGCCCCATACTGGATCAGGAGGATCTCTCACAAGAGATTGACCATCCGGTGATCCTGTCCTTTTTGCAATATGGCTTGAACAAAGGGCTCAGTCTGAGTTCCTTAAAGGTTCAGACTACTGTTGTTTCTGTGGTTTTTCCAGAAACACATTGCTATCTTGCCTGACATCAAGGTGTTCTTTTGGGGGTTGCTCATGCTTTCCCTGCCTACAAGACTCCCACACCCCCGTGGGAGCTTAACTTGGTTGTGGGTGTTTTGCGGCGGCCTCCCGTTGAGACCCTTGTTATCATTCTCTTACATCTCTTGACGTGGAAGTTGTCTTTTCTTCTGGCTGTGTTCTCTGTGCACAGAGTAGCCGAGTTGCAGCTTTGTCCTTCAAGCCACCTTTTCTGGTGTTTCACAGGGACAAGGCCGTTCTTCAAATCTCTGAGGAATTCCTTCCTAAGGTGGTCTCTCAATTCCACATCAATCAGGAGATTGTCGTGCTTGCATTCTGTCCTGACCCAGAGTCTGACAAGGAGATAGTTCTCCACTTGTTGGATGTTGCACACTGCCTCAAGTTTTATATACACCGCAGTCTTTGTGTAAGACTGATGCCTTCTTTGTCAGCCCTGAGGGTCATAGGGCAGGTCAGGCTGCATCCAAGGTCCTGGATTAAGTCAAGGAACACTCTGGAAGAAACATGTTCCCTTTTGTGTTACAGCACATTCCACCAGGTCTGTTGGGGCCTCTTGGGCCTACAAAGTATCAGGTCTCTGCTGAACAGTTGTGCAAGACTGCAACTTGGTCCTCAATGCACACCTTTGCCAAGCACTATTGTGTTGATGTTATGTATTTGGCTGAAACCAGTTCTGGCAGGAAGGTCAAGGGCTTACTCCTTCCTGTGTGTTACTGTTCTTTAACTGATTGAGCCCACTTGGCTCTTGTTTTTGTGTGCTGCTCTACTGTTTTTCAGGGTCCATTGACACTTACTTATGTTTGGGCTGTTCCTAGTTCCGGATAGTCCTACGGAACTCTGGTACCATGAGGACTGGTGCTAGGTCCTTTCTTTTACTTCCCACCGCAGGAAGCCTGATGTCATGGTACCTATACTCCATATTGGACAAAATAGAAAATATGATTTTAGTCTTACCTTGTTAAATCCTTTTCTTTTAGTCCATATGGAATACAGGTCTCCCACCCAGTGAAAGGGAACCTCGCTTGGTTTCACTTGGCTGGATGTGGGAGTCTTTCTTGGGTATTTTAATCACAGGAGCTTACCTATTTATTTTCTCTCGTTGTCCTATCTAGTGAGTTATTCTCATATCAAAACTGGAAAGGTGGGGCAGTGCTAGATTGATGAGGGAAGGGGAAGGCTCCAACTTCAAGATTTTGTCTTTTGAAATATTTCAGCCCTACTAAGAAAGGAAGTCTCCTCCCATGGTACCTGTATTTAACAAGAAGACTAAAAAGAGGATTTTAGTCTTACCTGTTAAATCCTCTTTTCTTAGTCCATACAGGTTACTGGTAACTCTGGGAGGCAATCCGCCCCTTAGCAGGCAGGAACAATACTCAAGGTGTATGCAGGAGGTGGAGCCACCCTTCCCTCCTTGGCTGCAGCTAGCCAATCAGCTTCAGAAATATTTGAGACACTAAGTATGACTAGATAGTAAAAGGGAAGAAGACTCCTGTGACCATGACCCCGAAGGACCCCCCCAGTCTGCCACAGGAGAGCCAAGCATGGTTCCTTGACAGGGTGGGAGACCAGTTACCTGTATGGACTAAGAGAAAAGGATTTAACAGGTAAGACCAAAATTCTCTTTTCTCTGACGTCCAATACAGGTTACTGGTAACTCTGGGATGTCCAATCATTAAGTTTCTCAGAGGCGGGAAGAAGGCAAGGACCAGGCGCAAGGCCCCCAAAGTCACCAGAACATATATGAACCATCAGATCAGAGATAGCCCAACAACAACTGAAGTGTCAACGGACACAAAACAGGGGTAACGGCACTCCAGGAATGTTAAACAGCACAGTGAACTAGAACCAACAGGGCTCAACAGTGAAGGAAGCACTAAGAACCAAGGGAAATCCTAGACAGGCAATATTGTCTCCAGGATTTTCCTCCCAAAGCTGGCATCAGCCGATGCCAAAACATCCACACAAATAGTGGACTTGATCCAAGAAGCAATAGTCATCTTGGATGCAGGTCTTCCTGCCCTGGGACCCTCAGGAATGACAAATGACGCATCAGATTGCCTGATAGACTCAGTGCTATGCACATAAAACTTGACCCAACGCACCATGTCTAACAAGTGGAGATCCCTCTCCTTGTCAGAGGTGGGGTCAGGTCAGAAAGAGGGCACCACAATCTCCTGATTGATGTGGAACTCAGAGACCACCTTCAGCAGAAACTCCTTAAAAATGCGAAGCACCGCCTTGTCCTTATGAAACACCAAATAGGGTGGCTTACAGGAACGCCGCGACACTGCGAACTGACACAATCGCCAGGAGAAAGGCCATTTTCCACGTCAACAAGCAAAGAGGAACAGTAGTCAAAGCCAAAGGGAGGGCGCTGAAGGACACCGAAAACCAAGTTAAGATCCCACTGAGGAGTGGGAGACTTGAAAACAGGATGAGTATGAGCTGGAAGAAAATCTTGACATCAGGAAGGATGGCAATGCGTTTCTGAAAGGAAACAGAGAGAGAGCAGAAGTCTGAACCTTAAGTGAACTCAAACTGAGGCCCTTATCTACACCGTCCTGCAAAAAAGCCAGGACCGTAGGTAGATCAAAGTCCTGAGACAGGTCCCTGTCAGACCACCAGGACAGGAAAGTCGACCAGACACGATGGTAGATCTTGGAAGAAACAGGCTTGTGGGCACTGAGCATAGTAGCCACCACACCAGAGGAGAAGCCCTTCTTCAATATTGAGGATTCAATTTCCAAACCGTCAAAGCTAGCCGATGAACATCTTCCTTCCACAGATAACCCTGTAGAAGGTGGTCTGGACGGTAGGTGAGCCAAAAGGGCTCCGCCACTGACAGATCCAAGAGCTCCGGAAACCAAGACTGACGAGGCCAGTATGGAGCAATCAGAATGACTGGGCAACGCTCCAGTCGTAATTTCCGCAACATCCTGTGCAACATGGGAAGGGGAGGAAAGATGTAAGCCAGAGGAAAGACCCATGGAATGGACATCGCATCTACTGCTAGAGCCAGAGGGTCTCGCTACCAAGAGCAGAACACTGGAACCTTCCTCTTGTGTCTTGTTGCCATCAGATCAATGTAAGGGGGACCGCATTGCTGAAAAATGAGGTGGAACAACTGTGGGTGCAACTCCCAATCTCCGCTGTCCACTGTGTGTCGACTGAGTAAGTCTGCCATGATGTTGTCTATGTCTGGAATGTGCACTGTGGATGTAGCAGGTACGTGTTCTTCTGCCCAGGACAAAATAGCCTTGACCTCTAACCAAGCAGCGAGACTTCTTGTTCTGCCTTGCTTGTTGTTGTAAGCCACGGCCGTGGCGTTGTCGGACTCCACTCGGACAGGACAGTCTTCTAGTTGAGATGTCCAATGTCGCAGGGCATGAAATATCGCCCAAAGGTCCAAAATGTTGACAGGAAGGAGGGACTCCTCCAGAGACCACCGACCCTGAGCGCTCAAGAGACCCAGGACTGCACCCCAGCCAGAGAGGCTGGCATCTGTCGTCACCTTGGTCCAAAAGGGCACCAGAAAGGACTTGCCCTTCAGCAGGTTGGAAAGGTTGAGCCACCATGACAAGCTCAGTTCCACAGAGGAAGAGAAACAAATGTCTTCAGAAGATCCTGTTGACCCTTGCACACTTGGATCACGAACCTCTGGAGCTCCCCGGTGTGTGCCATGGCAAACAGAACCACTTCTATGGTGGATATGAATTTCCCCACCAGAGATGACAGCCTCTGGACTGGAACTGGACCCTGAGACAGAATTGCTGAAACCCTGTGAGCGATCTGGTAAGCCACTTCATCCGTGAGGAACACCATGCTCTTCTGAGTGTCGAAGAGAAGGCCCAGGAAGACCAGATGCTGGGATGGGACAAGATCAGACTTGTCCAAGATGATGATCCACCCATGATGGGTGAGAGCCTGAATGCAGTTCTGAACTTGCTGATGAAGGAGTTCCGCAGAGGGGGCTTTCAGAAGCAAGTCGTCCATGTATGGAGTAACTCTGATGCCGTTCCACTGGAGGATGGATATCAAGGCACCCAGGACACAGTTGAAGACCTGAGGAGCCGTCGTAAGACCAAATGGAAGGGCTGAGAACTGAAAATGTCCCCTGTCGCAGGCAAAACGGAGGTACTGCCGGCTCTCTGCATGAATAGCAATGTGTAAATACATGCTCTGAAGATCCAGAGAAGCAAGGAATTCCCCCGGGGACATGGCAGCAATCACTGTGCACAGAGACTCCTGATGATAATGAGTCCGGGTCACAAAGGAATTGAGATCCTTCAAGTCCAAAATAGGGCGACAACCGCCGTCCTTTTTGGCGACCACAAAAGAGGTTCAAGTAGAAACCCGAACCCCTGTCCTGGATAGGTACTGGCTCCAGAACATCCTGAACAGCGCTGTCGAACAGACAGCGTTTTTCTGTACCTTGAGGAGTGTGAGAAAGACGAAAACGGAAGGGAGGAAGAGAAATGAAAGGATCTTGTACCCTTCTGTCACTACCTGTAAAAGCCATGGGTCAGTCACAGAATCCTCCCAAATGCTGTGATAGTGTCGCAGACAACTTCCCACAATGGAGTGTGGACCCGGGTTTGGCGAGTCATGCCGAAGACGTCTTGGAAGCCTTGGGCTTGGAGGCGGCCTTGGGCTTCCATTGTTATTTGGGCTTGGAGGAGGTACATGGAGCTAAAGTAACAGTCTGGTTCGACGGATATGTCTCATTCTGAAAGGAACGAAAAAAACGTTTATGCTTAAGCAGCAATTCCTTCCTGGGAACCAAGGGCAGAAGAGTACTCTTAACCCTTGTGGCCTCACTGATCAGATCCTTAAGATCTGGCCAAAACAAAGAGGAACCCTGAAAAGGCAGGGAAAGTAAGGCTTTCTTAGAAGCAGTGTCAGCAGACCAGATCTTTAGCCAAAGAGCTCATCTGGCCACCAAATACAAGGTGGAAACCCTAGCCACCAAACTGATGGCATCAAATAAGGCAGCAGAAACATAGTGCTGTGCCTCGGATTTGCTGGCAAGAAGGCGCAATTTATCCGAAGTAGGTGCATCCTGATGGACAGCGTTGGAGAGTTGTTCAGTCCAAACCGTAGATTTAGATAGTCTGGATATAGGGGCATCCACTTTGGGGGGATGAACCCACTGAGAAAGCGCAGCCTCAGAGAAGGGGTAAAGCTTGGCCAATTTCTTGGACACAGAAGCTTTCTTGTCCAGGGATTTCCACTCCTCAGACACTAGACGGTCAAGAGTGGGATTAGGTGGAAAGTAAGTAAGGGGCTTAGCAGGCTCCTGAAATACATCAGAGGGATCAGAAAGGACCTCCTGAACTAGGGGAATGTTAAGAGTAGTTAATACTGCCCTGATCAGGCCCTCAGCGGAGGGTTCAGGATCAGCCTCAAAAGGGTCCCCAAGAAACTGAGAGGACGCCAACACAGAACATTCTTCAACATCCGAATACACCAGCAGTTCCTCCTTAGAGAATCAGACACGTCAGGTACTCCCTGAGGTTTGGGCAGGGAAGACCTGACTGAGGAGGGGGCCTGCCAAGACTGAAAGGCCCCCTGTAACTGGGATGGAAAGAGTTGCAATGTGGACCTAAGGTCTCTAGTCACAGCCTTGAACTCTTGCACCTAAGCTGGCTCTATTACATGGCTGGAGGTCCCTGGAATGCTGTCAGGGATATCAGAACATGCTGGGCATAAATGACCAGAGAATTCTCTAGGTAGCCCTGAGTGACAGGAAGAGCAATGAGCAATGGGGGAATATGAGACCCCAGCCTCCTTAGTCTTAGGTCTAGCCACAAGCTCCAGTGGTATAGACATTCTCACAGTGTCAAAATAACCAACTGTACAATAAATCACCCAGTTATAGTGTGTTGGATTAAAGTTTCAACCCAGAAATCACTAAAATAAACTTATCTGGCAGGTGAAGGGTTAATCTGCAGAGGAGATAAGGAGAGTCTAAGCCCTGAGAGTGCTCATGGGAAATGTAGTTTTTCCCAAAAAGTACCCTAAACAATGCCCAAAGCCCCCTGAGCCCCCCCAACACACTACAAACATAAACCGGATGATAGAGCAAGGGTAGACAAGTAAAATGAGCCATCTCTGAAGTCGCTGGGTTAAACGGTTGCAGAGATACGCCCCAAACAGTACAGTCCCATAGGAGTGAATGGAGCAATGACGTCTATGCGGTAAAGCGCGCCTTAAGGGCGCAGTACACAAATATTAAAGTAAAACATAAAATGGTGTAAATCATCAACAGAACATGTGAGGATACCCAAAAAACACTAACCCAGTAGGAGAAGTCTTAGAAAACCCCCAATAAAGTGCTAAACCATTAGTTGAATGGTTAAGTTACCACATAAACCTGCTCCAAACACCCAACAGACATGCAGATATAACCAATGAGTGCAGGAGTGTGCAACAGGAACTCCAGGAATACACACCTGTGCGGAGGGGCACGGTGGGACCAGTGGACCTGCAGCACTCAAAAGGTAGCTCACCTTTCCTGCAGATCTTCTGTCTTCAGATTACCATGCAGCAATAAGTACCTCGTGGGTAACTCCTGGGGAAGCACTTGGAATCAAGATTTCCCCCCTCAGGGCTTAAGATCCACAAAAAGCACCTGAATACTGAGCTAGTCACATGTAAGGGCATTGTCACTCATGGTAATCCGACTAATGGTGGTATTCCATATCTAACAGAAAAATAAAAAGGATTCTAAAACTATAGCACAACTGTTTTCAGCCTGGTGTTGTCTGCACCAAGGAACAAATCTTTCTGGAGCGGATTGGCTAACTGCAGCCAAGGAGGGAAGAGAGGCTCCACCCCCAGCATACACTTTGAGAATTGTTCCTGCCTACTAAGTGGCAGATCGCCTCCCAGAGTTACCAGGAACCTGTATTGGACGACAGATAAATCCTATTTTAAAAACTAGTAAGGCCACATATTAACCTTACAGAGACCTGTATTACATTGCAATTGATTACTTTATCTAGGGTTTGATATACAAATTTATCCAGAGACTTCAATGTGAATCTTTTAGAAAAGAAAAAACAGTTACTAACACTTAGCAACTGAAATGTAATTTACTTCTTTGTCTGGATTAATTTATAGTCCCAAACCTCATCCAGGACCCTATATATTAACTCCTTAAGGACTAGCGATCCAGGGATGTTACCTTCCCTTAAGGACCTCTTTGATCCTTGCTCATGCACCAGTACATGTGATGTGTTATGTGTACCGGTGCACCGAGGTTACCTTAACCCCTCCCCGCCAGGTAGATTTGTTCCAGTATCGAGGTTAGAAGGCTGAGAACAGTTCTGCTTAGGTTTTTTTTTTTGTTATTTTATTAGTTTTTCTTTCCCTCTGCACAGGGGTCTTACTGGAGTTCTTTATTACTCCTGCACTCATGTTGGGCATGATCTGTCCTTTCTCTGGGTCTTTGGAGCATTTTGGGCTGTTTCGTGGTAATTAACCCCTTCCCTGCCATACATATTGAGCTATAGGACAATTTCTCATTTTCCCCTTGATTTCATGAGTTTATAATCTTTATTAAGTGTTTTATATGCGTTTTAGGTCTTTTTAGTCCCTTTTAACATTTTACCATTTATTTGAATTCCGCTTTACTGCATGCGTGCAATGCCTCCATTGACTTCTATGGGACAGGCTGCTTTGGGATGTATCTATGCAACCGCTTCATGTACCTATTTGAGAGAGAGGGCTTATTCTTCTGGTCTCCCCTTGTCCTGTACTCCTGTTTGCCTCTGCAGTGTCTTGGGGGGTTTCTGGGGTGTCCTGCTCTGCTTTTAGGGTAACTTTAGAAGAGAAACTATATTTGCCATATATCCCATTTCGCAGGTTTTTCTCTGATAGGCTCCGATTTCAAACGTCATTTTCTTCTCTCCTGAGTGGAGTATCCTACGCAGGGCTTGGATTCCTTTACACTCCTCCTCAGGTTAACTCTTCGCCTGCCAGATAAGTATATTTTTAAGAAAAAGGAAGAGACAGCGCAACCGGGATCTAAGCGTAGTAAATACAATTGAAAAATTATAGACAAAAATGATAATACGTCAATGTTTTATTAATTAAGATAAAATAAGAAAAATAAGGTAATAAAAAGACCAATAACAAATAAAAACAATGGATTAAAGACTGTATCTGGAGTACAGTATAAATAAAAATCATAAATGGTAAGAGCTAGGTGGGAGAAGGATATATCAAATGAACAATCCAGTACGTTGTAACCCAAAGTGAGAATATCATAGACATAGTCCAGGGATGCGGACGGCTTAAAACTAGGTTATACAGACATCTGGCATATAGTGAGAGTAAATAGAAATCTGTGGTGCAAAACAACGTGTTCAATCTCGGGGTACAACGTCCCCCTTAGGATAACTCACTCACCAGATAACTACTTGTCCCAAAGTATGTAATACATAGCAATAGTTTGCCGCTCTCCAGAACCTTTCTTGTTATCAGGTGCATCAAGCAGTGGATGATGAATCTGTATACTTGTTGCTGCGTGCCGCCTCAACAATGATGGTGTTCCATCGTCCGTTAGGCAGGATGTGTCTATTACTGGATTTCTTGTGTTCTTTTTTGAAAACTTGGGTTAGTCCAGTGACATATCATTATTTCTTTTCATCAAAATATTTCAACGCGTTTCAGCACTCACCGCTCCTTCCTCAGGAAAAAGTAATAATGTGGGGATACGATGAAAGGAACATCAGAATGGCACGTTTGTTCTTTTAAACGCTTATAGGTCAAAAGGGTCACTGACCTTTAGTATTTCTCTTTTTTTTTTTTTTTTCCTTATAATTCATGAAGGAATTTATACTTTAAGACATCTTAATAGGGACAGGAGACTTAATTTAAAAACTGTTACTATGTATAATAGAGAAACACAGAGAGACAGCGCACCAGTAGATCTAAGTGTAGTATGAGAGATGCAAAGTGTTTAGACAGCAAAAATAGGTATATAAAGTATATACATGAGCAGTAAATCTTTATAAAGTTAAAAATCCTTTATTGCTAATAAGAAAGTTAAAAATGGTATTAGAAAAGTATAATTTAATAAAATAATCATATACCCCTAGATAATAGGTAAAGACCGTTTCTCAGTATCTACAGGAGACACACTGTGTCGTGATTGTATCACTTATGTGGATTGATGATTCTGAGTAGATGGATGAAGTCCGTTCTCAATATCTGCAGGAAATATACTGTATCGTAATTATATCATATATGTGAATGAATAAGACTGGTGGCCAAAAGCCACAGATCAGCATTCAGTTCCTCCTGAAATATGCTGAAGTGTATATCAGAGTGTAGGAGGACAGCATATTGCAGGTATGTGGATATGTGAGGCGAAAGTAAGCAATGCCACTCGAATATCTAAATCTGCTTACCAGATTGCTTCTTAATGGTTCTGCATATCGAGTGGTCTTGTTTAATTGTATCCGATTCTGTTCTACGTCCTGCTGAGTCGCGCGTCCTCCTGTTGTGCCGCCCGTCCGCTGTGCAATGTGAGGGAGACACGTACAAATGTACGTATCTGATGAGATTATTCCTGTTCGGCAGAGTCACTGTCCCATCGACTATGTTTAGTGTTAAAGCACGGACACTCTCTGATCTTATGTGTCGATCTCCAAATACTTCATAAAGATACTGGTGGATCTTGTAGATGATTGCTGTCCTGGTTAGATTCTGGTTTGGTTCAACACGTTTCAGGGTGAAAGTACTTGGGACAGTGCCTGCTCCGTGATTGACCCGGCTCTGGCTGACGTTCCTGCTCCGTGATTGATCCGGTTTTGGCTCACATTCCTGCTCCGTGATTGTCCCTGTTCTGGCTGACATCCCTGCTCCGGATCGACCCATATCTGACTGACGTTCCTGTCTGGCGACATTCTGAGCTTGCTCGCAGCTTGCGCTGACTGATCACGCCTCCTGTGTTTACTGTGGCCTCCGTTATTGAGCCTGTCTGTTGCCTCCGTTACCGAGCCTGTCAGAGAGTACCTGCCGAGCTGTTGCCCTTATTACCGAGTTTGTCAGGGAACACTTGCTGTGCTTGTGGCCTCCGTTACCGTGCCTGTCTGTATACACTTGCTGAGCTTGCTGCCTCTGATCCTGAGCCGTTTAACACTTGTTGAGCTGGTTGCCTCCATCATCGAGCCTATCTGTTTACACTGCAGAGCAGTACCTCTATCTAGGTGCTCATTTCCTAAGAGTTGTCGCACCGTGTGGTGCTATTGGGCATTCCGTTACTCTGCCAGTGTGTTGCTCCGTTCCGGCACCGGAAGGGTGCCTTGGCTCTGGTCCCATATCTCTCATATCACAGTGTTGTTCCACCAGATCGCACCTGTAAGTGCGTTTGGCTCACGGTATATTGGCTTGTGCAGTGCCTCCTCCTTTGGCTCTGGCAGTGTCTCTCATCCGTTATTGCACCCAAGTAGGGGCTTTGGCTCCAGCTCCAGTTGGTCCTTGCTATACTATTGGGCATTATGATACAGCTATCTGGTTGTGATTCAGTTCAGTCGCACTGCTTGAGCTTGCTTTCATCAGTACTACTGGGACTGTTTATAGCACCGGGCGTTGGCTTAATCACCACCACAGAGACTGAATACCTGTATTGGGCATTAACCCTTATCTAGTGATTCTGTTGTATTCTACCTGCTCCTGCTATATTGGGCCTGTATTTTATCTAGTACTTGCCTTACTGCTATTACCTGTTTTGGCCCCCAGGGGCACTGTTCCTTATTTTTTACTTCAATAAAACTGTGTTTTATTTCTAACCTTGGTCTGAGTGTCGTAAAACCGTAACAGTACGAAAGGGCCATGACCTCAGACGGTAAGGGTGACGGTAATACAAAGAACCTCCATTGGAGGGCGGATGTCCATGAGCAACGCTTGGACCAGTTGGCACTGGCCATGCAGACATTACTGGAACGTACGGTACACCTCGATAAACCTAACCTATAATCCTTTGGTCCCCCCAGTTCCGACACCGGATTATCATGCTGGGCAATTTGCTGCACCTTCCAGAAGTCTAACGGCGGCGGCGCCGTTACCGTTAAGATACAATGGCGAACCTACACTGTGCAGGGGGTTTATCAACTAATTAGAGATATTCTTAGAACTGACACCTCATGCCTTCCTGAATGACCGTAGCAAGGTGGGGTTCATGATATCTCTATTAAAGGGTAAAGCCCTGGCGTGAGCGAACCCCCTATGGGAGAATGCCAATCCATGTACTCTGAACTTCAATGAGTTTGTAAAGAAGTTTCGGAGAGTATTTGAGATACCTGGGAGAGCCGCCTCTGCTGCCAAAAGATTGATGGAAATACAAATGGGCGATCGTACGGTAGGCGATTATGACATAGAATTTCGGATACTGGCAGCAGAGGTAGGCTGGAATAATAAGGCTCTGGTGGCAGCCTTTGCTCAGGGGTTGTCGGATTCCATTAAAGATGAGATTGCGGCCAGAGATGTACCCAGTGACTTAGACGAGTATATTGACTGTCACGCTCATTGACTCTCGCATTCGCGAGAGGCTCCTGGCAAAAAGGGCAAAATCCAGAAACTATGGGCATGGTAGTCCTTTAAACCCACCCTCGCCTCCCAATCTTCCTGATCGAGTATCCGAACCAAGTGAGCCTATGCAACTTGGGTTCACTAGACTTTCAAAGGAGGAGTGGACACATCGTAAAAGGCAGGGTTTATATTTATATTGTGGCAAAGATGGGCACATACTACGCACTTGCCCGGTATGGCCGGGAAACGCACACACCTAGGGTACCTTGGGGGACAGGCCCTAGGTGGTGTACAGTCGTCCCCAGACTCCTGTACACAAAAACCCACCATCCAGGTGAGTTTTCTCCTGGGTGACCAGGCTTGGAGGTACTGGCTCTGGTAGATTCTGGCACAGCAGGTTATTTCATGGACCGTTCCTTTGCTGAAAGGCACAATATTCCATTGTCTAAAAGAGATACTCCGCTAGCCATTGAGGCCATTGACGGTAGACCTTTAGAACCAGCTTTCATCACTATGGAAACAACTCCTATCACTATGTCGATTGGGGCTCTCCACAAGGAGGAGGTGTGTTTCCAAATTATACACTCACCCCATCATGCAGTCATTCTGGGGTTCCCATGGTTATTGCTGCACAACCCCCAGTATGATTGGCAAAGATGTGAGGTTAAGTCATGGTCTGAGTATTGCACTAGTCACTGTTTGTCACATCCGGTCAAGATTATGTGTACCTCTCCCTCTGTGCCAACTGAATATAGGGAGTTCAGTGACGTATTCAGTAAGGGAGAGGCTAGCGCATTGCCGCAGCATAGGCCATATGATTGCACTATTGATTTGCCCCCGGGGGTGATGCCACCTAGGGGCAGGATGTAACCTTTGTCCTGTGAAGAGAACAGGGCCATGGAGGAGTACATTGAGGATGCCCTCAAGAGGGGAATCATTTGCAAATCATCCTCTCCGGCAGGTGCAGGGTCTTTTTTTTGTGAAAAAGATAAATGGCGAATTACGACCATGTATTGATTACTGGGGACTGAATAAGCTCATGTCCAAGAATGCGTATCCCATACCACTCATTACAGAGTTGACAGGTTGAAGGGCTCCTCTATATTTACTAAACTCGATCTACGGGCCACCTACAACCTGAAAAGGATCAGGGACGGAGATGAGTGGAAAACGGTATTCAATACTAGGTCAGGGCACTATGAATACTTAGTGATGCCTTTTGGATTATGTAATGCACCTGCCGTATTTCAAGAGTTCATCAATGATATCCTCGGTGATATGCTACAGTCCTGTGTGGTCGTATACCTTGACGATATATATTGATACACTCTGCTAACCTAACTCAGCACATCCAGGATGTTTCTGAAGTTTTGCTTCGTTTACGCAAGAACAAATTGTTCTGTAAATTAGAAAAATAAGAATTTCACAGATCCAAAGTACCCTTCCTGGGTTTTGTGATATCTAAGGATGGCATTGCCATGGACCAAGAGAAATTGGCAGCAGTCCTACAGTGGCCACGGCCCAAAGGGTTAAAAGCTATTCAACGGTTCTTGGGCTTTGCCAATTATTATAGAAAATTTATTCAGAATTTCTCTACTATTGTGAAACCCCTGTCTGACCTCACACACAAGGGCGCGAATCCCTCTCAATGGTCTGAGGCAGCTGAGATGGCCTTTGAGACACTTAAATCTGCTTTTGCCTCCACTCCTTTACTGTCCCACCCCAATCCCACTCTGCCGTTTACATTGGAGGTCGATGCTTCCGAAGTTGGGGTAGGGGCAGTTCTTTCTCAACGCCCCAAAGAGGGTGGCAACCTGAGACCTTGTGGGTTCTTTTCCAAGAAGCTCTCTAGTGCCCAAAGCCATTATGAGATTGGTGATAGGGAACATTTATTGGAAGGCGCAAGAACCCCGGTGTTAATTCTTACTGACCATAAAAATTTGATTTATCTCTCAGAGGCTAAAAGGCTGTCCTCCCGTCAGGCTAGGTGGGCTCTATTCCTGTCTCTGTTTAATTTTATAGTGTCCTACTTGCCAGGCTCTAAGAACGTTAGGGCAGACGCCCTATCCAGACAGTTTAGCCCTGACATTGAGAGGGATGAAGCCCCGGTACCTATTATTCAGCCAGATCGGATTCTGGCAACAGTACGCACCAGTATCACTTTGCCACCGGGGGAGCAAATTTTGGCATCTCAGGCACGGGCACCTCCAGAAAGCCCAGTTGACAAGTGCTTCGTGGATGAGCCTTTCCGTACCCATTTGCTCAAGACTTACCACTCATCTAAGGCAGCTGGGCACATTGGGAGGGATCAGTTGATATGGTCTCTCTGACAAGTGTTTTGCCCTCCCTTAAGGCCGATTACTCCACATTTACTGCAGCCTGTGCCCGCGCGAAGACCCCCAGACATCTCCCAGTGGGCCTACTCCAACCAGTGCCAAACGGTGAACGCCCATGGTCCCACATATCTATTGATTTTTTGGGAGAGTTGCCGGTATCTAAGGGCTATACATTTATCCTAATGGTGGTAGACAGGTTCTTGAAGATGGCTCACTTCGTGCCCCTCTCTGGTCTTCCTTCAGCCCAGGAGCTGGCAGTAGTTTTTACCAGAGAGGTGTTCCGCTTGCATGGGGTTCCCAGAGTGACAGTGTCAGACTGAGGGAGTCAGTTCGTGTCGAGATTCTGGAGGGCATTCTGTAGTCAAATGGGCATACAACTGTCCTTCTCCTCTGCCTACCATCCCCAGACCAACGGAGCCGCTGAGCGTGCCAATCAGGGACTGAAGCAGTTTCTGCGCTGCTTTGTGACTGATCAGTTACTGTGCAGTTAATTCATCGTCTGGGAGCTCCCTATTTCTCATCAATTATGGGTTCCAGCCCTGTCTGCTCCCGGACTCATTTCAGTCACAACAGATTCCAGCTCTGGACGAGCATATTGAGCAGCTCCGCTCCACTTGGGCACAGGTGCAGAGGTCCCTCAGGCAGTCCGTCCAGCGACATCAGCGGCATGCCGATCGTAGAAGGCTGCCAGCGGTCTCCTTCCAGGTTGGAGACAGGGTATGGCTCTCCTCCAGAAATCTCAATCTGCAAGTGCCATCCAACAAATTGGCTCCGCAGTTCACTGGACCGTTCAAAGTTATCCGCAAGGTTAACCCCGTGGCTTACGCATTGGAACTTCCGGCATCGATGCGTATTCACAATGTGTTCCATGTGTCACTATTGAAGCCCTTGGTATGCAACTGCTATACTACCACTCCGGTGGTTCCCGGGCCGGTGGATGTTCAGGGCCAAGAGGAGTACGAAGTACAGAGTATTATCGATTCTAGGAGGTTTAGAGGTAAATTGCAGTATTTGGTCCACTGGAAGAGTTACGGGCCTGAAGAGCGTT